>CANTUQ010000001.1:5922500-6360000 GCA_947683425.1 Excoecaria cochinchinensis
TGCGGTGTGGGCATTATAGCATTGAGAGGGCCAGGAAGGGTGCAACTCTGGTTCCCATGATAAACACTGAGTTATCAGTTACTGATGGGATAACTACTGAAAGTAACTACTAGACCCACTCCAATTTCCAGATAACCTAGTTTTTGGTGATCTGTGTATCAGGGGTTGTGAAGATCCTCTGCATCCTTTTCTTTTTGTCATACTTGCTAATTACTTAAATGCCCATGGTTGTGCCCCTGTGGCTTGGATTAATAAACAATATGGATTTAACTCCTAGTCTCTCTGGAAATATTTGATGCCATTCAAATCTAGCTTAATTTTGATAATTCTGGAGCGGAGATTCATGAAATGCTTATTGTTATAGTTAGCTATCACTGAAAGAAAAAATGGTTTGAATTATTATTAATTTCCGAAATGCACATAATGCACATGAAAGTTTTTCATGCATGATTGATAGCATCATTTTCAACTTGGTGGCACTTAACTGAAATCAACCCTTTGCAGATTGGCGTAGGTATAACAAATGCATTGATAAACACAAGAAAGACTTTTGATAAATCTTTTGCTAGCGAAGCAGAAGATGTGCCCATATTATCCACCAGTGTTGCCTACGGAGTCTATATGGCAGTCTCGAGCAATCTAAGGTAATCTTCATCCAATCACTTATTCATCATTAGGATTTGTATCTTTAAATTATTCAGTTTTGATTTGTTTCTAACTAAAACATGAAGTTTTGAGAATATAAACACCAATATACTAAACTTTGTCTTATCAATTGTCAAGTATAATTTTGAGTTTAAAAACTCTTTCGGTCTAGATCAAAAAGACAGAATTGCAGTTCTGGATAAATGACTTGAACATGTTTTGCAATTGAGAGAAATTATGATTTATTTTGTTGCAAGAAGAAACTGATACGTGCCACTGTTACAGGATGCACTAATGATAATGTGGTGTTTGTGAATGATCAACAGTAACTCTATACTGCTAAAGCAATGATATTTTGGCAACTAGGATCTCTTAGTTGGTATACTAGGTGAATGCAGATAGGCATCAAAAAATTGCGAAGTACCATGTCCTGATGGGTTACTGTTTACAGAATCTAATGATAAATGCTTTCCTTGATTAACAGGTATCAAATACTTGCCGGGATTATTGAACAAAGAATTCTAGAGCCCTTGCTGCATGAACAGAAGGTTATTCTGAGTGCAGCCTGCTTTGCTGTTCGAACTGGGAATACTTTCTTAGGATCATTGATGTAAGATAGTCGGACTGTCTCATTTTCGTTACATTTCCGTTTATCTGAATGAATATCTGTCTGAAACCTTGTATGTGATTTACTGGTAGGTGGGTGGATTATGCACGTTGGGTCGGAATCCAAAAGGAAAGGGAGTGAAGTATAAGCGAGGTTGATAAATTCAGGTTCTTTGTTGTTAACTAATTGTATTTTAATCAATACGCATTATCTTATACAAAATAGAGGAGAATCCGTTGTTCTTTTTTATTTTTGTTTGATGTAATTTAAGTTGATTTTTGGAGGTGGAAGATGGTTCTGAATCTGTGATAATTACGTTTCAGGGCATATTTCTATTTAAATTGATGGCACCATGGAGATTTGATTCAAAAATTATCTCATTTTTTTCTTCATAGGTACTACAAAAAACTGGGATTATACATTATATGTATTCATAGATGAGTGGAAATGATGGCAATGAGAATGATTGACAATTATAGAAATTCAAAAGGGAAAACAAGAAACCTTCTGCCACAGAAATAATCAGTACACATACAGGAAACAGACATTCTCCAAGAACTATGAAATGAAACATTATTTACCATCTGAAATTCATCTGCAAAATACAAAAGGAAGAGTATGATCATTTGAAGCATATATAGTTACCTTTGCCAACTGTACAGTTACAATGGATCATAAAATTATAAAGTGACCACCTTTGAATTTGGACCACTGCGCAAATAAAAAATATTTGAACTTGAGACATTTGACAGTAATTCAGAATAAATATTTATCACTGAATATGGTACAGTATCTACATATTATGTTTATGAAGTAAAAGGCCAAAACAGAGAGGCTCCAAATGCTTACTTCGAGCGAAAGAAGGGGAGAACAGAATCCAGCAACCTAAGTGGCAACAAAAGCTGTAGCTCTTCCTCTGTGAATGTGCATTAGGCAGGCAGACCACACATGAAGCTTTAGAAGAATTAAAATTTCACCATTCTCCCATTCTTTCATGGGCTATAAATGTTAATTTCCTACAACAATATCAAAAGTCAATGCCATATCAGACCGCTGGAAGCTGCCTAAAACCTTCTCATAGCTCCATGGTAGTTACCAATTCAGCCTAAAAAATATAACATCCATATTAGAAATCAGATATAGAATTTTGATGATAATAACAAACAATTATATAACCAGCTATAGCAGATTGTAATTTCAATAAACTAGAATGGTGGGAACAAAGAACTTCTAAAATTGAAAATGCTATGAAAACTGACAAACCTCTGTCCTTATTCTGCTGCTTCAATCAAAATTCAGTCCCTGAAGACCTGAAAGCTTCTAGAACTCTTTAGTTTGGCCTAAACAATACACCTGTAATAAATCAAATGTGAAACATTTAGCATAGGAACTGTTGCAGAATATCCAAACAGTATAACAAACTATTTTACAGCTTGTAATTTGATAAGAGATTACTCTATACGATACCAAAAGCTAGCAGAACTGAAAATGTCAGGACAATTGGCAAACCTCCATCTCCATCCTTCAACTCCCAACAAGATTCCTTTCTCACTGGATAGCATTCATTGTCCACCACAACAAAATAAGAATCTTAACCATGCAATTTAATCTGGAATCCAACGAAATTTGTATCCATATCAGTAAGAATGCAAGTGAAAAATTCATAAATTGTCACTTGAGATACGACAAAATAATAACATGAAATAGGATGTTATGAATGTACCCACTTTTGACATTGAGTACTTGCACAGATCTAAGCACAAGCTCTAATTCTTTCTTCTTTGTCCTTAGCATCTTTATTAGTTTCTTCTTCTTCAGGGGTCATTTTCTACATGTACAGCACAACAGAAAATTATAAATAAGCATATGCATAAAGTTAAATATATGTTTTGAGTTATTTAATTTAGATTACCCATATCAAAGACGTATTTATTGTCAATCTTGACAAGGGGAATATGCACTATCTTGAACCACTCTGGCCCTTTGTCATTCTGGCACCTTTGTTTTATTGGAGGACAATTATGGATAAACAGTTTCAGAAGTGATTGAGGTAGACCATTCTTTGGAAAGGAAGCAAGTTTGGGGCAATCCCATATAGACAGAAATTCAAGCGACGCAAGGTTTTGAAACCCCTTGGTGGAGAGGTATTCAAGATTTCTGAAGTCTCCAATGGAAAGGTGGGCTAGAGAACTAGGTAACATCATATTTATTTCATCATTTGGAAAGGACACGACATCAGGACATCTACGAATGTAAAGTTCTGTAAGAGAGGCAAGTCTATGCAAACCCCATTCAAATAGAGGCCTGTAGATCTTAAGATGAGCAAGCCAAAGTGATGTCAAGTTCGTGGGCAAACCTTCCTCTGGAAATGACACAATGCCTGGACAATCATTCATCTGTAGTGTTTGAAGAGACGTGATGTTGTGTATTCTATCAATAACGCCCTCAAATTTCTTATTGCTTTCAAACTCAAGTTCTTTTGAGTAGGTGTTTGACTGCTGGGAAGAAGGAATTGGCCAACCACATATACTTATATAATGGAGATTGATGAGTTTGTGCATGTTATTGGGTAATGATTTAAGCTTATCACAATTTCTAATTGAGATCCACTCAAGAGACACATTGTTATCAAACCTCTTAGCTATTGACTCCAACTTTGAGCAATACCAGATCTCAAGGTGTTTAAGACTGGCTGGTAAATTATCCGCAGATGATAAGGACACAAGGCCTGGACAATTCCAAACTTGGAGATACTCAAGCTGAGCTGGTAACTCAGCTCCTGATGATAAGGATGTGAGCTCTGAACAGTAGGAAATCCAGAGGCGCTTAAGGGAAAAAGGTAACCTGCCATTTGAGGATAATCCTGTAAGAGAGTGGCATCCCTCAATTGACAAAAATTCAAGATTAGAAGCATGGTTCTCCGAACTAATTCTCTCCTTGTCTCCATTTTGATATAGCAAGCACTGCAAACTGTGGCAAAATTGAATAACCAGAAGGTTTAGAGTTGGGGGAAACTGACATCTTCCAAGGGAGATAAGTGAATTACACCTCTCAATTCGCAATTCTTCTAGACATACACAGCTAGAAAGCATGTCATCAGGGAAAGAAACTAGAGAATTGCAGAGTCTGATCTCAATCACCCTTAGTGTGGTAGGAAAACCAGATTCTGGAAAGGAAACAAATCCTGAGCAATCCTCAATTGTTAGCTCCCTCAGGCACATGAGATTGAGAGTCCAGTAGGGTAGCAAGCTTTTACAATCAATTAACTTCAATGATTTAGGTTGACTACCAGTTGGCCCCTGCTGTAGCATCTTCTTTTGTTCTTCATGTGCCAAAAGTGAAGTGAAATCAAGCTGAGAAGAAAAGAAATCTCCAATAAGACTCAAATCTTTGGCCGTCTTTAACCCTTTCATGAATCCCTCTGTTAGAGATGGGAACTTCAGAATTCCAGAAAGTAAGATATGTTTTGATGAGCCAAATTCAATTACGCATCTGCAATCTAGCTCTTTGCATCTTTCAATTTCAAACACACAGACCTTCGGAAGGCTAGGAAGTGAAACAACAAATTGCTCGCATTCTCTAACAACAAGCTTATTCAACAAAGACAGATGGCTGGGCAATTTTCCTGTAAGTTTCGGACAATTTTCAATGACTAGCTCCCGCAAGCATGGGAATTCAACTCCACATGTATTCCAGTCTTCCCAAATTGACATATTCTTAAAGTGCAAAGTCCGAAGAGCAGGAAAAGGATTCAAGTAAGTCGCCCCATAAAACTCATGATCAACCTTCATCAAACTAGACATCCCTTTGACAATGAGGTCTCTAAGAGAAGGTAGCAGCCCAAGGCATGGCAAGGATGTGCATTTCTTGCAATCATTTAACTTCAAAAACATCAGATTATGAAAAAAAGGATTTCCAATCCATGATGGAAATGTTGTACCACCATATCCCGTTATAGATAATTTTTCCAGTTTTCTGTGAGGTTGCAGGCAATCAAGAACTGCTCTATCAAGTCTCTCGTTTCTTGTACCATCACATTTCCACTCTAAGGACAAACCATCTAGGTGTTTGTTATCTATTATGTGGGCGTCCCTCACTTGTAAGACATCAGTCACATTGTCCAAACATGAGATGTGGAGTGCCCCTTGAAGAAGTTTCAAGTCCCTCAAAATTGCCAGACCAGCACCAATATCTTTGCCCACTGGAAAATCAGATAAGGTTAAAAGACTCTTAAGTTCTTTTACTCCCAGTGGCATCCCTTTTGCCAGATAGACATTTGTGATATCAAGATGGCATAGGTTGATGAGATTTCCTATTTGTGAGGGTAGTTCTTTAAGACATGAACATTCTTCCAGTATCAGAGTCTGTAAATTGCATAGGGAAGTTACCGATTCAGGTAAAGTTCTGATTTTGGTGTATGAAAGGTTAAGATACCTCAAATGCTTCAAGTCGCCAATTGATTCCGGAAGCTCAATGATGTTGTAATGGCTAAAAGACAACACCCTTAAACGGGCAAGCTTTGGTAACAAATTAAAGGGGATGTCCTTTGCTATGTAGCTTTCTGCATAACTCAATGATAGGGGGAGGAAGGTTCTTAGACCTTTGATCTGGTGAAAAGCTCTGAATCTTCTAATCCCATCACAGTTGCCACGAACATAAGAGGAGTGACGAGCTCTTTCTTTTCTGCATTCTTCACCAACCACAGCCTCATCCTCTAACTTGAAACATGTATCCCCAGCAACCTTTTGTGCAAGATCATTTACAAGGTCATGCATTACAAATTGATCTTCACCATTGCCCGATGATTGAAAAAGTGACCTGGCAGATAGATCTCGAAAATACTCAATGCCTACTTCTTCCATTTGCTTTTCACCCCCCATTGGCTGAATGAGGCCTTCTGCCATCCATAGAAGAACTAATTCCTTCTCTTCAAATTCATAATCCTTTGGAAGAATTGCACAATAAGCAAAACACCTCTTCAAATATGAAGGGAGATGAAAGTAACTTAGCCGTAGCACAGGAAGAATGACGCTGTCAGAACCTTGCAAATTCCATATCCTGCTGTTCAATATATTTTCCCATGCGCTTTCATGTTTTGAGCGTAAAAGGCCACCCAAAGTCTTTGCTGCCAGAGGCAACCCTCCACACCTATACATGACTTTTTCTTTTACCACTTCCAAATTCAGAAATGCACTAACAATTCTATTCTCGAATGCATGCCTAGCAAACAGTGACCAACAATCGTCATCAGAAATACAAGACAAGACATGACTGTCAACAGTTCCCATCATTTTTGCGACGATTGTGCTTCGTGTTGTTATAATGACTTGACTACCATGCGCTCCGTCCATCAAAGGGGAACTCAATACATTCCAATCTTCATAATTCTCACTCCAAACATCATCTAAAACAATCAAAAACTTTTTCCCTCGCAATTCCTTAGAGAGCATGAGTTGAACTTGATTCAGCTCCTTAAAATCACAAGGCTGCAAAGTGATTGATTCAAGAATACCCTTCGTAATTCTCATAATATCAAATTCATCAGACACACAAACCCATGCTTTAACATCAAAACATTCACATTCTTTATCATGGTACATAATTCGAGCTAATGTAGTTTTACCCAACCCACCCATTCCAACAATGGGCACTACTGCAAATCTTTGATGCCTTGCTATTCCATCTCTTAAAATCAAATCAAGTATTGTCTTTTTATCTTCATCCCTACCAAACACTTGAGGTTCATTGTGCAAACAAGTAGAACGTGGTGGCTGATAAAGCTTGTTAGGCATCTGCCCAACATTCTCTCTCAAGTCTAGATCATTTCTCCGGGCAGCAATATCTTCTAATTTAGCAGAGATTTCCTCCATCTTGGCCATCATAGAAGAATTAAAAATAACGCTTTTGGGACTGATATTAGCAAAACAAGAAGGAATAAACTTTTGAAGGTTACTTGTGCTGGTAGGTTGAGACTGTGGTGCCTTCAATTTTCCCTGCAAACATTCAGTGGAGAACTCATCCAAGATATCCTCCACATCATAAGCCAAGTCTTTGAGGTCGCTCAGCCACACGTTCACTGAGCGGTTCAGCATCTGTTTCTCCTCTGCATCGTCGAGAACGGCTTGGATTTTGATTAACATTTTCTCCAATTTCTTTATCTCAGCAAGAACTTGCTTTTCACGAGCAAATTTCAATAAATCTGAAGATGCAATCTTTTCGAAAAGAACCTGAAAGAAAGCTGATAGAGCAGCACCTCCAATCAAAGACATGATTTTTCTCTCGAAACAACAACAGAGGAAGGGATATTAACAGAGAAAGGTTTGATTTTGGAGCAAGTATGGTGAATTCAGAATAAGGGCAAGTTATGGCATAGAGAGAAGGAAAATGAAAGTTGACTTAAGCAATCAAAGGCATCTTGGCATATATTACTGCTCCAAGCATGGGAGTTTGAAAAGCATTTAGCTTTGACTCAATCACGTTGAACTTGAGCATAAAACTTTCATTATTTCTTGAGAAGAAGAAGATCATCGTCATTGTAATTTGTAAAGTAAATCAACCAGTTTGCTTTATTTGAAATTGAACGACTAGATGAACAAAGGATGAAACATAAATTAATACATCCCAACACAACAAGTAAATAAATTTTCTGTTCATATTTTTCTGTTTATTGCCAATTTTGGGGAAATTTTAACTTTATAATTTAAATTTATAATACTAAAATCACCAAACCGATAAAGTTTTTGGATTATTGCAGTTAATGGATAACAATAATCTATCTTTAAAAATTGTTCGTCACTATTAGAGTTCAACTATTGGAGTTCAGTAATATCGTTTTATAAAATTTGATGAATTCGATTTAAAAAGAAAAATAAAAAAATAAAATATAATTTATTGCTGCATAAATATTTTATACATGGTAGAGACACACGATATGGATAGATAGATAGAATTGGATTTTTTTTTTAAAAAAAAATTGATTAATTCTAAAAATTGAAAAAATAAAAACAAAATTTATATAAAAATAGGTCATTTAGATTATTTTGTAACTCAACCCATTTATATCAATTCGGATATTTAATTTTTAAATCCAGTAATGTACTTTTTTGAGTTAAAATTCGATTCGGATTACTTTTTAGGTCAGATTGGTTTCATCAATTCCGGGTTAATATTGAAAGGTCTACAACAATTTGTTGTTATTATTTAGTAATTATAAAATTTAATAAAATTGTATAGTAAAATTAGTCATTTTATTTTTAATGTATATTCTCATTTTTTATAAAAAAAAACTTTTATTATGAAAATTTCTTGATTATTATTTTTTATTTTATAGAAAATCAAGAATTTATGTTAAAATATAATATAAAATAAAGTGTGAAATAAATATTAGTATTTTCTTGTAAATTTTCAATAATGTGAAAAAAAAAGAACAAAATAGTTATTTAAAAAAAAATATTAAGATCAAAATAATAACTTAAACTATAAATTAGTGGAGTAAAATCTATTAATGATGTGAATGTCAACGATAAATTGACACTATCCATGTGTGCATCATGTTAGTGTTCATGTCAATACCATTTTATCTTTTCAAATGGCTTAAAAAAAAAAAGCATTATAGAATCATTTTTCTAAAATATTCTAACTAAAATTGAAAAAAAAATGCAAATCAATACTTAGAAGAAAAAAGAAATGATACATAAAATATTGCAAAAAGCTAAACTATTTTGTACTTGTTTTTTAAAAAAGGAAAATAAGAAGTGAAAGTTTGATCCGTAATTAATTAAATAATAATTCCTAGACAATTAGCCTAGTTAAGTAACCAATTAGATGGGCTTTTTTTAATTTTGGTGTACTTTTAAAAAATATTTAGATAAATGGTGTTACAGTAAACAATTTTACAATTTTGGGGTGTTAAAAACCGGCACAAGTACGTGCCGGTTTTTGTTAGAGTGGGACCAGCCGGTCTGACCGGCTGGTGTGTCAGAAACCGGCACCTTTGTGTGCCGGTTTCTAACAAATTTTATTTTTTTTATTAAATATTTTGCCAGAAACCGGCACTGCTCACTGCCGGTTTCTGGCAATTATAATTTTTTTTAATCAAAAGGCTGCAGGAGCTACAGCCTTTTGCAATTGCAATTCACAATGTGAATTGCAATTGTGAATTGCAAAATTTCTTTTTTTTTAATTAATTTTTTTATAATTATTCTTTTTATTTTCTTACCTTTGATATATTATTTTTTCACCTTTATTTTTTTCATTATTATAATATTTTTTAATTTTATTTGAAATTTTTTTAAATAAAATATTAAAATAAAAATACAAGTTAAACAATAATAATATTTGTTATTTTCTATTTTCGCATTAATATTTAGTTATTTACTTCTCGGATTCCCTTTTAAATAAATCCCATTTGTATAAAATGCAAATTTCATTGATTTTTTTTGTTCAAATAATCAAATTAAAATTGCAAATAAAATTAATTGTAATGCTATTAAATTAATATACCTTAGCTCAATAAGTAAAATAATTAAAAAAAAAATCATATCTAACATTAGATAATGGCGTCGATTTGATTTTACCTATAGTCACCGACAAAAATTATAAACATGACAATAAAATTAACCAACAAATTAATTGTCTTGAATACTGACATTAACAAATTATATCAGTTTAAAAAATATTGTTTAATTTGTTATTATTCAAGACAATTAATTTGTTGGTTAATTTTATTGTCATGTTTATAATTTTTGTCGGTGATTATAGGTAAAATCAAATCGACGCCATTATCTAATGATAGATATGAATATTTTTTTTTAATTATTTTACTTATTGAGCTAAGCTATATTAATTTAATAGCATTACAATTAATTTTATTTGCAATTTTAATTTGATTATTTGAACAAAAAAAAATCAATGAAACTTGCATTTTATACGAATGGGATTTATTTAAAAGGGAATTCGATAAGTAAATAACTAAATATTAATGCGAAAATAGAAAATAACAAATATTATTATTGTTTAACTTGTATTTTTATTTTAATATTTTATTTAAAAAATTTTCAAATAAAATTAAAAAATATTATAATAAAGAAAAAAATAAAGGTGAAAAAATAATATATCAAAGGTAAGAAAATAAAAAGAATAATTATAAAAAAATTAATTAAAAAAAAATAAGAAATTTTGCAATTCACAATTGCAATTGTGACTTGCAATTGCAAAAGGCTGCAGCTCCGTAAGAGCTGCAGCCTTTTGATTAAAAAAAAATTATAATTGCCAGAAACCGGCAGTGTGAAGTGCCGGTTTCTGGCAAAATATTTAATAAAAAAAATAAAATTTGTTAGAAACCGGCACACAAAGGTGCCGGTTTCTGACACACCAGCCGGGCAGACCGGCTGGTCCCACTCTGACAAAAATCGGCACGTACTTGTGCCGGTTTTTAACACCCCAAAATTGTAAAATTGTTTACTGTAACACCATTTATCTAAATATTTTTTAAAAGTACACCAAAATTAAAAAAAGCCCCAATTTTAGATTGGACAGTTAATTAAAGCGAAAACCGATATTTTTTTTAGAACCGATTATAACAATTTCTTAGATACCTAAATTGACTGGTAAAATATTTTTACCTCTGAACTGACTTATCACATTATAATAACTTAATATTAATTCTTATCGATTGACCTGTAACTGTCCTAAATTACTATTCATTTGGTAAATTTTACGATAACAAAACATTTTACATTTTCATTACCATTATAGTTATCCATATTAACCTAACCACTGTAGGTTATCAAACATTCCAATTCACTATAGCAACATACATTATAGACTCATGAATTTAAATACCATGCATTACTAAGCCAGTGCCAATCTATAACAGTCTATTACAAGTCAGTACCCAAAATTATAATATAAGTTCATATACATGCCAAAATACTTAACATATATAAAAATTATTCCAACTAATTTTTCAATTCAGCTCCTAAAAATTGTGAAGAATGTTAGGCTCCGCGTTTTAAGGAATACCTACATACAATTAAATAAAACTACGTGATAAACATTAAATATACCAAGTGGTAATTGCAATTTCATAAATTTTTACTAAGTTCACATGCATAATGTATAAAATATATTAAATAAAATATTCATAATAAAATAATATTTAATTCATTTACTAATTATGCATGCAATAATATACTTAATTACCATTAATTGCTTATTTAAGGGCATTCACACATTTAGTACACATAAAAGTCCATATTTACCGTTTCGTCCCTTTAACATGGCAAAATTACAATTTATTCTCAAATTTTACCAAAATTACAAAAATGCCATTAGTTCGTTCTTTTTATCTTTTTGGACACGTTTGATTCGCTGTATTGTATTAATCTGTATAGTATTAGCCTGCACAGTATTAGCCTGTATAGTACTAGCCCGTATAGTATTAGCCTGTATTGTGGCATACAGTGTTTGGTATAATATTGTATTAGCCTGTAATATTTTATACGGTGTTTGGTGTACAATAGTGTACTGTATTATTTTTAAATAAAATTAAAAAATATGCAGTTTTAAATTATTTTTAATATTACAAATTTAGACAAAAAAAAATATCGTAAAATATAATTTTTCATATATACATCACATTTATTTAAAAGAAAGTGCACAAATTTATTGAATCATAAATATATATTAGTAAATAAATTAATAATCAAACAACCAATTTGATTAATAGCATTCAATTACATAATTGAAATTTATTATTAAATGTGCTACAATTAATAATTTTATACATGATCTAATAACACATCAAAATAAATAAATTTTATCATTATTATTTTAAACATAATCCAAAAAACCAATGAATACAAAAATTTCAAATATTTTTGTGAAACATGAAATCTAATTAAAAACATAACTAATGCAAAATTCACTCAATCACCCTTTATTTGTGTAAGTAACTGTTGAATAAACATCTCTCTAATTTCGGGTTCTAATGACCTGAATGATGCCACATGTTGAGATTTATCTACTATTGCTTGAAAAACATCAAGATGGTCCTTGGGAGAAAGACCCATTGCCTTAAGCTCTTTAGAAATATCAGAACGGTCATCATTTGTTTTAACAAATCTTTCAGTAACTGTAGCAATTTGCTCAACACTTTCTTTGAACATTTCTCTAAATAATTCCATACTATTGGCATCAGATTCATCACCTACCTTATTTTTCTTTCTTTTTCTTGTTCGAGATATATTGGTAGATACGTTTGGAGCTGACATTGGTGAAGTCTCATCAATATCAATCCCTTGCATAATATCCTCATTAATGTTATTCAAATTTTCATCTTCATGATCAACTGCAGTTGCCATATCAGCTGGTGTTTCTGCTCCTCTACCAGTTGCTCTTTCTTTCCCGAATATATTAGCAAGGCGATCAAATATAGGAAAGTGTTTACCTCTCCATCCCACTGCATTAGTATTGTGCTACAAAAATACAAAAAGTATAGTAAGTTAAATTTAAATTCTATGAAAAAACTAATTACTCAAATGATTAAATTTTAAACCTGGATGTAAGCTTGCCATGCCTCATCGCTGTCAACTTCAATACATTTGGTTATATCATTCCAAGCAAAACCACTCTTATTCGTCATGTCATAGACTATTGCATAATCTTTTTTCCATTTTCTCATCTTTGAATCTATACGAGGATTAACTTTTAATCCACAATCTGGATGTAACTCTTGCATCTTTTTTTCAATGGCTTTCATGGTTCCAGATCTGAAGGTACCATTTTCGCATTTACCACCATTAGCAACTATTTCTTCAAGAATTTTTAATAGTGACTCTTCTTCATTCTTATTCCATGTTTGTCTCGTTCCTTTAGATTGAGAATTTTGTCCAATATCCATTCCTAAATAACAATTTTGAATATATTAAATATTCTTCATATAGAATGCAATCAAAAAGAGGACCAAAATAAAAATATTCCAATATAAACACATAATAAATATTCAATTAAATAGAAACATAATCCATTTAATAAAAATACATAATCTAGTCATCAAAATTACAAAATGGTAAGTTCATGGATCAATGTAAAAAATTTATGAAGCAACACTAATGCTGTCTACGTGCACTCCACTCATTATACATCTCCATAGCTAAATTAGTCCTCCAGGCAGTGCATTGATCAGACGATTCAGCTGTGCTTAAGAATTCAATTTCTTGATTTTCTTCATCAATATCTAAATCTTGTATTGTTTGCTCTAATGGATCTACATTCATTTCACCTCTAATAAGGTTATGTAGTAAATAACAAGCAGTAATGATACGACATTGTATCTTAATGGGATAAAAAGATGGACTTCTTAATATAGCCCATCGCATCTTAAGCAAGCCAAAACATCTTTCTATTACATTTCTAGCTGAGGCATGTCTCATATTAAAATATTCTTCATAATTAGCAGGTTAACTTCCTTCTCTCCACTCTGATAAATGATAACGGGCACCCCTATATGGTGCAAGAAATCCCTCCCCATTTGTGTACCCACCATCAACAAGATAATAGTTTCCTAAATAAAGAAAATATATATAATTATATAAAATTTCTTCATAATATATTTTAAAGATAATTTAAATATAAGTTTTTATTTACCTGTAGGGACTTTAAATCCATTTTGTCTACTTAATGCATCTCGAAGCACTCTAGAATCAGATGCAGATCCTTCCCAACCAGGTAAAACAAATATAAATCTCATATTACGTGAACAAACACCAAGTACATTAGTTGCAATCTCTCCTTTTCTAGTATGATATCTTGGTTTGTCACTTTCATCCACACGAACCCTAATATAGGTCCCATCCAATGCTCCTAAACAATTCTACTTTGTTTAAATAGAAAAATCAACAAAAAAATGCCAACTATTAGTGATGATAAAAAAATAGTCTTGGACTATAAATTAAAATATGTAATTATTTTTTGTTAACTAACCTTAAACCATTTCCACCTATCATCAGTAGAATTGTCTTGGACAGGTTGTGGAACATGGAACAAAATGCTTTGTAGTCGCAAAACTCCCTTTAAAATACAATTGAAATGTCTACTAATAGTTTCACCCGATCTCAAAAATCTAGAAATTATTGTACGATTTTTCACGTGGTGAGCAAGAATATGTAAAAACATACATACTTGCTCCTCTAATCGTACTGGTCCATCATCTTTGATATTTCCATAAGTTCGAAGTAGGTCACATAATATTCGAAATGTTCTTCTATCCATTCTTAATTGATTGATACATTGCAAGTCATTATTCCCAATTATACTATTTACGTAAGTAAAACGAACTTGATCCCTATCAATATTTCTATCTATAAGTATTTTCCTCCTTTTTAAAAGCTTTTTCCTCTTATTTTCCATTTGAATCATCATCATCAATAGCAACTACATCATATGCAAATGCCATATCCTTATGATTATGTAGAACATAACATTTCTTTGATCCATATCTATTAAAAAAATAAAAAATTGAGAAGCATTAGAAGCAAATGAAGCTATTAAAAAAATAGAGAACAAACATTAATTAGAGAAAAAATAAGAAAAAAAAGGATAAAACAACTATTTTAGCTGAGATTATAAGTTAAAAGTAAAAAGTAAAATATAAATTGAGAAAAAACAATGTGCTTATAAGAGTCAACTAGTGTATTACTAATTTTAATAATAATTAATAATTATGTCCACTATATTATTAATTATGTCCACTAAATTAATTTATATCATAAGTTACAAATTTTTAAATTAACATATATCAATAAACATTATTAATTTTTTTTCCGACCAAGCATGATTTTATAGGTTGTAATGACCTATCAATAAACATTATTATTTTTTTTCCTACCAAGCATGATTTAATTATGATGAGGCAAGCTTCAACTTAATAAATAGATAGATTATTTTCTTTTAATTAAGCTGCCCAGACCATATGCATGGTTTGCTGTGTATCTAATTCTATAGATCTTATAAATTGTCAATGAATTATCAGCAACATGAACCAAATAAACTCAGAAAAATTTTCAAGAAAGCTAAACATACTTGTGAACATCTCATCTGATCAAATAATTTAAGTTGTATGTTACAGAGTTGATTATGTTCGCCTATAGGCCTATACGGGACAAACACAATGGCTGTGTAACTACACGGCATACATAAGTTGATTATGTTGACACACCACCGACTCTATAGGTTGTAATGACCTCCACCATCTAGACCAATATTGATGAAAGCAAACACATCGATATCCTTGACAGCAGGCCAACTCACAGAACTTCATACATACAGGCATCAGAAAATCTACTTGACCTAAGAAAGCTAGAGGGCCAGAGGCAGAGCAATTCTACCACGAATACACAACACACGCAGGGGCAATTATTATAAATGGCAACTATCAAGATTTATTACAGTGGAGAAAAGGCTTTGATAATTAATTTCCAATCATTAATTCTCATCAATAGCGTGCAGCAAAAACAAGGTGAAAAAGCATACACAGAGTAGATACTCTAAAATTAGCCAAATCCTTGAAAAGATAATTGAATATTAAACTATTGGATGAAACTAGTTGCACATGGCATAGCATAAGAAGTGAGCACTTGTCATAGAACTGCTGTATTAGCAAGCAGAAGAAGCAAGCAACAGAATAGAGAATTGCGTGTTTAGTTAATACTGTGTTGTCTGCAAATTTATTGTACAATTTTGTTTTATATATATATATATTGTATTGGAATAAGAAACTTAAATAATTATACAAGATATTTATGTGTTGTTTTCTATTTAACTCTATATTCCAAAGGAAGCTTTGCATTGTATATTCTGGAGAGCTCCAGCAAAACAAATCCACCAAAAGCCAAAACTCATAAAGGATAATCACATAATAACATGGAGAAGAAGAAAAGAATTGCAAAACAAAACATTCATTCATAATAAGCAAGCTGTACAAACTGCAGCTGCAAAAATACAGCATTTAACTAAGTTTTTCATTTTCTTCCTCTTCATATTATACAATATATTTATGTGTTGTTTTCTATTTAACTCTCTATTCCAAAGGAAGCTTTACATTGTATATTATGGAGAGCTCCGGCAAAATAGCTGTGGTGCATATATTTAAGAGCAACCAACAAAAAGTGCAGAGTATTTATAGAGCTTGTGGTTATGTTAAAAGAAGTAGTTGTTTCCATATATTTAAATTGTTGTAGTGTACATGAATATACATTCCGCAGTTAGATTCCTGCAGTTATATATAAACTATTTATGACATGGGTTGCCCGTAATAACCAAGATCAACCAAAAATGATTTAAACAAATGGGATAAGGAAAATTACTTCCAATAGCAATCTAGAATTCACTAGAATATATTATAATCTGCTTACAAAATAACCAAAATTGACAGATTGAAAAGATAAGCTAACAACAACCAGTAAAAAGTATTCGTACCAAATTACACAGATCACAGCTACGGGGAAGAAGAAGAAAGGGCAAAACAAATTGTAAGAACTATATAATATAATTAGCAAATCTAGATAAAGAAAAACTCAAGTGAGAATCGAATTCAGCAGTAATTCAAAAAGAAAGAACATGAGCAGTGAGAGAAATGAAATCAATTGTTTGAATTAAAAAGCTGAGATTATCATGTAGTTTAATTTAACACCCCATTCTGCCAATTAAAGAAAACTCATTAGAAAGAGAAAGAAAATAAAAGATATGAGGAAAATACCTAAATTTTGCTAGATGGCGGAAACAACGATGGCCAGCGACGATGGACAACGGAGAGGGGGAGGAGCAGCGATTATCTGAGTGACAAAAAATCACCGAGAGACGAACTGGAGGGATATGAAGAATCGCGTAGGGTTAAGTGAAATTTAATCTAAGATTTTGTTGAAGATGAGAGCGGTGCCAAAAGCAAGAGTCACGCCGGAGAGGGAGGCAGTACCGAAGGTGACTGACGCCGGAGATGATCACTGTATTTTAGTTTAATACGGTATTATGTATTAAATAAACCCATAGATAACGGGTGTATTGTTATCTCCTGAAAAGATGGGATAAAAATTAAGTTATGTATTATATAATACACGGATAACTTTCTAAAAAAATTAGCCAAACATCTTACCTGTTATTATTTTATCCTATCCTACATATTATACCGGAAAACAAACGGGCCCTTTAATCATTATTTAACATGCAAGTTACATTTTGGTCATTAAACTACCATTTTCATGCCAAATTATATTTTAATCCCTAAAAGTGACAAATTTTCATATTTAATCAATTAATTACATATTTACCCTTATTAACCTTTATTAACCTATTTATGCTCAAAATTACCATTATGCCCTCGATACTTTTTATTTATTCCAATTAAGTCCATTTTTCACACAAATATTATTTTAATCACAATTTAACCATATTAAGCTTATTTTTACCATTTTACCCCTGTATAAAACTGGCATAAATCTATAAACTGGATAAATGAGACGTGAATTTCAAAAGCTCACAACATTCCAATTTAAAGGGACTCCGAAGGACCACCCCTACATTCAAATACATTCCATTTGACATTTAAACATTTCAATACATTTAAGTAGGACTGTCATTGGCCTACAATAAGTGAGATGCCATACTCACACCTGCGGTTAAGTGTCCCTATGACTAGCTATTATATTCTGAGCTAAACCTGATTACCAGATTACTACATAGGGCATCCATTATTCCATTTTCACATTTTTATGTTACCATATATACATTTCATGGAATTTTATTATATTATTCCATTCTTTTTCATCCAAATCAAACGTTATACATTAAATTTTCATCCATATGTCATTAAATGCCACAAAATCCATTAAATCATCAACACACACAATGATACATACATAAACACCATTCGGCCAACATGACAAATATTCACCATAAATTCTTTGTATCTCTTTTATCATTCATTTAGGTAAATCTCATATCAATTAACTTATTTATGTCATTAGTTTGCATTAAAACACATCAAAATCACATTTTTACTAACATATTCAATTCGGCCAGCATGTTCATCATCCATTATGTAAATTTTTCTTTCCCTAATATATTCCATTAGTTAGATCGCATACCAAATATCATGTATACACCATAAACATGCCATAAACATCAACATACATCAATGAAAACCTAGGGTATACCATTCGGCCAAAGAAGTACATCTTCACCAAAATTTTATCTTTTAGTTTTAACCATTCATTTCATCATTACTAACTTCCCTAAACATAATTATAAGGTTAGATTCAATTAAACATGCACTTTTCACATACTTAGTTTACAAATATAACCTAAATCTCAACTCAAACCGTGGAAATAGATGGAGTTTGCAATCACAAACCTTAGATTCTTGCAAAATACCTCTCAATACTTCTTTTCCTTGCCTTTAGGTTGGGTGGAACCTTCCTCACCTTGAACACCTAACCATGGCCGAATACAAAGATGGAGATTTCATCAAATCCTTGCTTCCTTTTTACAAATAAACTTCATAAACATATTCTACACATCTTAAAGTACTTATAGGAACCCTTGAACCAATTTAAAAATACCTAAATTTCTTACCTCAAAATCACACCTTAACTTTCAAGTCTCAATTTTTTTTTCACTTTCAAACCTTCAAATGAACTTCTAAGACTACCAATAGATTACAGAGGAGCTGAAATATGTTTGGGAGGCTAGGATTTGTATAGAAATGAGGTGAGAATTGAAGAAAAATGGAGGAGAAGTGAGAGAGATCAATTCGGCCTAAGGAAGAGGGAGAGGAGGGCGGCTGCAAATGGAGAATTCTGGAGAAATCCAACTGAAGAGATGCATTTATATGGAGAAAATTGAATCAGATCAGGTCCAACCAATGTGGTCGAACTGGTTTGGGTCAATTTTTGATTTTTAGGTCATTTTTCACTGTTTCAAGGTATTTATAAGTTTTTTAACTCATTTTTACTCCCAACCAATTCTATCATTCTTAAAATATAGAAAATAACCTCCACACAAAATTTCAACTCAATCGGAATCCATGTAGGGTTCGATTCATTTAAACTGGTCCGGTTCGACCATTTTCGGTTCTGCTATAAAATACCAATATAACACTGTCAAAAATTCCAAAAAATTATTTTAAATCTTTACACTTTCCACACTATATCATTTTAACCTCATTTACTATTTTTAAAAAATTAGATCAAAATTCAGTCAATTTTGGTTACTATTTGAACCGAACCAGAAACAAACTTCAACTTAACTTTCGGAGATCTATTTGATCTCATTTTGCACCAAATTTTACCACTAGATTCCTGATAGTCCACAGATTAAATTTGTCAAATAAAAAAATTTTCAATGAACTGCTGTCATGAAATCACACTATAGACTCCACAATATACACTAAATACTTTTAAACGAACATTTAGGCCATTACATGAATTTAATTTTTTTTTTCAAATTAATTTTAGTATTTTATTTAATATTTATTTAGAAATAAAAGTCTTCCATTTTATTTGATTACGTATAAAAAATTTATACCGAATAATAGAGAATAGAAATATGTTTAATTTTCTTATTATATAAATATGCATTTAATTAGAGAAACTAGTTTGATCCGTTATAATTTTTTTAGCCCATCTTTTCATTTTATTTTAATATATCCTGAAATACAATTTACTTTTCTTTTTTACATTATGATTAATATATAAATTATCAATTATATAACGATTTAATTTAATTTTATTAATTTCAATTTAAATTTTTCATATTATGTTATTAACAGTAATTTTTATTAATTGAATAATATTTAATTATTTATTTTATATTTAAAATGAATATAATTATTTTTTTAACCATAATAATTACCATTTTTTAATTTGTGAAAAAAAGGAGTGGCCTAAAATTATGCGACAAAGAGTGTATTATTTTTTCATTTATTTATTTTTTTCTTTGGCTAAACTAAATTAAATGTCTCTTCCATAATTTTGTTACCAAACCAAGCATAAAACTGAAGATGATTGAGGTCTGGCACGACTAAACGATGTCGTATTGGGCACATCTGCTTATTTATGTTTATGCGGCGCTCCCCGCCGAATTGTGATATAGAGCAAACCCTAGACCAGCAGAGAAGCACAGCAGAGGTGAAGAAAAACTAACAATGACACAGAAGGGCAATCTTTTCAAAGGAAAACAAAATAAGAAAAAAATCCCTCCTAATCGCCATGGCAAAGTCCCTCCTACTCGTAAAGGTTTCGTCTTTTTCTCTTTCTAATTCTACTTATATCATTGTTTCTTACGTTCAAGATTTGTTTACGTATTTTTTTTTCCTCTGTTTACATTCCTTTCAGGGAAACGATTTGTTAAGCCATCAAAGACGACGAAGGAGATGGATGCTGATAGAGTAAGTGCTTTTTCTTTTTGTTTTACTTCGATTTTCCTATGATAGTTTACACTTCTGTGCTTCAATTACTACATTATACGGAACATTCATAATCCCATATTTTCGGTTTTACTTGTGAAGTTTCCAATCAGGGGATGAAATAACTTGCTTTATTTGGTAGATTATGATTTAAGTTATTTCATGGGCACCATAAAATCAAGCAAATTGTGGTTTCTTTTGATACACTAGTGTCAATTGGTTTGTTGCTTCAAACTTTCCTTGATGGATAGTTCAAGTGTGTGGTAGTAAGTAGTTCAAGACCCACAATATTCTGTCTTCTCTGTGTTGTTTTAATTGATTTTGCTCACGAAGTTACCATTTAAAATGATTTTTGATTTGGTGAAGAATTCGAAAGCTAGATAATCTCTGCAAGCTTTGAGTAAGCTGGGTTTGTCAGAATTCCTCACCCCTTTCAGTGTTTTATTTTTTCGTTGAATGTGCTTAGTTAAAATAAAAAGATGAGAACTTGCGTCAAATACTGATTACCAGCAGTGTTGTATTGTGGCTGCCTTGTATGAGGTGATGCTAAAGCTTTTCCGCTTCTGCAAATCTGAGATGTACCTCACCTACTTCTTTTGCGGATATGGAGAAATTTCTCTTCATTTTTTTAGTTTCTTAAATCTTTCTTTATGTTTACTGTTGCAAAATTATTAATGGTGGTGGAGATGGAAGTGATGATCATTTCCCCAGATGATCGATGTTGATTATACTGTGTGATTTTTCTCTTTTGAGAATCCAAGCCAGTCTTCTGATCCATGTCCCTCTTTTGTCCATTTTGTTTATAATTCTATATTATTGTTGTATGCTTCATCATTTGTCTCTAATTCTTTGAGTCCCCATTCTCAGAATTGTTAATTGCTGATGTTCTCCGCTATCTTTCACTACTTTTAGCCTTGTGTTCTGCTGTACTATCAGTAAATAATCTCTGGGCTTTCAGTAAGCTTGGTTTGTTTGAATTTGCAACTCCTTTTCCTGTTTTTTTCCCCTTCTTTTTGTTGTTGAATATGCTCAGTGGAAAAAAGATTAGAACTTGCGTCAAATACTGATTACCAGCACTCATGTACTGTGGGTGGCACGTATGAGCTGACACTAAAGCTTTCCATTTTTGCGAATTTGAGATGGCTAACTCAGCTACTTGTGCATATGGAGAAATTTCTCTTTATTTTTTAATTTGTTTGATCTTTTCTATGTTTTATGGTTCCGAATTCTTATTTATGATGGTGGAGATGGAAGTGATGGTCATTTCCCCAGATGATCGTAGCTGATTATTCTGTGCAATTTTTCTCTTTTGAGAATTCAAACCAGTCTTCTTATCCATCTCCATCTTTTGTCCATTTTGCCTACGATTCTATATTGTCGTATATGTTTATCATTTGTCTCTAATTCTTTGAGTTCCCATTCTCAGAATTGTTAATGGCTGATGCTCTTTGGTATCTTTATCATTTCTTAGCCTTGTTTTCTGCTGTACGATCATGGCATCTAATATATTGATAATCTACCAATGATGCTTTATTTTCTATTATCTCTTGCTTGATCATCATGATATGAGTTGCACGATGTGCGATAGTTGGGTGAAGGCCTACATGTAAATAGCTATCCACATTCTGATTTGTCAAAAGCTCTTAAAATTCTTGAAACCTTGCAACCTATGGTGTTCTGTTGCTGATGACATTGTTTTTCCTGATACTTTGTGACCAGGAGCTGAGCAAGTTCATAAATCACTGCAACGAGGTGAAAGCAGCCACGTTTGCAAACAAGGAAGGTGGTCAACTAAGTATAGTCAAAACGACAGAAGAAGTTGCTGCTGCTGCAAAGAAATAAATTCAAGGATTGTACAAGAAGTACGCTGTAGAGATACACATTATATTAAAACATATGAGAATTTTAGTGAGGTCTTTCCTTTCTATTCTTTTGTTCACTCTCACCAAGTTTGTTCTAAGCTGTGAAATTTTGACAGTATAGTGGCTTAAAAAAGATTGGAAGTTTTTGAAAATTTGATCTAAATTGATTTTCTCTCTCCATGTTTTCTGCAACTTTTTGTTTTGATTTATTTCTTATGTTGGAGTTGGACATAAACGTTATCTCGGAATACTGAATTGGAGCAAGCCCTTCTTTATTTCGATAGTTTCTTCCCTACTCCTTTCTTAATTAATTTATAATTTATTTAGGAATTGTATATTGTATAATCTTACTAAAAAAAGCAGCACCAGAGAAAAATATAACATAACCGAAACACCAAAAGCAATAGTATCCAAGCTTTTTGGGGAACAAATTGGTGGAATAGTGTTAATGCTAACGGAAGCCGATTGGCAGAGAAATAGAGCTGACTTGCTGTCCCAAGATTGGGTTTATGCCATATGGGCCACGTGGATTTATTGAAATAGAAATGTGGACAAATTTGAGGTGGATCCAACTCATCCTCTCTGCAAATTTCCATTTATTTTACATTAAATAGTTTAAGACCACCAACAACTTTCTGCCACGCCACGTCGCTTTCTGTCTATTTATTTATTCTTTTATCAAATGCAACTTTTTCTTTTTAATAATCATCCTGTAGCTTATATATGTCCTATTAATTTGAAATTGTTGGTAAACTAAAAACTATAAAATAATATTTTTTAAATATTTAACTAAATAAAAATAAATTTCTACTATCTAATTTCATCCTCTTTCTTTTATTATTTTTTATAAAACAGAGAAAAAAAATATAAAACTTTTGGTTAGGGCTGAACTAATTGTTTTTTTAGAGTTTAATATCTTTTTATGGATATTCTCAGAATATTGTTGGCTCAACTTTCTAGGTTGTCTCTCCTTTAAAAAAAAAAAAAAAAAACTTTCTAGGTTGTCTGCAAATATGGGACCCGATTATTAAGCTGCCACGTCATTTCCATCTGGTGAAGTTAATATCCAAACATTATTATTATTATTATTATTTTTGAACAAGGGAAAATAGATAAACTCGATTCCACAACAATCTAATTAATTTGTGAAATTACATTTATCAACGTGTTCTGCTACTATTATTCTATTCTATTGTTTGTTGTTATTGGGAGCATCCAAACTTGAAATTTTTCTTCTTCTCAAATATCAATGTTACTCTTACTTCTAGATTCATAGTAACTGGCATGAAATTAAGTTTCTTTCTAGAATTCTCCCCATCTTTCATGTTTTAAGAATAGCCTTCAATTTTATATCCAATTTGTACTTCTTATAATTTCAAATTAGGAACTCTGCATTAAAATTAACAAAAATTTGATTTTTTTACAAAAAAAAAAATTTTTTTTCTCAATTTTCTTGTTATTAATATTATTTAAAATTAATAATAATTTTAATGTTATAATTAATGAATTTTAATAATAATTACCAACAAATTTAATAAAATAATTATTATTTTTTAGGTTAATTAAAAAATTATTACCATATAATTTTTATTTTATTTTAATCATGTTTGAATAAAATTTAGTCCTTTCTATTTTTGAAAATAACCTTTATGCAACCAAACAAATTAAATTAAAGATAAAAATATCAAATATTTTTAAATATGTTATGATTAAAGAATAATAAAATGTCATGATTTTTATTTATAACTTTATTTTTAGTCTATTGAGAGTTGACGAAGTTGATGTGGCTGATGACTAGACCGTATGGGATTCACCATTAGAGGCAATTTTTTTATACAAAATAAATTATAATAACCAATTAGTAAGAATTTAAATGTTGGGTGTTGAATTGAAATAGATTTTTTTTTAATTAATCCAATATTAGTTCATAACTATAATATTTTATGACTCATTATTATAATAACAAATTGTAGAATAACTTCTTTATTATTGCCACATTTATTTATGAAAAATGTATGAAAATGTTTTTAATGTTTTTTTTTTAAAGTACTAAAATATTTTTAAGGTTTTTTCTCATTATATTAAAATGTTTCTAAAATTATTTTGAATAAAAAAAATGCCCTTAATAGTGAATTTTATGGTGATATATCATTGTCATTTTGAATTTTTTTTTATTTTTTATTTTTTATTTTTTTGCCTTCCCAAGGTTACTTTCACCCAAAATTAAGGGTCAATAATGGCATGAAACCCTTCAAAACTACAGACTTTCTTTTTGTACGAACATCAAAACTAAAGACTACAAGTCCTAAATTATCTAATCTTTAATCATAGTAGTGTCCTACACGGCCTGTAAATCTTAAGGTAACCACATGTGTGATTTGTCCGTCACTTTCCTATAAAACTCAACTATCCATCCAATAAATCACTACCGTCCATCATAATATCTCACTCTTTGTACTATACATTTTACAACACAGAAAGTAAACCCAATCTTGCACGTGCTCGGTCCTCTTCTGACACAAATTCACTACGTTCTCTCCGATTCGTGCGTGTATTACACGCAAATTACAAGTGCGTTTGTCTTCAGAATAAAAACCATATGGCTAAAAATAAAAAAGAAAATGGCCGTTAGCCACCACTGATATTAATAACATCACCTAATCAGAATCACAAAAGCATACAAAATCCAACAACAGTTTTCATACATCACCACCACCATCACAACCGCCGCCACCACCACCGATATTTGACGTCAGCACAACCACAACCACCATGGGCGCTGGAGAACCTGTAAGAGAAGCATATTATACTATTATATAAAAAAAAAAAGAAATTGTATGTTCGATTTCCTTTTTCAGGTCATTTCTCAGCTGCTAACAGTTTCAAGAATATGCTGTTCAGGGGATAGAGAGGGAAAGTGAAAGCAGACATGAAGAAGAAGAAGAAGAAGAAGAAGAAGAAGAGGAGCAGGAGGAGGAGGAACAAGTAAATGAGAACAAAGATGAGAAGGTAGAAGAGAAAGACTTGGAGAAAGGAGAACTGGGTATCAAAGAAAAGGTTACTGATAATCATGTAACTGAAGAAAATCAAAGCAATTTTCATGCTTCAATGTTGCAAAGATTAAATCCATCAAACCCATTAAGAGTTGTCATTAATAGTGCTACTAGAGTTGCTACTCCTTCTCCATCTCAAACTTCAACTGTTCCTCGCTCTGTTCCTCGCTCCACACCAACCCCACAACAAGTAAGCTTTTATTCTTTTTTCCTTGGATTTTGGGATTATACAAAGAAAGCTTTAGCTCTTCATCTCCTTCCCCTCTCTCTCTTTTAGAGAAAATGTTTGGAAATGATTTTTATATTCGTTTAATTGTCCTAAATTTTGCTAATCCTGGAAAACAATTTGTGATTTTTCGTGTGGTCAAAGAATTTTAAAGCCATTAGTGAACATGTTTATTATGTTACCCGAAACTGTCTTGAGTTCTTGATGACTTTTCAAGTCAGTTATTGAAAAAAATCTCTACTTTGGCCTCTATTTTCCTCTAGTTAGTTGGAAAATTTCTGGGGTTTCCCTCTCCTTAGCAAAGATGTAATCTTTTTTGCTGAAATTTAAAGTTACTAATCAAAATATATATGTGTTTTTCTTTGCTCCTTTTCTTTGACCAGCCATCAGTAACCACATTGAATTCAAGGAGGTATACCAACAGAATATCTCTGTTTCTGTATGTCCTGCACATGGTTTTGGCAATTGCGCTAGTATGTTTTCTTATATTCAAGGGAATTCAAGGGCTTCTAGAAGCATCAGATTCAATTAAAAGAAAAGAAAAGAGGATATTGAAGTATTTCCTCCCTCAAGTAGAAGCAGCTTCTCTATTGAGCATTACTCTTGCTTGTGCATGGCAAAAGGCAGTTAGAGTATGGCCAACATTCATGATCCATTTCATACTATGGAGTTCTTTCTTGATGTCTTTAGCTGCAGGAATTCTCTTGATTTGCTTTCAAAAGGCTCCTACTGATGGTGTTGGAGTTTGCCTTATTGCCTTTGCAATTGGTAATGGGTTATATGCTTGTTGGGTTAATCCGAGAATTAAATTCTCCACTAAAATCTTGATTAAATCGATTGAACCAGTTCCAAAGTTTGGTGATTTAAATGAACCCACTTACTGGATGCTTGGGATTGGGTTCTTGTGGATGTCTTTATGGATTCTGGCTGTAATTGGAGCCCTGAATTTTTACTTTCCACCTTTGATCATTATTGCATTAGGAGTGAGCTTGGCTTGGACTACAGAAGTTATGAGAAATATTGTTAATTTGACAGTCAGTAGGGTAATATCTCTATATTATCTAAGAGGAATGCAAGCTAGTACTAAATTTTGTTTCCAAAGAGCAGTGACTAGGAATCTGGGAAGTGCTTGTTTGGGGTCTTTGTTTGTTCCTACAATTGAAGCATTGAGAATTATTGCTCGAGGTCTGAATTTGCTTGAGGGAGAAGATGAGTTCATGTTTTCTTGTGCTCATTGCTGTCTTGGAGTTATGAAGACCATCTTCAGATATGGCAATGGCTGGGCTTTTGTACAGGTAACATCATTGCCTGACCTTTAACACTTCAAACAAATTTCTTTACATTTCACTGCATTAGATTGAACGATTTTGATTATGTTTGTTTGTTGGTCTTGGATAAAAATGAGTTTTCTTGGTAAAGCCAAGAAGATAAGTCTGAATACGACTTCCTACTTACTAGTCCTTTTGAGGATGTTGAAACTTCTTTTATAGATTTCTTCCTTTGAATATTTAATCTTGTTACAACTTCTATGTCAAGACATCAGACTGTGATTTAATATTGTATCGTACTTCAGGAGTTTCAAGTGTTGCTTAATCCTGATTAATTCTCAATTAGCTCTTAAAAATTTTCAGTTTTGCTTAATAATTTGAAAGCAATGGACCACCTGAATTTGGTGTGATCATTTTAAGTCAGATTTGCCAAACTTTTTCGTGTTTCTTGTGAAATTCTCAAATCTTTGTGATTCAAGTATCACAAATCATGTTATCCTAATCTAATATAGCACAGCTCATACTCGATGATTGATAGATTAGGCACAATATGCATGGTCAACATTACATGGCTAACTTATTCTGAGATGCATTATAATGGTTGATCTTCAAAACATTGTTGCAGATAGCTGCATATGGAAAAGGCTTCGTGCAGGCATCACAAGACACTTGGGCACTTTTCGAAGGGCAAGACATGGAACTCATAGTTGACTCGGACATTACCAGCTCTATCTGTTTCCTATCTGGAGTATGCAGTGGCTCCATTTGCGTCATTGTTGTGGCTGCTTGGACTGCTACAGTGCATAAACCCTTTACAGCCACCCTCTCCCTTTTAGCATTCTTCATTGGATACCTCATGGTTGGTAGCCTTATTTGACTATCAATAATTTATTTACTTCACTACTTATAACTTCTTAAGCCCATGTGGCCAATTGAGTATTTTATGATGTTTAGCTAACAAGCTATGTTAATAATTGTGACTTGCCAGACTAGGATTGCAATGGCATTGCCTCATGCCTGTGTGAGCTGCTACTATGTTTGCTATGCAGAAAATCCTGACAACAGATTGTTTGATAAAACCATCAAAGAACGTCAGAATTTGATAAAATCCGGCCGCGATGTAGTTGTTCCGACGCCTCGAGTGCCCCGCAGATTTGCGAATAGATAATTACAAGCCAAGGCAATGACTTGAATCTTCTTGGAAATGTCAGAACATACTGTCAAAAATGTACCATTGCCATGGTCCCTCTCAGTGTGTGGTCCAAGGACTCTCTTATTCCATCTGGCCATTCAAGCGAGAGTTGATTTATCCTCAATGGCCAAGGTGATAATTGATTATTGATCATTGGTGCAGCTGAATTGGGAAATAATGTTTGTGGAGAGCCCACTGGGATGTCAATCAACAAGGCTACTATGATAAAAGTTTGTCTTGTTATGCAACACTGCACATACTTTAAGGATATTCCTTAGTTTGAAAAGCCCCACCGTTATTTTATCACTAACCTTTCTTTTGGTTGATGGTACTTTGGTATAACACCCACCATTATTTAATTTAATTTAACTGTTATTATTCTATATTCATTTTATGTAATCTTTGTAGCTATTTAATTTATAATCTTTGTTAAGGGTTTAAATTATTTGTTTTTATCAATTAAAATGCTGCTTATAATACGCAAACAGGGTGTTAGGTTTGCTTTCATTAAAATATTGGACAGTGCATGCTGCCATCAATTATGAATTAAATAGTATTAAATTTTAAATTAATCGGTTCAATAAAAAAATAAAATAAAACAGGATAGAGGTGGGTAGTTGGTAGGCTTTGGCTGGATATGGAACACGTAGGCAGCAATAAGTAATTAATATATGGAGCCATGGCGAATATTGCATTACTATTAGTAGAAATCAGCAAATGTGGAGAGGGAGTTAATTTTATATTTAGGTAAATCAGATAGTGTTAAAGTAATAAAATATAAAAGACATGAGTGTAATGTAAGAACATGTGAGTTGAAGTTAATAAACCTCTAATAAAATACTCTAAGTAAGATTTGGAATGTAATAAAGTGAGAATAATTTCCATTAATTTTAATACTATTTTAGAAAAATGTAAAAATAAACCTACAAAATACTTACTCTACCCATGCTTGAATTAGATACTATATGCTAATGTTTTAATATAATTTCCCTGTCCCACACCATATTACTTTATAAAATAGACCACACCAATAATTTCTTTTTTTTTTTGGGCAATCTTACACGTCACATGCATATTTTTAATTTATTTTATATACTAATTACATGATTGTCCAAGTTTACAAAGTCACATAAGCACAACACACACTCTAATTAAAACTAAGATTTATGAAAATTATTAGTTTCATGTTTTATGTTGTTAATGTAAGATTAAGAAAGTCATCTTCCAATAACATACAGCCATCTGTTTTTAAGCCAAATAAAAGAAGTTGAGAGGAATTTTTGGGTTAATTATGTATGTGGCAATCGAATTTTGGAACTTCTAATCAAATAGTAACAATAAAATAATTTGTAATACAAAAATTATCAAAATTTTATTTTATTTCAATTAAGGTAAAAATGTCCTGAAAATTAATTTTCCGTCAACGGTGCGTCAACCAAACATGTCACGTCATCAATAATTTTTTAAAACACGCCCAGTTAACATACCATGTGGCCTGTATGAAAAAATTGACACATCATCAAGTATACGTGTCATGCTCACCTGTACAAAAGACACGTGTACTTGTTTACGTGTCAATTCCTTCATATAGGCAGGCGTATGGCATGTTAATTGGACGCGTTCTAGAATATCACCGATAACGTGTCATATTTATGTGGCGTTCCGGTAACGAAAAATTAATTTTGTAATAATTTTTATTTTAATTGAAATAAAATAAAATTTTGATTATTTTTGTGTTACAAATTATTTTATTATAATCATTCGATTACAAGTCCCAAAATTGGATGATTATGGACCCGAAATTTTTTAATATGACAACCACCAACTAGGCCACCATTCTTCATTAGGAGATCAAAATCTACCATTTTAAATAGAATTTAACCCTCAATAATCAAAAGTAGAAAAAATAAATTCGGTGGGAGATATTTGTACCCGCAGTTTACCATCAAATTCAAGTCGTGTAAATAGTAGATTTTTGGAAAAAAAAAAAAAGTACAGAAAAAATTAGAGGTGGAGACTTTTACGTAAAGCATGTATCTTTGAATAATCTTCCTCAGAATCTTCTACTACCATTCCTTAGCTAGCTTCTCACACCTCACCAACCCTACATATCATGTACAAAAGTTAAATCAATGGCACAGACGTCACAGACGTCTCAGCCAAGCATAGACCAAAAAGGATTAGCTACTCCCTTCTTACCCTTCTAACTTTTTATAGACTAATTGATTTGACGTAACCAAAGCCACCCGAACCCAACTTCGAATCCATTTTCCTAGTCCGTTGATGTTAAGTTTAATTTTGAGACTAAAGACATATAGAATTTCTGATATTTTTGGGTCCCTGTTATGCCAAAGTCCATGATCTTGTCGATTACCCCTAGCTTGCTTGCTGTTATATGTTTCACTAGCACCGTTACCGAATATCGGATCGATGATACACCATTAACATGTGTAAAGAAGATGCATCCGTTTAAAGCTTGACTATTAACATAAACCGTATTGAACTTTGATTTATTGCACCTATTATTCCTTTAAGCAACACGCGGTAGCGATTAAGAATTTTGATGCATGAATTTTTTTTTTTTATTGAATTTAATAAATATACCTTTATCAAGATTAAACAGTATCTTAATTGATTAAGATTCAATTTCCACTTTATCTTAAGTAGGTAATAGGTTGATTCAAAAAAAAAAAAAAAAGTAGGTAATAGGTTATTTTTATCAGGTCATGGATTATTAAAGAAGATTAAGTGCGGGAGAGAATAGTTTTGCTAAGTTAAGGTGCATAATTATGTTTCATCCTTTTTAAGTTATGAGAAGTTAAACCATCATAAATGTATTAAGATTAAAAACTCTTCATTGGATCCTCTCGAAAATTTGAGGATTAGGCTATAACAGTATCGGTGGAGGAGGCAGTAAATGCAAGAGAAAAAACAGAAAAACAAGAGTTAGAAAATAAAACGCGTAACGAAAAGTATTGTAATGATAAATACCACTAAATTTTAAGAATTAAAAAATACATTAATAAATGTATTGAAAATTATTAATGTATTTAGCATTACATTACAATATAAAAATTTTACATTAACAAATAAGGAATTAATTACACTTTCAATTATATTACATTACATTTTTTCGAACCAAAAATAACCTAAGAGATAATGCGTGCACACTGCTAAATTTAAGTAGGTAATAGGTTATTTTTACAGGGTCATGGATTATTAAAGAAGATTAAGTGCGAAAGAGAATAGTTTTGCTAATTTAAAGTGCATAATTATGTATTATCCTTTTTAAGTTATGAGAAGTTAAACCATCATAAATGTATTAAGATTAAAAACTCTTCATTCTCTTGAAAATTTGAGGCAATTTGGTTTTGAAATTAGAGTCTTTATAATGAAAAGGAGTCAATAATATAGTTGGATTCTAAATAGTTCTATTTCATTACTCAATAAGGTACCAATATAGTTCATATTCGAATATTTTTACATTTGATTACTACCGGATCTCCAGGCTCAGTCATCACCTTTGAAGAGTTGCTGTGTAAATGACTAACAAATACAGTTGTATCTTGAAACCTAGCTCATAAACAGCTTTTTCTGAACATGTTTGATAAACAACCACCATTACTATCTGTTTCAAATGTTGTTTTGCAAATGAAACTTCCACCTATATCATTATCATTCTTCCTGTGTAATCTAAACAACAGATTAACAAAAGTCTACTACGAACTGCTAACTGCAAGAACATTAGATAGTTGCTACGCCAACCAAATGCTTCAATATTCATACAAGTCACTGATTGTTTGGATAAACTGCAACTAATGAAAACTGAAATTAAATAACGTAACAACTGCTGCATGCATTTGACCCTCTCACATAGTTGTTACATGCATTTGACCCTCTCACATCCATGCCGTGATCGAAGAATCACCAATATATAAAATTTCATTTAGGCAAGGTAACAGAAAACTTTAGGTAGGAGTCTCTTCAAATGAGCAATTTTATAAAAACATAACTAGAAAGTCTCAAATGGGCAGCAGGAATAGAGGTATGAAAATCATGGTTAATTGAAATTGTACATCATAAAATTGTATCCATTCAGAAGCAAAAGGCAGAAATGACCCAAAGTTTTCACTCCAACTGTTACCACTCAGCACTGCCTATAATTCATCTGCTGTTAGTGCCAATGTTGTTATTCTATAAACACCAAAAAAGCAAAATGTACTTTTCCGACTTACATGAAAACTACATGCACTAGACCAGCTCAAAACTCTAACACAATTACATACAACCTCCCATAATTCAAAGTCGAGCTGGATTTATGAAATCAAACTTGCCAACCAAAAACTGTTGCAGCTTTAAAATTTCATTGAAAGAAAGTAGACAAAATGTGAGAGGAATCATAAAATGATTTATGTCTTAACATCTAGTATTAATAGAACCAATAATAAGAGACGAAAGAAACCATTTTAGAGCAATGATCACAAGCTCATCTTAATTTATGCGCATTAATGGCAGAAATAGCCATGGAATTTCTGGTCCTTCAATGCATTGTTACTACCAGAAAACAAACTATATGACTCAGTACAAACAAGAAATATTGCTCAATTGCATGAGTGAAGAGCATCCCCAAGTTCTGGAGTAATAAATGTTTGTCTCACCATCACCCAGCTTTTGATTCTGATTTTGTGCTGGCTTTTGCCTCTGATTTTGAGTCCGGTCTTGCTTCTGCAGACTTGCTGTCAGCTGCACAACACCCACCTCCATGATGATGATGATGATGATGATGATGATGCCCATGGTGATGAATCTGTTTCCCCTTCAGCTGCTTCCGCATATCATATGCATCCTCTCCATCTGCGTAATACTTAGCCTCGATATCATGAATCTTATAGCCCAGAGTTTCTGTATACAAATTGAATGCTGCCCTGTTACTCTTCCTCACATGCAGCGAGACGTACTCTGCACCAAAAACCTGCACACACACTTCAGTCAGGAGGACGGTACAGAAAACATTCAATGGACAAATGTTTCATCCCGGTTTCTCCTTAAGCCATGTTCAGGACTATTACTACAGAGACTTCGAAGTTTACACTCATGGTTCCATGTGAAAAGCAGAAGTCAATAGAAAAAGAAAATAAAATTTGCTTCCTAGAAACAAAAGTAGTTCAGAAAAATCAATCATAAAAGACGCTTAACACCAAGAATTAGCATAAAATCAAAATCTCCTAAAGAGTAACTAAAGTGATCGGATGAAGTGGCCTATTAATCAACTTATTTACATGATTTATTTCGTCAGTCTAAGCGAACATGTTGCATAACTGATAACAATGTCCTATCCCTTTGAGATGAATTACAATTTAACTACACATGTATTAAAAGGAAATGAATAACAATCATTTTACTTAATAAAATTTTGTAAACCAGCCAATTAATACGCAAAGCCCAAATAAAAAATCATTCACATCTGCATAACCATAAAACTACAATGGATTTTGCTATTTTCCGTTAATAGCACTGAAAAATTCTTTATTTTCAATCTTGGCGTGCAACGAAGCATCCATAAATTTTTCTAATCACATGAAAAGCAGTAAAATTTGATTCATTTCTCGCACCATTGATGAGCATAAGTGCAAGTAAAGAATAAAAAATTGACCTGTTCCATGGCGGTCTGAGCAGCGTTCATGAGCTTAGTGGCAAGGCCCAATTTGCGATGGGTACGGAGGACGGCGAGGGAGGTGATGTGGCCGTGGCACTCGTTTGATTCTTCCTCCATCTTGGCCAATACATAACCGACGATACGGCCGTTGTAGTCTTCGGCAACATAGAGAAGCTGAGGCCAGGAGAGGATATGGTAGAAATAATACTTCATCTGATAATTCTCCGGAAGGCACAGCAAGTTACATGCTTGCATCGCCAGTAAGTCATCAATGGTAGCCTTTCTAATGCACACCATGGCTTGATCGTGTAATTTCTGAAGCTGCTTTGGGATATAGGGTTAGGTTTTTGGTATGCTCTGAATTTGTGGAGAAGACTAGAGGGATTGATTACTGGTGACGGAACCTGTGGTGCTTTACTTTTTGAGTTTTGGGCTTATGTCTTTCTTGGGTTTGGAAATGGGCTTTTCTTAGTTTAATTTCCACTGAAATTTTAACTAATTTTCTTGTGAGTTTTTTATTCACATTCTTTTTACAAAAAATAAAAAACATAGAGAATGGAATACCAAAGGAAAAGGTGTTGAACTATTATCCAACCAGCTAACTAAATAAAACAAAGGGTAATGGGAATATGTTCTCTCAAGAAAAAGGAATACACATAGCAACCCCAGGATTGCATTTTTCTCGAGTCTCCATCTATAGCATGGAAAACGCCTGGATTTCTTTGCTATAATTAATAATTGATCCTACCAAAATGAGATACTAGTATTCTACATTATCACCATTAAACTAATCTCTAAACAAGTCTCCTTTCTCTCATTTGTGAAATTTCCACAATCTGATGTACTTGCCATTGTGCGTAGTTACCACCTTCTTCATCCCAACGGCCAAACATGTAATGGGTGGCCGAGCAGTTCTAGAAATATGGTCAATGTTGGCATCACTGCAGAAACTTTTTCCTTTTCTTCTTTCAACTATTCCATGTGCATATCTGGAGGAATGTGATGGGGCCTTATGATCTATAACATAGCTTGATAGAACAGCCCCCGAGTGCTGACTTAGAACACGTAGCACACCATCTATTCCACCAACTACTAATGTTGATTTGTCAGTACTCAGGTGCTGCAATGAATACACCACATTTGGGCTCACTCGCGTCTCCCATAATTGTCTCATCATCCTGCAACATAAAATGTCAATTACAAGAACTGGCAGGACTCTGTATGTGTATATATATACATCCAACAAGCCTAGAGAAGAACACCACAGCTGTTTTACACACTCCTTCTAAAACTCATTTTAATGGTAGAGAAGTCCTTGAACCTATATCACAGTTTGCTAGAATGCAAGGATAAGATGATGCATGATATCCAATGTGTGAACAGCAGAACGAAGCAAGAAAAAAAAAAACATGTTCGTACATATCTGAATTTACATTCATAGAAAGATAACAACAAAGACCGCAAGAATTAGCATGTGCTTAGAACCACATATATGCCCTTACAAAATTTGAGCGGCAGAAGCAGTCTCTGGGATATTACAGATCAGTACACCCTAGCATTTAATGATGCCATTTAGAAACCTTCTCACCTTAAATAGTAGGAAATCTTCTCACCACATTGATGAATCATGGTGTAGAAACATGATATTAGTTCACCACTATCATAAGTAAAACCCTATTGGATTTTTTAAACCCTACCAAAGAATGAATTGAGAATTGCATACCTCAGGTCCCAGCCAGATGCGTATCCAGCTGTTGTTCCAGCAAATACTAGATGAGAACGGGGGTTGAAACACAGAGTCTCTATGCCTGTTTCATGATGAATCAAAATTGTGTCAGATCACCTGCAGTGCATGTTGCCTTATTAATTAAAGAGAAAACATCCAGCAGCACGTCTACTATGTCTCAATTTGGCAATAGAAACTAGGAAAAGCACCAAAATTCAAAATCAGTAAGCTGTAAGGATATTGCAGATTTTCTTTGTGAATGCACATATCTGTATATTAATTAAAAACACAAGGAAGCAATAACTCAAGACAAAACCAAAAAATTTGCAAAGTATGCACAACACTTGACCACAATACATTGATTGAGTAAGAGCACACTACAACCTGTAGAATCAGTTGGTCGCAATGTAGCTACCCGCTGATCAGATGAATAACCAGATACTGTGATCCTCCCTAATGAGGAACCAGTAACAATTAACTGATCATCACCCACAGATAAGCAAGTCACCGGCTCAGGATGCCTCCTGCAATCAGGATATGCCAACATTAGCATATGGATCGACCAGAAAATCATTCTGTATTATTAAGATTAATATCGGTATGCAATTAGTCTGCTGTTTTCCAATTTACAGGCAGGATAGCTGTCCTTTTCTTTTATGAAACAACATATTCATTGGCCAGCATCCATCTAATCCAGGTATAACTTGAAATGGCTTTCCAAGCATTGCAAAGGTGAACAAAGCTGATCATGACAGACCACTTTCTGTTTTATGTCTGGTCAAATAATAGAGCTTGTGTACTTCTGAATAGATTAATTTACTGGTTTTCAGTTTCATCTGGACTGGAAGAGGAAGAGGAAAGGAAAAATTAGTACAAAAATATACTTAGATATGCATACCGGATGATTTTAGAACATTTTCTACTGTACATGTCGAAAACACGACTTGTCCCATCCTCACATCCAACCACAGCTTCTGGATCAAGGTAACTTGAAAGAGACCATCGATCAAATTAGTTGGGTGTTAAAGATATCAAAACAAACTTTGCACAAAATCAAAGTCAAGACGCAATTTGATGATGAAAAAGATGAATGGAAACCTGCTATTTTTCAATCAAAGAAAGTTTTTCATAATAAGAAGACATGCCAATTTACCGCATGCATAGACCCTTTGGAAATGTGCCTTCATGTGAGGGAAATGCATTCATGCGTCCATTGCGCCTCCATATGCATAGTCGTGTGCCAATCAAACCAACGATCTAGAAGAACACGTGTCAAAGCATTTTTAGTAAAACAGGTACTAAATAAGGCCATTTAGCACCAGATACTTTAGAGTAAGGATATGCTTATATAAGTACCTTGCTCTCATCAAAATCAAAATCAACTAAGGGGCTTGCATCTGGTACTGCATATTCTTCCACACAATTGTAGCTTTGTAATGACCAGAGACGCATAACCTATCATCATTACTATGCAAATGTCAGCAGAATTTATTAATGCAACAACTGGTGCTCTCTACAAAGAAAAAGTAAGCGATATTGCACAAAAGCAATCACGTCCAGCAGAGTACTTAGACCCAAACATAACTTGTATCACCCTGAAAAATAATATATGGAACTCCCAATGTGTGAATGCTTTCATTATTGAACAGAGTTATCAGAAAAAGTACCTCGATTTCACCATAAAAAAAAGGAAAAAGAAAGAACATATCTCTAGTATAATGGGACTATGTAATAAGGTGTCAAATTCACTAGGCAGACCAATCCTTTTTAACCTAATGCACCAGATACAAGACTGAATTCATTAATGCATAGAGATAACAGAACTTTATTACTCCAATAAAGCATAAAGTGAACCTAAAATACAAGGATGCAAATTTATGTTATTATGGGTTAGCAATTATGTGATATGAAATTAAGTATAGGACTGAATAGTATCTTCTTTCTTGATGCACAATCAAGTATTTTGATATAGATAACAACTCTGCACACCAGCCTTATGGAAGCAAATAAATATATGATATGCTGTCCAATTTTATTTCATGTACCTCAAACATAAGTCAGTATATACTTGCATAGCATATTAATCAACACAACAGAAACAAAAGAAACTTAAGGGCCATATTTGGAGGCAAAAAGAATTATGAATGGACAAATGAAACTCTAGTGAGATCACAACAGCACCATATTGAATTTGTTACATGGAAAAATCATGATGATTACATGAGCAACAGATAAAATTAAACATAGAAAAATCATTAACAGTTCCAGTAAAATCTATTTCGCCAAAGGATAAACAACAAAGTTTGACTTGTGACAAGAACATAATCAAACACTAGATATAGATAAAACTATACATACCTTATCACCTACACCAGTGAGAATCAAGCCCATCTTCATTCGGCACTGATCAACCCTAATATAAAGCAAGGTTAAGAAGAACATATACAAGCTGCAAACTCCTGCATGTACTGACCAACCAATGAAACCTAGACTTATAAGGAATATTTTATAAAGAAAAAGCTTAGCTTAGCTTTCATGATTCATCCACATCAAGTATTACAGTTTTCTCCATGTACCAAATAAAGAAACATCAGATGAAGCTAAATTCATTAATGCAATCACAGTCCCATGAACGCATAGAAATTGCTTTGAATTGTTCAATTTTTCGGATAGTTAACAAAAGAGCAAACAAAGAAAGAAAAGGAGGTTTTTTATTAATTACCCATGTGAATGGCCTTTCCATTGATCAATATCAACAGAAGAAGCATCAAGTAAAGCTTGCCTGTGATGCTCCATAGCTAGCTCCTCTATGTACATACTTAATGACTGCTCTATACCTCTACTTCCGCATGCAAATCCTACATTATTCCCCGTCTGCTGCTTCAAAAAAAGAACTTGCAGTAACTTTGACTTTTTGATTATTGCATTCCTTTAAAGAAACAAAAGTGGAAAAAAATTACAAGAAAGATAAAAATTATCAAATTTATTCCAAAATGTAAGGGACGAGGGAAATCAAAAATTAAATTTAGAATTACCAAGATTTACAAACGGCGGAACAACGTACGACGTCGAATAGGTCAAGTAATGAGAAGATGGTGCAAAGGATGTCCTGGTCTAAAAGTTGGATTGTGGCCGGACCTCTCCGGCCCCTCTTCTTCGCCGCCGGCGAATAGATATCGGATGGTTTAGGGTTCATTATAGTCTCGCCGCCTGACAGTTTCTTGCGATTGTGCAGATGATTTTGTGGCAGACGAGATAGGAGGAGCTGAAAAGCTTGTTCTGTATTGACACCAATGGAAGACTAAAATATTTTCATTTGCTATTTTTTTATTTTTATTTTTTTCTGATCATTTGCTAATCTAACGGCGTAGGTAAAAAGTATTGGAAATTGTTAGAAATAGTAAAAATTGAATAAAAAGAAAAAGCGTGTACAGCGGAATTGAGACTTCCGGTTGCCTATGAAAATCCAACGGTGCAGATTAAATAATGTCTAATCGAAGGTCCAAAAACAGCGTGTACAAGTACAATATGTAGTACGAGGACCTTGTTGAATCATCAAAACTCTCTCATTCCGATATATATATATATAAACAACTAGAATTACTAAAAAAGAATAGAAATCCAAGTGTTTAAGCAGAGTAAGTATGAAAATTGTTATAATTTAATTAAACCTACAAATAATCAAGTATTATTGGAATAAGTGAAGTTTAGAGGGAAGAGGTCTTCCATTAAGAAAGGACTTAATGAGAGTAAGTGCTCTATGAGGTTGATATGATGGTACTTCATGCCCAGCTCCTCTTACTGTAGCAAATGTCAAATCTCCTGCATACTCTTGTGCATATCCACCAATCTGAAACCCAACATAAATTTATCTTAATTTTATTCAATTCACCCACTATTTAAAAAAAAAATAGAATTATCGTATTTGGAGCCATAAAAAAAAATAAAAAATACCACTTTTTAATCCATAAACTTTTTTTTTGTGTGCATTTGAGCCCCCAAAAGTGAAATTTTCACCCATGTGTACACACTTTTTCCACAAACTGGAGTTCACTTGTATAAAATTTTAGTGGATAGACTTAATTGCATTTTTTTTAACATATCAGGGGTTAAAAGATGCTTTTAATTTTCTTATTTCTCAATTTTGTATAATTGCATGACAACAAGATGAAAATAGTATCTCACGTATGGACTATTAATAATGAATGATTCATGTAATCACTAAAAGTTGATTTGATGGTCAGTACTCAATTAAAAATATTAAATTTTCATGTTCGATTTTTTTTAATGATATTTATTGGCATAATTAGACATTATGATGCTCCAATAAAAAGAAACTAGATATTAATAATTTGAAAAGAATAAGCAGTATTGAATGAACGATTACCTCCCCATTTCGGTACCAAGGATACCATTGAGTTTTGATGGTAAGGTTCATCTTGTTAATTGAATATTGAGTAGCAGTAACAGGTATTCTCGCATCGTTATCGCCACTGATTTCCAATGTCATAAAAGACTTGTATTAAAATCAGATAATTTTAAAATGAAGTCTAATTAAAAAATAAAATAAAACTGACCTATAAATCCAGAGTCTTAATCCATTAGACATGGAGTAGCTGAGTAAGGGAAGAACAGATGGGGGCTTATCTTGCCAAAGGTCAATCACTTTATCACTGCATGGCTCCCATGGATTTGGAATCTTTGTCACGTTTGCATGCAATGCTGCTTGTACTTCCACTCTATTTAAATATGCATACACATAACCAACACTGCATGGATCAAAGCTCCTCAACTGCAAAATAATTTAACCCGCTTACCATTCTTCATCAAGTACACTTAACCCTAACTTAATTAAGGTTACTTTTTCAATTTATACTTGCCAAACTTCTTTGCACACAATCATGAATTACATTAAGAATTAAGATGAACTTACAGAAGAATTCTTGGGGGTGGCAGTGAGATTTGGACCAGTGCAAGGGGATTCTTCAATATTATAAATATTAATATCATCGGTGTCATAGTAAGTTTGATAAATAGCTTCCATGCACACTTTGGAGTCATTTGGTCTGAAATTACAATTCTCTTTTATTGTATCTGTAGTTTCTGGTGAAACCAAGGCATGGCTTCCAAAATACTCGAACATTCCTAAAACATCTGTTTCATGATTCATCATTGCATTTCCAATCTGCATTTTCACAGTACCCCAACAACAATTTCAATCATTAATTCCATTTAAATCTACTGTTGGATCGTAAACAACAATTTAATAATAATAATATGACGTACCATAATTCCTTTGAGGTTGATTTGGGTGAAGTTAGGTATTTTGTTATGATCAAGAATGGTTTGTGCAAGTTGTGAGGCATAATGGCCTGCATAGCTCTCTCCAGAAATGTAAAAACTTCTGTCTTTGTATTCAGGAAATCTGTCTAACCATTTCACTATGAACATATAATTGTCTCCAGCTGCTACACTATCTCCATATTTTTGGTAATCTGATGGCTGATTTGAGTATGAAAACCCTACTCCAATTGGGAACTCCATAAAAAGAAGATTTGCAACTGGCAAAATAATTTCATAATATATATTATGCTACAAAATATTATAATTTTTCTAATTTCATAAATCATTTTTCTTTTAATAAATACCATTATTCCATGAATATTTGTTTCTGTACAGTGTTCTTCCATCACTGTGCACTCGAAATGGTCCAATCTCCTGTAATGCTCCAAACCCCAAAGATGAACACCCAGGTCCTTTCAAGACAAATAATAATAAATAGTTCATGACTAAAAATTCAAGAAAATTTAATTTAATTTATCTAACATATGAATATAAAAACCATTAATACCTCCATTAAGCCACAAAAGAAGAGGCAATTCTGTAGAATTTTCAGCTTCAACAAAATAATAATAAAAAGCCTTGCCATGTATATCAATATCATCCACATTGATATAACCACCATATTGTGCAAACTTGACCATTGGTTGTCCTGGCAATCTCCGAATCTTATCATGTATTTTGGATAAATTAGAACTTGTTTTGTTTCGATTTGCAATTGCCATTGATTGGCTTAGATCAGTTGTCTGAAAATGGCTTCGCTGCATGAATTTCCCACGAAACTCGGCTTGGTACAGTTTCCCAATAGCATCGCCTTGCGTTTTTCCGTGGCTTTTTGCTACAAAACTACAAAATATGAGAAAGAAAAGAACGACATAAGGGTTCTTTTCCATTTTTATGGATCAAAATTAGGGTTACTGATGTTTTAGAAGGATTCTCAGATTTGAAACAAAAATCACGGATGACAAACAGAGATAAAATAAATAATAATAAAAAGAATAAATACTAGATTTAATTGAATGAATATAATAATAATTTGGACAGTATAGTTGTAAATGTCCTAAATTTATATTTACATCCCTAAAAATAAGTCGTGATAAACAAATAATAATAATAATAATAATACAATTAAGACAACAAACTATATATATATAAGTTGTGTAACAAATTAAATACTCCTTACCAGGTTCACCCAAACAAATCAACATAAACATATAATTTGTTTTCAAAACAAAATAAAAGAATATAAATATATTATGTTGTGATACAATACCCAAAAATTGGCCTAAGGTCAAGAGAAGTGTAAAAAAAAAAAGCTATAATTATTAAACTATTGCCTTGGTCCATAAAACTTGCTTATACCAAATCTAGATAAGAAGGATTAGATTATGATTATTGAAGATAATTCAACATTGAATAATTAAAGAGAATAAATAAAATTATAATTATGATGAAACTAATTTTAGAATGATCTATGCCATTTTGAAATAATAACGATCAAGTCCAACTCTTGGGCAGGCTATGCTTTTAGATGGAGCTTTTTTTTTTTAAATGGAATTTCAAGGGCGTAATTTATGGGCACCAACGATGTGTATATGATCTTTTGGTAAAGGTGATGAGTTTTCGAGCATTTCTTTCCTAGCTTGTTATGACTGTCGAAATCATTAAAAATAAATTTTACTTTTGAAAATAAACAAATTTGTAGTAACTAGTAAGAAGGGTTGATCTAAGAAGAACTGAAAGGAATTATTTTTTTTTTGCAAAACCAAGTAAATAAATAAAATAGGGTTTAATTGCAAAATAAATAAAAGCTGAATTAAATTAAGATTAGAAATCAATAAATGCATAATCTTCGTATTAGTCCAATATCCGATCAGATATTCAAAAATAAATCTTATACAATTTTAGTAAACTGTTTAAAGATGTTGAAAATACTTCTAATATCCATTCTTTCCTTAAGTGTAAACTAGCTAAGACACGTTCTATAACTAGCCCTAATTATCAAACAATTTAATCTGACAATTGCATTAAGAAATAGAAAAATCCAACTCTAACGAATAAGACAAGACACTTGATTTTGTTTAAGCTAGATTAAATTACTCCTTTGAATGACTTAAGCACTTGCTAAGTACCTAAATTTCCTAATTCACCACTAAGTTACAGATTAAGTAGACAATTGTATACGAATCTAATCAATTTATATATATAGCTGTTTAGATTTCTAAGACGGGTACGTACAATGGACCCTATTGCACAAATCAAAAGAATTATAAAAGTATAATAAGTTGTGGGAGTAAAATAAATACTGAAATAATAAAAGAAATCAATAACACATTTAGATCTCACGAATAATTGATACTGAAACTTGATTATCCTTCAACTGATATTAAAGAATTAGCTATATATGTTCATGGCTAAAACAGAATAAAAGATAGAAAATAACAATGGGAGAATGTCTCATACAGCAGCCTTTGGCCACTTTAGAAATATGTCTTTCAAGGAAGATATCAGTTTTTCTCTCTTAAATCTTCAAGAATCCTAACTAGAATAGAAAAGGTCAAAATGGGAAAATAAAATCTAACTAACTACAACCTTCTTTTACTGAAAATATTCTAATTCTTAATTAATGAGTCATTATCGTCCTTCTCCCAAAAGAAAACAGAATTGCCCAAAATCAATGGAAACTCTGAGACTTATCGTTGGCAGACGTCCACTGCAGCTTCAATATCATTAGCTCTCTATGCCCACAAAGGACCATACAGCAATCATCTCTCAAAATGCCATCATTATACTCAAATCGACCACTTTTCTCCTTTATGCACAGTTAACCAGACAAGAAATAAACCTACACCAATGATTTATACTCAACAAATTTTAATCCAAAAATGTCAATAAATTAAAAGAATAAGTGCAATATATACCACCTATCAGCTGTAGAAAATGTTCAACCCCAGGTTGCATCTTCGTTGACTGTCAAGTTCTTGTCAATGCATCTAGGTCTAAGGCTGCCGACTTTTTTGAGTTTGTTCTAATTGTTCAAAATTGTAGGGCCATTCTTAATTAATCAAAATTTACATCTGTCAGTACCAATTTTGGGCCATTCTGATTATTCAAGTTTGGAATTACGTACCAATTGATTTACTTTTATCTTTATTTTTTTATTTTTTTCAAAAAAAAATATAGAAATCACAATAAACAGCAATATTTTTTTTTTCTGGGATTTAAATGATTCAGTAGCTCACATTTTTATAGGAATCCAATAAACAACAATAAATTAATTGATAGTTTCAATAAACAACGAATCCAATAGACTACCGTAGCCAAAGAAAGACTTTTTAATCACTAAAAAAATCAAATAAAAAAACAAGTGTAATTAAGATTATTGTTCTTTGGTATCTCTCGGAAGAGGTTTGCCAGAAAGAAAGTACTTAATGAGACCAAGTGCTCTGCTAGGTTGATATGATGGCACTTCATGTCCAGCTCCTCTCACTGTAGCAAATGTCAAGTTTTCTTTATAAATCTCTGCATATCCACCAACCTGAACCCACCAGAAAATAATATTTTATAAAATTCAGTAATTTTGATATAAAATTTTATAATTGAAAGGCAAACGATAAAGAATTACCTCTCCATCAAGGAACCAAGGGTACCAGGGTGTTTGGACTGTAAGGTTCATCTTCTTTAGTGAGTACTGAGTAGAAGTAACTGGAACCCTTCCATCTATGTCACCACTGTAACCCAAAACCAAATTTCATATTTTCATTTGCTCAATATGCAACCAAATTATATTTATATTTGGAGGAACGAAATATTTTTTTATATTGAAAAATCTAATTTGAAGTAAATATAAATATTTATAACTAAATATAGAATGATCACAATGAAATTTTATATAATCTTGAGAACTGATACTAATTTTCTTGAAAAATATATAAAACTTCATGGATAAACAATAGTTTAATTATCTCCAATTCTAAATGAGTATAGAAGAAAATTTGAGAAGGATTTTAAAGGGTAAAAAGCAATTAAGGCCCCGTTGCATGTTAGAATGATTAAAATAGTAGGTTATGATGAAAAATGGAAATAAATAATTACCTATACACAAGAACTCTTAAACCACTAGACAAGAACTCCTGTAGTAAGGGAAGAGTGGTGGTAGGGCTATCTTGCCAACCATTAATCACATCACTGCAAGGTTGCCAATCATGATCCAGCTTTGTTACATTTGCATGCATTGCTTCTTGCACTTCTGCACTGTTTAAGTATGCTATCACATAATTATCACTGCACGGATCAAAAGTTCCACCCTGCAAAATTAATCAAACCATTACTTAATTTAATTCTACAATATATATGCTTGATTGATTTTATTTTAATTTTTTCTACAATATGTATAGCCCATTTTCCTTATTTATAGGTATTTGTGAATTGTCTTAATATGTATTTTCATTAATAACAACGAATTATTATTTATCAATTTACTATTATTCCCTAATTAATATAAAGATATATACGGAAAAATACATATTTCCAACCATATTAACTAATTTTTTTTTTTAGAAAATTAACAAATTTTTCTTTATCTATATAAATATTAAAACAAGCATGTAATATTTATGAGAAAGAGGAAGTATTATTTTGCATATACAGTAGTGTTTCCTTAAGAAAATGTTTGAAAGAATGAAGAGTTACCTGAGAAATCTTCTTGGGCTTGGCAGTGATATTTCCATTGCGGCACAAAGGGCCATAAATGTTGTAAATGTCGAGACCATCAGTATCGTTGTCGGCCTTCGCCATCCCTTGAACGCAGTCTGGAGTTGGCTTGTTGAAAAATTGGGGTGAAAAATTACAGCTTTTTTGGATTTTTGTCATGGTCTCTAGTGATGTTAATGCATGAGTTCCAAAGTAATCATACATCCCATGAGTATCTGTTTCGTCATTTATCGCTGCATTTCCAATCTGCAAATTTTTCACATTCCTTAGTAATTTACTAGCATATTACTTCATTAATAAGACCTGATAAACGCACTATTCAACCAGTACTCTCTAAGTTCGGATAATCGAACTAGCCAATGGGTATAGACATTAATGAGAACGACTGTAACAGGCATTACATAGTTAATGCTCAGCCGTTACAATGAGAATTTACAGCTCCAATCAATAATGAAAAGTTAGAAAAACATTACATAAAGAAACAAAAATCCCTCAGGTATTCTATTCATACTCTTAACATCTCCTTAAAATCATTTTCTATATCTATACTCATTGTGTTTCTATTGAAAATCTGTTGGATATTTTGTGTTCTCAGGTGAAATGAGAGCTTGTCTGACCGAACTGTTAAACAGAACTAATAAGGAATAGAAAGAAAGAGGCATGTACCGCAATTCCTTTGAGGTTGATGACGGGCTTGCCAGCCTTCTTGTTATAGGCAAGAACGTTATGTGCGAATTGAGGAACATAATGCCCTGCATAACTTTCACCAGAAATGTACAAATCTCTCCCTTTATATTCAGGGAATCTCTCCAACCAATTTAACAAAAACTTTAAATTATCTTCTGCTGTTTGCTTATCCCCACTGTTTGTATAATCTGTTGTTCTATTAGAGTATGAAAATCCCACTCCAGCTGGACTCTCGAGAAACAATACATTTGCAGCTGCAAATTTAATTATATTAATTTGTTAGCTACTTTGACTTGGAACATTAAATATTATTTTTGTTGGAAATTTTTATTACCATTATTCCATGCAAATTTGTTCTTGTAAAGTGTTTTTCCATCGCTAAGTACTCGAAATGGTCCAAGTTCTTCCATTGCCCCATAACCCAGAGATGAACACCCAGGTCCTGCAATAACACATAAATATTTAGGAACTCAAATTATTATTCAGTCTGTAGCGATATAAAATATATATATTTTATAATTTTATAAAGATTAAAAGAAATGAATTTAAAAAGAAAAAAATCATGCATAGGATTAAAAAAGAAATAAATAAAAATACCTCCATTAAGCCAAAGAAGAAGAGGCATGGACTTAGAAGGCGTCTCAGCTTCAACAAAATAATAATAAAGAGCTCTACCAGCAACTTCATCAACAGTAACATAACCACCATATTGTGAAAACCTAACCTGAGGTTGTCCTGGCAATGTCAATATTTTATCATTTTCTTTCGATCCTCCGCTAGTTGTCTTCACCAGATTCTGATCAATCTTTTTGTCATCAGAACTTCCCAGTTGGTCTGCTCCGGCCACCACCACGTCGCTGCCCTGAAAATCTTTCAAATCCACACCTGACTTCCCATTGTATTTGGCTTTGTATAGACTGGTAAGTGCATCTTCTTGCCTTTTATTACGGCTTTCTGCTGCATAACAACAAAGAATCAGCAACAAAGCCACAATCAAACTTGGGTCTTTTCCCATTTTTTTATTATTTTTTTGGTATTTTTTAGTCTGAATTTGGTGTTTATAAAAATTATTTGATTTGACCTGAGAAAAAGGGTGATTAATGGCCATAGAGAGAAATTACTTAATTTGGGTTGTTACTGTTTTTGACTTTCTATTTTTATCTTTAATTTACAACTCAAGTATTTGAATAATTTAATTACTATTATTTGTTTTCATTTTTAGTTAATTTCTTTTATTTGATCCATATTTACGTCATCGATCAGTATACTATAGAAGCTATATCTTCTGCAATATCCTTTGATTTTTATTTATTTGATTAATTAATTGTTACCAAAAATAATTAATAACAAATTAATACACAATATCATGACTATCATTTTAAGAAAAGCTAGGTGAGAATTAATGAGTAAGTTATAAATTATCTAATTACCACTAAAAATGGTAATATTAGCAATTAATTCAGTAAATTAATAATGAGGAAGAAGCAAAAGCAAAGCTTGCACTAGCAATAATGTGTAAAGGAAGAAAATGACACTAAACAACAATTACTTGCAAGAAATGAATTTTGTTCTTTGATGTTATATAATTAGAGTTATGCAAGGGTGGCCCAAATAAAATAGACCCTATTATCTTTTCTCTTTTGTCAAAATATGGAGAAATGTTAATGATTAAGCATTCCCACTTATTGGTGAAAAATATGATGTTTTGGACCTTTTATTTGTTCTCCTTTCCTTTTGTATTATTTCTTAGCAATCACCATCTCATTATATTGCTCACTGCTAGTCATTTCTTTTTCGGATTTTAGCTTTTCGTAGTTATGTATATTTCATTTTCTGGTATAGATTGTGAGACAAAAGAATGCTGACATTTATATTTATATATCATCTGATTCAATTAGTTGTTAATCATTGATTACTCCATTTTTGCATGCTAATTAAGTGTGCTATGCAAAATGCATGCATAAAGGAAAGTGAGAACTAACAAGTCAGTATCCACTTTGAGAATAACAAATTAACTTCCTCTAGTTGAAGGGATCCAATGAAAACAATTGTTTATTTATTAAACAATCAAATAACCAAATAATCTAAATCCTAATTAACCAAAACAATTATAAACCAGACTAATCCTAATTAATTAAGCAATGACAACTTTGAATAAAAATAGAAAAAGAAAAATTAATTAGTTGTGTCTTTTACTATCAGGGAGAGGTGTGCCAGTAAGAAAGTGCTTAACCAATGAAAGTGCTCTTAGTGGTTGATAACTTGGAACTTGATGCCCTGCTCCTCTTACTGTAGCAAATGTTAGATCCCCCTCATAAACCTGTGTATACCCTCCAACCTAAAATTGCAGAGATGATGATGATAATGATGAAGACCATAATAATAATAATAATAATAATAATAATAGTAATAATAATAATAATAATAATAACAATAATAATAATAATAAAATTACCTCTAATTTGAGGTACCAAGGATGCCATTCAGTTTTGATCTTAAGTTTCAGCTTATCAATTGAATATTGTGTTGAAGTAACTGGAACTCTTGCATCTGTATCTCCACTGTATAACAATTAATAAATATTTGAATTAGAACTTTATAATAAAATCATCAATATATATCCATCAAAAATATTATTTATAAAGCGTGCTACAAATACAAGACTATGTAAGTTGCTCATTTTACTTAATTAGTTCCCTTTTTTCCCTGTACTTGTTCTTGTTTTCTTAAATTGCTTAACTAGTTTTTTTTTTTAATTTCTTCACTAAACCCTTACAAAATAAAACCTAATTCAACTTAAACCATTATGTGCTAACCTGGGCCGGCACTTAAACTGTTGACACAGAAGTAGCGCTTTACGTTGACTCTACGCAGATTGTTTGATCTAAGTGAAATGAAAATCTAAAAACTATAAGAAAATAGGTTTTTAACTACACATTTAGTAGCTAGTTTGAAATCCGGTCGTCAAAAGCTATCTGGTAAAGGCATTTTTAATGACAAGATATGTGGTTGGCATTAGAAACTTTTAATTAATGTCTAGATTTGTGGTTGTTGCTAGAGACTTTTAATGACCCAACCACTATCCGGTCGCCTGCAATTTTAATGTGAAGGCTTCTACCAAAATCTGGTCGTAATTGACTTTTACTGCTCGAATTTCTCATTGCTAAAAGCTTTTAATTTACAAGAATTAGCAAAGTATTACAATGACAAAAAAATAAATAAATTAGGTAGATGAAAAAAGAGAAAAAAAAGAGGAATATTGGATAAAGTTTCCAATTTGTCAAACGATTAAGGACCTCAAAGGAAGAGTAGGGCATAGCATTAACAAACAATTATTATTAACACTCATAAGTAATAATAATGGGCAGACCAAAAAGAAGAGTAAAGCGTAAATAAATAATAAAAAAGTTACCTAAAAATCCAGACACGAAGTCCGTTGGCCATGAAATCTTTAAGGAGTGGAAGAACAGTAGAAGGGCTATCTAACCAATTGTGGAGGATATCACTGCATGGTTCCCAATCGTGATCAAGTTTTGTCACATTCGCATGCATTGCTTCTTGTACATCTTCTCTATTCATATATGCATATACATAATAATCACTGCATGGATCAAAATTCACCAACTGCATATACATAACAATTCATTATAATTGATTTTTATATATTAAAATTACTAAAACAGAAGATTTTAAGAGGAGAAATTGAAACTTACAGAAGCTTTCTTGGGTTTGGAAGTGGTATTTTGATTGAAGCACAAAGGGGCATAGATGTTATATATATCAATTTTATTAGTATCCTGGCTTATTTCATCAGTTACTGCGTTGCATTCAGTAGAGTCTGAGTCGGCACTGGGTGAGAAATCACATTCTTTCTTTACTTTTTGGTTTGTCTCTGGAGATATCAACGCATGTGTACTAAAATAATCATACATCCCTATTGTATCTGTCTCATCATTTAGCACTGCATTCCCTATCTGCAATTTTTCATCAAAAAAATAAAAAATAATAATAATTATAAAGATAGAATAATATAATTTCAAAAAAATTATTACATGGATAATTAATTAGCATTAATTAAGTCAACTATCTAGTGCCAACAAAATGTGGCTCTTCAGGACAAAAGGACAGTCTATAATGTCTGTTAAACAAATGATGCCTGCACATTCTCAATGATGCTTACTCCAAATTAAAGTTTTTTTTATATGATCTTATGGTATCTAAAATTTATTGGTCCGAATAATCTAAAATATATAAATGGAACAAAGTATTTCTTTCTCAAATATTTAAAAATGCTTAAAATTTGAATCCAAAATCTCTTATTGTGCTGCGCCATTCGATCTCTCTAATCTATCAATACTTAATACCATAATTTGTTATATTTTTTGGGTTCAAATATCGAAAAAATAAATTATACTGCTCTAAGCTCAATTTAAAAAAAGGGGAAGAAAAAAAGAAAAGAAATGATTAAGTAGGGAAAAGACGACATGATCATATTTCTAAAATAATATCTCTATCCTCCATGAGATTAGAAATAAAGTTGATGAATCAATAATGATGGTTAATGTGAAAATAAAGACCAAAAGAAGTGAAGAAAAAATGCAAAGTGAACCCACATTAATTAATTATATCCTTAACTTCTAAGTTCCAATTCAAAAGCAAAAATGCAATTATTATATGATTAAAAATAAAATAAAAAAGAAGACGTACCAAAATTCCTTTGAGGTTAATAATGGTCTTGTTAGCTTTCTTATTATGTTGAAGAATTGTATGTGCAAGTTGAGGCACATAATGCCCTGCATAGCTCTCCCCAGAAATATATAATTCTCTATCTTTATATTCAGGAAATCTCTCTAACCAATTCACTAAGAAAATATAATTATCTTCTGCTGTTTTTCTATCTCCACTCTTAGCATAATCCGACGTCGTATTTGAATAAGAAAATCCTACTCCCGCAGGTGACTCCACAAATAAAACATTTGCAGCTGAAAATAAACGCAAGAAAAATTAATTTCAAATGGAGAATAGTAGCAAAATATGAAGAAGGGAATTAATTATATAGTAAGTACCATAGTTCCATGAGAATCTATTTTTGTAAAGTGTCTTGCCATCGCTGTATACTCTAAATGGTCCAAGCTCTTGCATTGCCCCATAAGCCAAAGATGAACAGCCAGGACCTGTAAAAACAATATAATATTTATAAAATTATATTAAAAATTATTCCACATCAACATCAAACTAGAATAGAAATAGACAGCCACTAGTAGAGATACCACATGCTATTTGTGGCGGTTGATGCACATGTAATTACCAACACAAACAATTAATTATCAAAATAATTCCATCTTTATTAATTTTTAGGTCAAACTACAAGTTTTGTTATTAATATTACCACATTAATTGTCGAAGGAACGTAGGATTCGGATTAGTACTATATATAAAATAATGTAAATCCATCTTGAAAAATACAATACATTTTTTTTTTTAAATGATTTTTCATAATTGATAATTATAACAATCATGGTTTTATTTCCAAAAAAACAAAATATGGTTATAGAATAAACGCCGAAAAATCCTCCATAGCCTCGGATCATAATGATCCACTTGGCCATGTGAGGTGTGGAACTAACATGTTTTATTATTATTATTATTATTATTTGATGATTATGGGCCAGTTTGGTAAAACTTATGAAAACAGTTTTTTCTATTGAAAAAAGTTGTATTTTAAAAAGCTGTATATCGAAAAGTAGATAACTGTTTGGTAAATAAAATTTAAAATGACTTATAAAATCAAAAATAGTGGCCAACTGTTTGGTAAATAATATAATCAAAAATAGCTTTTTAGAATAAAAAAATAAAAAATGATATATATATATAAATTTTAATATATTATATTCAAAATCTCACTAAATAATAATAATAATTCTCACTTATTTGTCATTATGAAATAAAATAAAGGATATTTTTGTCTAAAAAAAAGATTAAATCTGCTGTCCTTAAAAGCTGAAAATCAGCTTTTTTGAAAAGCTTCAATTTGCAGCTTCTCTGAAAAGCAGATTTTTTCACTTTTCAGAAAATTGATTTTTCTAAAATCAGTATTTACCAAACAGTTATTTTTGTCCCATAATCAGCTTTTTACCAAAAAAACAGCTTTTTGCCCTTCCAAAAGCAATGCCAAACACCCCCTATGCCTTTTGGGATAGAGAAAAAGAATTCAAACCCTAATTAATTGGAAAGTAACTTGATGGGTCTATATGTTTTGGATTTTATGGATGAATTATTACATTGATTGATAAAAATACAAAATATATTTTTGTACCCAGTTGAGTAATTTTTGATTACATATACATTAATATGGTAACTAAAAAAAATATCCTTCTAATAAGAAAGTGAATTGTCATCCAAAAACAAGGAAAATTCAGAAAAGCATAGAACATGTTAGTTTTGTGTAAATAAAAATAAAATAAAATAAACAAATAAATTACTATAAAAAGCCCAAATTTCTTTTTTTTTTTTTTTTTTTAAAAAAAACTCAAATATTTTAAGATAAAGATTCTTCGATTTTGATGGACAAAAAGTATCATTGCTTTCACTCGAAAAAACCAAAAAAAAAAAAAAAAAAGATTCCTATCCAAAATTTGATTCGACCCGTTTTAATGTGAACTAACCCGTTTGCCAGATCTACTAATCTCCATTAAAACAAAATTAACTAAAACAAAAACAATTAAGAAGCATTAGAAGAAAGTAAGTACCTCCATTTAGCCAAAGAAGAAGAGGCAAAGATTGTTTAGGATAACGCTGAGCCTCAGCAAAGTAATAATAGAGAGCCCGGCCGGCGGATTTATTGACGGTAATATAGCCGCCGTATTGTGAAAAATCGACGGGCGGTTGGCCGGGAAGTCTATCAATTCTATCATTCTCTTTTGATCCATCTTGATGATAACTGCTAATCTTGGGAATATTTAAATGGTTAATTGGCTTGAAATGAGTATTGTCAATACCAGAATTGCCACTGAATTTGGCCTTCCATAGATGGCTTAGTGCTTCTGTTTGCTTCTTCCCATGGATTTCCACATTATGACTTAACAGAATGAAAAACAAAACTAAAAGGTGGTTTGCCCCCATTAATGCCATTTGCAGTGAGTCTAGCAGTGAACAACTGCTGCAGGGTTTTTATACATCAAAATTAGGGCTGTGCAAAACCGAACTGGAACCGAAAATCGAACCGAACCGAATGGATTTTGGTCCATTTGGTTCGGTTTCTTCGGTTTTCGGTTTCTTTGGTTCTAAACCGAAATTAAATTTCGGTTATTTCGGTTCGGTTCTTAAAATTGTAAAACCGAAAGAACCGAACCGACCGAAGTTTTTAAAATTCACCATTTTACATATATATATATATATATATAACCTAAATCTAAATATACACTATAATTATATTTATTTACATATATGTTTTTTTTAATTGAAGTATATTAAATATATTATTAATAAGAACTTATATTGTATTTATTTTTAATATATTTTTTTAGTGTAATTTTGTTAATTTATTAGAAAAATAATATGAAAAATTTATGTAGAATTTTTTTAGTTATTTTAAATGGTTTTATTTTATTGAATATAAGTTAATTTAATTTATGGATCCATATAAGTTAAAAATTAAAAAAAAAATCTATATTTGTGAAGAACCGATTGGACCGAACCGAACCGACCAAAATTATTTCGGTTTATTCGGTTTTGGTTCTAAAAATTTCGGTCCGCGGTTCGGTTCCAAAAATTCCTCAACTTCGGTTTTCGGTTTGTTCGGTTCGGTCTAAAACCGAACCGAACCGACCATTTGCACACCCCTGATCAAAATCTTCATCACAAAGTCAATAATGCCCTCTCGACCCACTTTATTATAACCAAATTATTCCATTTTCATACCATATTTATTAACAATTCAGGCTTTATTTTTGTATATATACATAAAATATATATATATATATACAAAAAAGGAAGGGAGGAAGAAAATTCCATAAGCCATAGATCCCAAAATCCTGGGGTAATTGGATTTCTGGCTCAAGATTCAATTGGAATTGATGGTTAGGATTGGGTGAGTTTAGAATTTTATTACCTCAACAAGTATAGGAAGTTATTTGATTCTTCGTTTTCACAAATAAATAAAAGAAAAATATTGAATTGTTGAAGTGAAAAGGAAGAGATCTTTTTTTCTGACAAACCAATCATGTTAAGCCATGTGAATAGTGATGAGAGAGTGATTGGTCAAAATTAGTTGCACATGTATATATACGCTTTGTCTTCCTATACTAAATACCAGCATTGCAATATGATAATATTATATAAATTTATTATACTTATAATTTTCTTTATTTATGACTATCCGATTGAGAAATAAAAGAGGTATATATATTATAGAATTCTTGCTTCTCTATACCTAGTTTCAACGCAATTGTAGTATAATTGGAAATCATGAATAAAGGGATTTGGATATCTATCACAATAATTATCCAATGGCGATATTTTGTCGTACATGAAATGTATGCCGTTTTAATGTCACTCCCCATTATAATTTTAACAATATCTGATTTTAAATTAGTACCGAAATATCTTTGCATTTTTGTTATATTATTAGGCTTGAAACAAAAAAAAAGTTTTCCAATATTGTGGAAAGATAAAGGTTTTATATTAAAAAAACTTTATATGACATAAAAAAAAATCATAAAAAATTAAGAAGGTTACTTAAATTTTTCATTATTCACCCAATTTTTTGTTAGGATCATTAATTACTTGTAAATATTTCATTGACTGATTTATTTATGTGATAGAGCCAAATAATATGTACTATATGGAGATCACATTCTAGAAGAGCGGTGGAGAAATTAATTTGTTTCCTGATTATTAAATTGACCATAATAATAATAATAATAAAAAAATTACTTTATAATAAATATATATAATGAGGATCATATGGCATATATACACCCATCCTGAGAATTATGTATCATGAAATAATTACGTATTCTTCAATAAATTATTCATTTTTCCTTTTATATTACAAGGAGGGCAATGACCTTTCCTTTTACCAAACTTAATCCAATCAAAATTTCTATATACTTTGCCAAATCTTTAACCATTTTTATTATTTTGAATATATATAGAGAGAGATTAATTTCACATAAAATTGGAAACCAAGAAAAACTTACTGATCTGATCACACTATTAGCTTTATAATAAAATTAATTATTTTTTATGAATTAATCATTGAAGTAGATAATATTACAAATATAGCTAGCGGGAAGAGTTTTGCATAAAAAATTAGAATCGCAATCCAATTTATGTACCATAAATGATAAAAAGATGCAATACGTACGATGCGTGCTTGTATTGAACTGCTACCACTATGTGAGGAAAGAGAAAAATTAAATACAAAATAATTCAATTTTGATATTAAAACCATATTTAGATGCAGCAGGCCCCCCTAAAAGTCTAAGTCATAGAGAACCAGCTCACACAAAATTCCTCACTGCCTATTAGGGGTGAGCATGGTCGGTTAACCGGTCCATTAGCCCCAGTCCATTAACCAGTCCATTAATATCGGTTTTTTGAAATTACAGTCCATTAACCAGTCCATTACCATCGGTTAACCAGTCCATCGGTTTCGGATTTTCGGATCGGTTACCCAATATTTTTCGGTTAACCACTATAATTATAAATATATTCATAAATAAAATTAAAATGTTCAAAATACTTAAAAATTAAAATTTTTTCACTATAATACAACATTATTGTTGTTAAAATAAAAATATTTGGTGGATATAAGCAAATTTGTTTTTAAAAATTAATATTTAATAAGTAAATATATTAACCGGTTCATAATCACTTTTAATTAGATAAATTATTATACTTACTAATAGCCAATTAAAAAAATTTAAAAATTTTAAAATAATTAGTATAATAAAAAAAAAGTACATGATCACTTTTAATTAGGATAAATTGTTATAAATTATTAAAAAATTAATAAATTAACTAAAAATTCGGTTTCGGTTCGGTTAACCAGTCATATAGTCAAAAACCATTAACCAGTCCATTAATGTCGGTTTTTTCAAATCACTAACCATTAACCAGTCCATTACAATCGGTTAACCAGTTCATCGGTTCGGTTTCGGATTTTTTTTTCGGTTAACCGAGTCCATCGGTTTTTTTGCTCACCCCTACTGCCTATCTCCGTTCATAATCCAATGCGTTGCGTTTCAACCGTCCACGGCACAACCAAGTCTTATCAATCATCATCATCCAAAGCCAATCATTCCGATTCCAACAAATAATCGGAATTCCAAACTTGCATATCGCATATCAATTTGATTCCAATTTGCTTCAGTTTTTGAAAATATCAGCTATCGTCAATTAATTACATACTTGATTAATCATACTTAAATTTTGAACTTTTTTATAAACTTGATATTAGGAACAGCATTTTTCCTCGCTAATATTATCAATTCCGTCGCTAATTGATTTTAGCGATAAAATCACTAACCGTCGCAAATCGCTCTGTTGCAAGGAATTTTGCGATTAAAACATAAAATCGTCGCTAAAAATAAAATATTTCGTCAATAAATAACTCCTAAAGGTAGTCAGTATAAGTATTAAAAATTTATTAGCGACAAAAATTTTCGTCGCTAAAAATATTAAATTTTTTATTATTATTTTCAATTTATTTTTTTATTATTATTACATCCAAATTTTAATTTATATAAATAATAATTATGCAATATTATTAACAATAATATTAATTTAAAAATATAATATTATAGAAGTACATTAAATTGTACAATTAGGAATGTGTAGATGGTAGGTTTGATTTTAAACTGAACCGAATAGACCGAAAATCGAATTTATATTCAACAAAATAAAATCATTTAAAATAATTAAAAGAAAAACACATACATAAATTTTTTATATTATATATGTTCCTAATAAATACTAAGAAAAATTACACTAAAAAAATATATATTAAAAATAAATACAACATAAATTATGATTAATAATACATTCTGATTTCATAGATTGATTGGTTTTAGACTGATTTTGCGTCCCACCTTGAGTAATGAGAGTTTGAGTCTTATCTTGAATAGAGGCCTAAAATAAAAAAAATAAAAATAAGCAATTCTAATACCAATTCATCAAATGTAAGCTACTATTTCAATAATAAGTTAATCCAAACGTACTATCAAATTCTACCGAAATTTTGGCGTAATTTTCTCTATAATATTGGCTTTAATTCTATCCGTGATAACTAAACTTTCGCAATTGTAACGTTGAAGTTACTAAATTTTGATTTGTAACGAAAAAATAACTTATCTTTTATTTTATAACAGAAATGTCACAATAACCGGAATTTACCTAATCCAACCACTTGTGTGCGTGGGAATCACAGCGAGATCCATTGCCATGTAAGAAAAAAACCACATCGAATGTTGACTGGATCCGGTATTAATTTCATCAGTAATAACTAAACTTTCGCAATTGTAACGTTATAGTCACGAAACTTTGATTTGTAACGAAAAAATAACCCATCTACTTTTATAATGAAACTTTTATTTTGTAACGATAAATAACCCATCTACTTTTGTAACGAAACTTTTATTTTGTAAGAGGAAGGTCACAACGATCGGAATTTGCCTAATCCGGCCATCGACGCGTGGGAATTACGGCGAGCCCCATTGCCACGTAAGAAAAAATATCATGTCGGATGCTAACTGGATTCAACATGGCATGATTTTTTATAAAAATAAAATTAAAAATTTTTTTACTAGCTGCTTCTTCATTTTTCTCTTTCTATCTCTCTCTCTATCGCTTTCTCTTCAGATTTATCTCGCATAATCACTGACCAGATTGTAGTGGCTCATTCTTCTTCTCGCCTCTCACAGTTCAGTCTTGGAAGTCTTCATTACGACTTCAACTTTGCAACCACAATAAGCGATAACAATTTCTCTTCCTTCACTTCAACTGAAACGGTTTTCAATTTCTGATGAATAAGAATGAGAAGCCATTGAAAAATAGATTAAGATGAGGAAGACCACACGTTAAAAGAAAAGATGACACCGGGAGTGACAAAATGCAGTCACGACGAAGAGAAAGGAGAGATAAGAGCGATCTGAATAGTGAGGGGCGAGAAGAAAAAAGAGCCACCACGATCTAGTTAGTAAGTACGCGAGACAGATATGGAGAGAAAGCGATAGAGAGAGAGATAGAAAGAGAAGAATGAAGAGGCAGACAGTAAGAAAAAAAATTAATCTTTTTTTTTTTTAAATAAAATCATACCATGTCGGATCCAGTCAGCATCAGACATGACATTTTTCCTTATGTGGCAATGGGTCTCGCCGTGATTCCCATGTGCCGGTGGCCGGATTAGGCAAATTCCAGTTATTGTGACTTTCCTATTACAAAATAAAAAATGGGTTATTTTTTTGTTACAAATCAAAGTTTAGTAACCACAACGTTACAATTTCGAAAGTTTAGTTACCACATATGAAATTAATCACGGATCCAGTCAGCATCCAAAATGGCATTTTTTCTTACGTGGCAATGGGTTTCGCTGTGATTCCCACTTATCGATTGCCGGATTAGGCAAATTTTGGTCATGGTGACCTTGTTACAAAATAAAAGATGAATTTTTTTTTTGTTACAAATCAAAATTTAGTGATCATAACGTTATAATTGTGAAAGTTTAGTTACCACGAATGAAATTAACTCATAATATTGCCTAACCCCCTGTAAAGAAAAGATATTTTAACACTTCTAAATATCATACATTCAATCACCATACTCCAATCAAACTCCAACACAAATTTTTCTCATCCTCCAATACATCAATACATAAATCAATCTCATATATATATATATATATATATATATATATATATATATATATATATATATATATATATATATATATATATATATATATATATATATATATATATATATATATATATATATATATATATATATATATCAGTAATTCACATATATTTTGTCAGCATCAAAAATTCATATCAACTAATTATACATAAACCACAATATAATGCTTCTTCATCATGAAACACACTTATTAGTAACTTAATTACACATAATACAAAACTTCTATATAATCAATTTCAAAACAAAATTTGAAAATACAAGTGTAAACATCCAATAGCATTAAACCAAATCCTCTCTTTTGAGTATTCGTTGCATTACATATTCACATTCAACGTAGCATCATTTTATGTCAGGATAAGTATTTGACTTTTATTTTATCATTTCTCACTTTTCTATATTATTTAGCCTTTACTTACACATTATATTCATTATTTAGGTATAATTCTTCCAGTTCTAGATTTAATTTTATTATTTACTTATTTTCCTCTAAATTCCATGTTAGGTGTTGAATTGCATCATCTACAACCACGTGCATTTCTTTCATTCTAATGCCAATAAATTAACTAATTATCAACTAATTTCTCTTTTAATACATCAATTTAACTTTCCACACCATTTACATGCAAAAACCTCTTTTTTCTATATATATGCAACCAAAGGTCTAGTTTTATATTCTTTATGTCTTGATTCTATTCTATGTACTTTAATTCTATTCCAATTTCATAGGTTTACACTTATTTACATTTCTTCCTAACTTAGTTCACACGTACACATATGTACATAATATAAATTTCACATGAAGTAAGCAAGTTCAAGTGTCAATTTATTCTCGGAAGTCTGATTTTCAACTAAACTTCAATTTTAATTAATTGATTGAATTTCAATTAATTTATTTTTCAATTGAAATATCAAATAAAAAATTGAATTTTTTCTTACACTCAAATAATAGTAATAATAATAAACACAGGAATTTTTTTTAAAAAAAAAACACCTGATCTGCGTCAGCACTTAAGGGAGCAGATCTCCAACGGCGCTGGGGGCGCAGATCTCCGGCAGCGGCTGGGGGAGCAGATCTACGGCTACTGGGGGAGCAAATCTCCAACAACGATGGGAGAGCAGATCTACGGCGACAGAAGGGTGAGCAGTAGGGGGCAAGCGCAACAGGGAGCGGGCGAGGGAGACGACTCGCGAGAGGGAAAGAAAGGGCGACGGAGGCTGATCTGCCGGAGGAGGCGACGGTGTACCGGACCTGCAGATCCACGTCGAGGAGAGAGAGAGGGAGGGAGGGAGGGAGGGAGAGAGAGAGAGAGAGAGAAAGGCGAGGGAGGAAGGGAGAGAAAGAGAGACGAAAAAAAAGTATATATATATATATATATAAACATTTAGCGATGGGAATTAACTTTTATTGCTAAAATATATTGTTTTAATAATTTAAAATTTTAAAAATTTATTAGCGACAGAGAAATCCGCTGCTATTCCGTCGTTAATTAAAGAGTGTTTGGTGACAACAAAATTCGTAGCTAAAACCGTCGCAAAAAATGTGTTAAAATTGCCTCCAAATTTAGCGACCAATATTGCAGTCGCTATTTTAGCAACAACTTTTTCAGTCACTAATTTAGTCGCAAAAAGGCGCCATAAATTGCCGTCAAAATTTAGCGACTGCTTTTTTTTTTTTTTTTTCCGTGGCTATTTTGTTTCTAAATTTGCCACCAAATTGGAAAAATGCATTTTCATGACTAATTCTGAAAATAATCGCTAATTTAATTTTGTTTTTTAGTAATGTAAGTTAAGCTAAATTCGTTATGTAATTTGATTGAAATATCAGAAAATCTCATATCAAATATTAAAGGCAACAACATTGCATATAGGGAAGAAATGTTTGAGAAAATCTTACATTAGGTAATTACTTTCTTTGGCTATAAGTTGTTCTTTTTTTCTTTTATATTTTCTCTTAACTAAGTAATATTCAATAAATATATATCTATTTAATGTTTTCATTTTGATTCGTTGTTTTCATTGATGTTCCAGTATAGATGTTTTGATATCTTTCGCGGAATAATTTTGAATTTTCTTTGATGGAAGAATTAGTTACGTACAATGAAAACTTTGTTATTGTATTTTTTTTTTATAACTATTGGTATTTAAAAACTTATAAATTTCGATAAATTCAGTTTGAGTTAGATAAGTGCACTACAAAATTTAACAGTAATCGATAGATAGCTAAAATAGTTAGCAATTGGAGTACATAAGCATGAGTAGCAGAGTTACAAATCCAAAATACTCCAACGCAAATTTTCCAAATATAAAAAAAGAGTTATCATAAGCATGTACTTTTTTTCTTTTTTTTTTTTTTCAAAAGTAATAATGTACTAAAATATTACTTACATAATGAATTGCCCCAAAAAATAGTAATAATTCCAAAAAAAGTAATGTACTAAAATATACTATATATTTTTTATCTACAAATGAAATAGTATGATTTAATTATATTTCATCAATAGCATTCCATTACATTAAAGAGTGTCAAATTTAATTATCAGTATCCGTGGCAAACAGACCAAATCGAATAATGACAGGTTAGGTCATAAATGAATTAACATTTTACAAATCATAAATAAGTCTGAACGAATCATGAAATAAATTGTCATTATTAATTGGATCAAATTTCATAAACATGTCAAATTATACATGTAACTTCTAAAAACAATTAGGCAAAGCGCACGTTCGAGTCCTGAAATATTAACTTTTTTTTTTTAAATTGAATCTCTAAACTTTAAAAAATGCACATTGAGTCCCTAAACTAATTGATTTGTGCACATTGGATCTAAATTGGACTTTACTGATGAGAGTGATGGACTCGCACCGTCAAATTCACGTGAGTCATTAAAATTAGGTATGGATCCCATGTGTACATTAAAAAATAATTTTTTCCACCTTACATTCTGTGACGCCCCATACCCGCAATAGGTACAGATATCGGGTGTCACGATATTTCTATTCGATCGATGTGTATGACAAATGCGATAATTTTTTTTTTCTTAACTTATAAACTTATCAAATCATTTAATCCAGTTCATACATTACATGTAACTTATCATGTCATTCATTAATATCTATAATATTTAACATGTTCATATTAAACAATACATAATCAATGCTAAACTTTTACATATACATGCCACTAATACTATTCATTCAAATCTTAATTCATATAAACTAATCCAATACAATAACATACTATCCTAACTTCAATCCAACGGTCCGGTCCGATCTCAAAGCCGGTGTTGTGTCTGCTCCACAGATGTTTTACTCGATACCTACACGCAGTAAAATAAATTACATGCTGAGTATTAAATATACTCGGTGGTTATTACGAATCTAACAATTTTCCATGCTAACTTATGCACACATACATGCATAACAATGCACTATATTTAATTAATTTCTTGTTATCATTTAAATCACTCACTAACACTTCACTTAGTATCATTTTTCACTATAATCCTTTATTTGCCCTTCTTATTGGCAAATTACGATTTGATCCCTAACTTATTTAGTACTTATCATATTCCCCTTTCATTTACTCAAATTACCACTATGCCCTTAAGCAAACTTTCTTACTTTTATTTACGTAAATGGTGTATAATTTACCATCTAATCACCATCTAATCCTCAAACTTTCACTTTAGTCCTCAATTGACTATCACTTTACTCATTTAATCACATATAACTATATTTTTTTCCATTCTCACTCTAACCCTATTCTTTTTACACTTCTTTGCAATTTTGACATGTAAATTTACAGTTTGGTCCCTGGCTTATTATTTTCATGTATATTTTACCTATTAGTTCGTTTTAAGCTTGTAATTTGCATTTAACTCATTAATTATTCATTTTATCATTCTTGTTCATCATTTCATATGCAAATTACTATTTAGTCCTTATTTTATCAATTTCAGGATAAATTATATTTTTGCCCTTCTTATGACGTTATTTACGGAATTGCCACTAGTTCATTTTTTTTTTCATTTTAAATCATTAGTTGGCTTACAAATTACATAGTAATCCTTGTTTTGTCATTTTGATGGCAAATTATATTTTAGTCCCTGAACTTTGGATTTTTTTACGGAAATGTCATTTTAATTCCACTTTTCATTTACAGGTCACTTATTATTGTACTTTTACACTTAATTACGGTTTGCCCCTACTTTTGTCAAATTACAATTTGGTACTTCATTTAACATTTAAGTACAATTTTATCATTTATTCACTATATTTTCATATTTATTTACTTTTTATTTTATAATTTACCAATTAGTCTCACGACTAATTATTTTTGGGGTAAATTATTTCGCGGGGTAAAAGTACATTTTTGCCCCTATCGTTTGTCAAAATGGACAAATTTGCTCTTAACGTTTATTTTGGAGCAAATTTGCCCCTAACGTTTATAAAATAGGAGATTTTTGCCCCTGCCGTCAATTGTCGCTAATTTTGACCGTTAATACATTAGTTGACCGCTAGTGGGACACGTGTCATGCATCCATTGGACACGTGAATCAAACGTTTGAGTGCCAAATGTGCATTTTTGCCCCTAATATTTTCTCAAACGTGCAAATTTGCCCCTAACGTTTGTAAAATGGGAGATTTTTGCCCCTGCCGTCAATTACCGGTAACTTTGACCGTTAATACGTTAGTTGACCATTGACCGCAGGGGCAAAAATCTCCTATTTTATTAACGTTAGGAGTAAATTTGCATCAAAATAAACGTTGAGGGTAAATTTATCCATTTTGACAAACGATAGGGGCAAAAATGCACCTTTAGCCTATTTCACGATTCTGCCCTTTTACACTTAGGTTTTTTATTCATTATGCTGTTATGCGTTATACTTTTTATATATTATATCATGTCACTTATGGCTTTACATGTTATACTTTGGCATATTATGCTTTTACATATTATGTTATATTACATAATGTCGTGTGACAATATGCCATTACATATTAGGCTTTTATATTATCTCTTTTCACATTTTATCATTTTACATTTTATCACTTTACTTTATATCGTATTACATTTGATCTTTTTACTTTTTACAATTTTAAATTATTTTACAATCATATCATTTTTATGCTCCTAGTACAATCCCGGCAGAAAATCTGCAAACTGGATATACGGGACGTGGGCGCCAAAGGCCCACTGCAACCTGATGGGCCACTCAAACACTTTCATATAACATATAACGTGTGACGTATGGCATGTAACATATAGCAGAGGCTATGGGAGACCATCACAAATCTTGCCATAGTAAAGCAAGTCGCCATGACTTGCACCGCGGTAACAGAAGTCCCTATGGCTAACCAAACATATCCTGAACTAGATTAAACCGCCAGACCACTAAGGGCAACTTTTTCACAAGACTTTCAAATCTACTTTCGTACTTTTAACACTTTCATATTACATATGACATGTAACATATAACATATGATTTATCAGTACATTTTCATACTTTAACATTTTCATTTTCATTTCAGTCACTTCATTTTCATTTCTTTCACTTCCTTATCCTTTCAATACCCTAATCGATCACTATTCCGATCAATTAGGCACAATTTTCACTATATACTTATTTCTCATAATAAGTATACTTAAACCATGCAACGGCTATAATTTCATTTCAAACCTGATTTTATTTATTTCATATCATTTCAAATTCAATTATTCAATATTTATCATTATTTTCACATGGAGCATAATGGAGTATCATACTCAAAAATATTCATATATAATCCATAAATTCCAACTAAATTTATTGACACTTGCTTTCATGTTTAAATTCATTTTAGGTCATTAAACTTCAATTATACTCAAGAGATACCCTAGTGTACACTAGGGTACCATTCGGCCAAGGTGACCATTTCACCTTGCAAATTCCTTTAATTTCATTTTAACATTTCAATAGTCATTTTAAGAGTCCTTAATCATTTTTCTAAGCTTGTACTCAATTAAGCTTACATTTAACATAAATTTCACTTAAGTCAATTATTCAATTTCCATGCATTTCTTTTCATCTAATCTTTCTTTTACACTTCTAATTCACTCATTTAACAAATTTGTATCTCCTATAACATTTATACTATATAACATATCATGTTCTTCTTCTTGAACCATTCGGCCGTACTTAGGGTTCCACTCCAAATATACCTAAGTATACATTTAGGTCACATTATGTCCAAAACTTGCACTTAGTTTTATTTCATTTTAATCACTCTAATTAGCTTAGTTACTCTCCCTAAGCTCAATTACCACCTCAATTTCAATTATACATGCAAATCACACATAATCATTTATAAACATAATCTCAAACCCTAATTTTTCAAAGAAAAATCATGGATAATGTAATCACAAACCTCACATCCATGCAATAGCCTTCACAAGCTTCCTTTTTCCTAGCCTTAACCTTTGAAAAGCCAATTTTCTCCAACTCCTCATCCATGGCCAAATTTGCACAACAAAGAAACACATATCAATTTTCTTCTTTTATTAAATCTAACCTTATAAACATACTCTAGACACCCTAGAATACTCATAGAAACCATTAAAAAAAATTAAATCAAGCTAAATCTCTTACCTCCATTTTGAGACATAATATTTGATCTTCACTTTTCGTAGCTTTTAATCCACTAAATGGATGCTAGAGGGTACTATGAACTCATAGAGGGGCTGAATTAATTTTAGCATGCTTGAATTAAACAAGAAATCAGGCAAGGATTGAAGAAAATGGAGAGAAAGAACAAGAGAGGCACTTCGGCCACACTAAGGGGAAGAGAAGGCAGAATAGATAAGGATCATGCACCTAATTTTTCTACCATCAATTGCTTTTATAGTGGCCCAAAATGGTCCAACCAATGGTCCACCCTATAAAGCCCAATTGCACTTTTTAGGCCCAATATGCATTTTTCTATGGTTTTCTCACTTTCTAACTCCAAATCACTCCAAATTTAATTCCATAATTCATATCATGTAAAAATCAGGCTGTACACAAAATTTCAGCCCAATCGGAGTCCGTTTTCGGCCGGTTCAATCAAATCTGTCCGGTCAGCAAATTTTCGGTATTCTCGAAAAATTTCCTTTTCACTACCAAAAAATTATACATATCATTTAGAGTCAATCTGAAAATTTTTGCAATTTTTGGATATTATTTGCTATTTTTAAAGTCTCGGTCAAATTTTCGGTCAACTGAGTACTATTCAAACCAAAATCATATCTTTTTACTTATTTTCTAAGGTTAATTACTCATAAAAATGACTCCATAATTCTTAAAATATATTTATTAGACACCGATAATATTTTGGGGTCAATCGAAAATCATTTACCAGTCCGATAACTCAATATTTCAGTGTCACCAAAAATTAAATTTTTTATTACCATATGATCCTACTCATCAATACGAGTACGTCCATATTTTGAGATTGTTTTTTTGAGGTCCCTAGCCTCTTCTATGGCTCAGTCAAACTCCCAATCAACCCAATAACTATTCAAATCAGAGCCGCTACTTTTTCTTATTTCTGACTTTTGAGGCCCCATTTGACATCAATTTCATTCCAAATTTTAACCTCGAACTCACTGTAATGTATACTTTCCACTAATCAAATAAAATATTTTTTAACTCCGAAAAGTATGATTCATGCCGGTGTTACTATTTACTAACGGGAAATACTATTCTCAGCTAACCCGGTATTGGGGCTGTTACACTTTCTCTTCTCTTCTCTCCTTCTTCCTCCTTTCATCTAAATCCACCTTTTCCTCCTCTTCTTATTCTTCTTTAGCCCTCTCACCCCATTCACAGCTCACTTGAGCATTGCTAGAGGAGCTCTATCGGTGTCAAAACAAAGCTCAGACCATCAGGTTGCTTCTGAAAGTGTTCACATGCTCCAAGATATTACAGTTAGGCTGTTATTGTAGTTGGAACAGTTCGGGTTTTCCACTTTCGATCTCTCTATTGCTGGCGAATGAGAGAAAACTAAGGACATAGAAAGATGCTATTGGATGTCAAAAGTCTATCGGAGTGGTTTGTGTTGCCAATCGACACTAGAACTAGCCAAAAAAATGGAATTAAGTCTTTCATTTTTGAAGAGAGAGATTGCGAGATTAAAATGAACAACAGAGGTGGTAGAGCAAAAAAAAAAAGAAGAATAGTTACTGCTTGAGTGGCCGATGGAGGATGGTGATTGTGTCGACGGTACTAGTTGAGGAGAAATTGATGGGATCTCCTGGAGGAAGAAGATGGTTGTGAGGCATGACTGCATGAGAAGTAAATGCGATGAGGAGGAAACTAATAGTGAGGGTTTTTTTATTTATTTCTTTTCATTAATAAGATGTGGGAAAAATTAGTGATTTTTAATTCGTATATGGGCCCCACAAATATGTTAAGTTGACCATACTCGCTTTTGACGACGCATCAACCCTATCCATTTTAGACCCAATATACATAAATCGTGTAGTTCAAGGACTCATTGTACACTTTTTAAAGTATAGGAGCCAAATGCAGAAAAAACTAATATAGTTCAGGGACCATAGGATGTGTTTTACCTTTATATATATATATATATATATATATATATATGTCTTGAAAACCTGACCGGACCGACCGGTCGAACCAGTTTAACCTAGAACCTCATTAATAAGATGTGGCAAAAATTAGTGATTTTTAATTCCTATATGGGCCCCACAAATATGTTAAGTTGACCATACTCGCTTTTGACGCGTCAGCCCCATCCATTTTAGACCTAATATACATAAATCGTGTAGTTCAATGACTCATTGTACACTTTTTAAAGTATAGGAGCCAAATGCAGAAAAAACTAATATAGTTCAGGGACCATAGGATGTGTTTTGCCTTGTTTATATATATATATATGTTTTGAAAATCTGAGCGGACCAACCGGTCGAACCTGTTTAACCTGGAACCTCATTAATAAGATGTGGCAAAAATTAGTGATTTTAATTCCTTCATGGGCCCCACAAATATGTTAAGTTGACCATACTCGCTTTTGACGACGCGTCAGCCCCATCCATTTTAGACCCAATATACATAAATCGTGTAGTTCAATGACTCATTGTACAATTTTTAAAGTATAGGAGCCAAATGCAGGAAAAACTAATATAGTTCAGGGACCGTAGGATGTGTTTTGCCTTGTTTATATATATATATATATATATATATCAATTAGGAGTGAGCAAAAAAACCGATGGACTTTATTAACCAAAAAAAAATCCGAAATCAAACCGATGGACTAGTTAACCGATTGTAATGGACTGGTTAATGGTTAGTGTTTTGAAAAAATCGATATTAATGGATTGATTAATGATTTTTGACTCATGTGACTGGTTAACCGAACCGAAACTGAATTTTTAGTTAATTTATTAATTTTTCAATAATTTATAACAATTTATATAACAATTTATCCTAATTAAAGGTGATCATGTACTTTTTTTTTTCATTATACTAATTATTTTAAAGTTTTTAAGTTTTTTTAATTAACTATTAGTAAGTATAACAATTTATCTAATTAAAAGTGATTATGGACCGGTTAATATATATACTTATTAAATATTAATTTTTAAAAATAAATTTGCTTATATCCACCAAATATTTTTATTTTAACAACAATAATGTTATATTATAGTGAAAAAATTTTAATTTTTAAGTATCTTATGCACGTGCTATATATATATATATATATATATATATATATATATATATATATATATATATATATATATATATATGCGCGTGTCTGTATTCTTGTTCATTTCTTATATTTTCTAAATAAATAAATAAAAGAAGGAAAAAAATTATACTAACAAACAAGAGAATGGAAGTAGCAGAAGATGATGAGCAGGCCAGTAATGGAATATTATATATATGTGCACAAATAAAATATACAAGAACAAGTTCGTTGTTGCCTCTTCCAAGCTCTAAGCTTAACTCTGTAGATACTAAGCAAATAATAAACTCTGTAGTTTTTTTAAATAAATCTTATTATAAACTATAGGATATATAATATATTGTAACAAACATTAAATATAGCATAGTTTGTGATTTATATTTATTATATATGTGTAAAAATTAAAAGATTACCATGATAAAGTAAAGTAGAAAAAAATATATATTTAATTCCAACACTGGTACTAAATAATATATAATTTTTAAACCTGGGAAATAGATAAGATCAGGCCGGTTCGAATTTAAATCATTTCAAATTAGTTCTTTTTGGTTTTGGAATTATTAGATCATTATTTTTTGGGTCACTTATTTTTCAGATGGAGTCGGATTAGATCTTGGATCACAATTATTAATGAAAAATTGGAGCGAAAATGAAAGTCTAATTATAAGCTATTCGATATATTTGGTTCGTTTTTTTGTTTAATCAGTTCGATTTTGACTTTTTCAATATTCCTTATCAATTTTGATTTTTTCGATCTTTATATGTAAAATATATAATTGATATCATATAACAATCAAATATTGGTCAATTTGACTTTTTCGATGTCTTGAGTCAACTTTTGAGATGTTATGATTTAATAAAAAAAAATTAAAAAACATGATTAAACAGAAACAGCGATGAAAAATAGTGGACGAGCCGTGAGCAACATAAGAACGATAGATTGAGGTATTGAGAAAAAAAGAGATGCAAAAAGAAAATATGCAAAAAAAAATATATATATAAATAATGAAATAGTAAGCCATATAAGTATATTTCCCATTTCACTTTTTTATTTCTTTTCTTTTTGTATGTTAAATATTTTAAAATTTAAATAATTATATATTTTATTTTTTAATTAAATTTAATTTTTATATAAAATTGAAATGAGGATATTAATAAAATGTTGTAGTGTTAATATATATATATATATATATATATATATATATATATATATATATATATATATATATATATATATATATAAGTGCAGTGGTTTAATTTTGATAAATTTAGTGTAGGAGTGTTGCAAGATGAATTGACTAGATTATGATAAAATTTAAATTAATTGTTTTAATATATTTTATAAAGTGACATGTAACTTAAATTCATTTTTTTTTTCTTAAATATAATGTGAAAAATCTAACCAAATTGGGTTATAACAAAACTTGAACTGATTTATTTAGTATATTTTGTGAAATATATAAATAGCTTAACTTCATTATTTCCCTTAAATATAATGTGAAAAAGGCGTATAACGTGCGTTGAAAAGTCTAAATGTAACTTGTCCAGAACATTCCTAATTGAATGGTATTGAAATTTCAAACATACAAACTTGGGCCTGGCCTGTGGTGGGCTGAAAAGGCTCTTTCTTTTGTTGGGCTGACATTGAGCTGGCAAGCCCATGCTGATGAGCACGAATAATAATAAATAAATAAAAATGGTACTTGTGTACGAATATGAGAATGGAGATATTTTTGGTAATAGTCGTAAAAGCAGCAGACTGGAGATATTTTTGGTAATAGTCGTAAAAGCAGCAGACGAGTTACAGCCTGGCTGTGGTGATACATAACCGCACTGTTGATGTACATAAATGCCAAGTTGTTCATATTTCTAGAAGGAAACCCTATTTCAAGAAATCACATGAATTTAGAAGATGGACGTTTCAACTTCCAATTCTTCATCATCGGATTTCCTCTTTAATGCCATCCCATAAATATTAATATACATCTAGAAAAGGATATATAAATATTCATTTTTCACTGCAACATATATAATGCTCAAATATAATTACAGCTAATCAAGATTTTCTGCATTTTTATTTTAATTTTTTCATAACTCTAAATGCCAAGTCTTTCTTTCTAAAAAAATTATAAATAATGAAATTAAAAAATTTATATGTATAATTCATAATATATCCTAAAATTAAAATAACTTCTGCTTCTTCTAACATGGAATCTAACAACTACAAAAATTACTAGAACTTTCCATTATCTTCAACCGTTTTAATTGTGAATAATTTTGGTTTTGTTTTAAAAGTAGAATGTGCAGACAAAGTAATCGTATACATTCGTGAGAAAGCAAGCATGTGTCCCCACGAGCATATATATATTTATTTTGTGACTAACTAAAAATCGTTAGCTTTTGATTTTTTTTTTATTTATATTAATTATCCAAAACTTCATTCAAATTTCAAGCTTTTTAGCTGCATGATTCTTTATTTTTTTATTTTGTTCACGACACACAGTGAATTTTCTAAATTCAACATAAAATACTAAATAAAAACCTGAAAAAGTGTATATATATATATATGTAATTTAATTTTGTAACGAATATCAGTTGGGTCCAACTATAGCTGATACGATAGAAATAAAAACATTAAATTAATTAAGTTGGCAGTGTAAGTAATATCCATAAAGAACCAACGTTGTTGCAAGTGGGATAATATTATTATTAAATTCAATATTTATTTATGCCAACTCCCTATTTCCTTATTGTTTCCTTATTTATTTATTTTTCATACTTTATGTTTCCTTATTTAACTTTGCTTGCACAATAAGGCCCCAACTCGGCAATTTGTTCGACAAAACCGTGTGCCCAACTCACCTTTCTTTTTCTCTATCACTATTACTTATTTGTTCATCTTTTATTGATTATATTAATTTATTTTTTAATATATTTCTACTTTAATTACATGCATATATGTAAAAAAAAATGATATTCGGTATTTAATAAATTAATTAAAATTAAATTTAAATTATCTGATTGTTCGTATTTATTTAATTGAATTGCGTATGCGTTTTTTAAATTAAAAAATATAGAATTAAGAAAACGTGTTTTGTTGTAACTGATCACACACATGGATAACAACATTTGACCAGAAACAGAAACCCACTTGCTGGTTTTGCTTTTTGCTCTTATCTTTTACTAGATAAAATAAAATAAAATAAAATAAAATGCCAAACTTTGTATAAAACCCAAGCTCTCATCTCTCACATTCACATCCACCAATACCCAAACTTGATCAACAGCACCCCTAAATTAACCTAACCTTCAAAATCATTCGATTCTAAATGGTTCTCTTGGTACACAGATTCACCAAATTATACTCCAAACTGGACAATCATCATCACCATCATCGCCATCCCCCAGAAGCTTTATCTGCTTCTTTACAGGCTTTTCGATCCGATGTTTCCAATTCCATAACACAGTCCTTATTAAAATTGAAGCCTGAATTTGAATTGGAATGGGTTAATCAGTGTTTTCAGATTCTACCCACCATCAACAAAGCTTTTGCTAAGTTAGTTGTGGAGATTGATTGTCCTACGAGCAAGTGGCACACCAAAACCATGGAAGAATATCTCAGTTACAGTTTAGAATTGTTGGATGTTTTTAATTCAATAAGCTCTTCACTTTCTCATCTGGGTCAGGCCAAGCTCTCTCTTTCTCATGCTTTAAGTCTTCTTCAGACTTCACCATCTATGGCTGTGGAGAAAATGAAGGCAATTGAGTTCAAGAGCATGAATAAGGGAGCGATTAAAGAGAAAGAAAATAAGGAAGATCGTGAAAAGGGAATATCTTTTTCAGAGAAAGAATTGGTTGTCCTTCAAGCTTTAATGGAGGTAAAGAGTGTAGGATTATGGGTATGTGGTGTTGTTTTAGGTAATTTGTGTGGGGATGATAAGGTTTATACGGAGATGAAAAAATCAGCAGAGGAATTATCAAACCCTGCTTTGATCAATTTGGACTCAAAAGTTTCTGCAATTGTAATGAATAAAGGGTGTGTTTTGAAGGAGGTGAAAGAACTGAAAGATTCATCTGTTAGCCTTGTAGCTGGTGGCGGAAACGGGGGCAATGAGGCGCAGGAGATGCAGAGAAGATTGGAGGAATTTGAGAAGAAGGTGAATGATATAGAAAAGGAAGTGGATGGTATTTTCTCAGAAGTATTAGCCGGGAGAAATGAGCTGCTTAGTGGTATTAGATTTAGGAAATAGTTAAAATAAAGATTAATTTAATTTTTTCTGTATATAGATTGTGTAGTGTAGTTGATTGTAATTTATTGAAATTATACTTGTAAAAGCTGCAAAGCACATTTTTATAGTTACATTATTGTTGATTAGCTGAAATTTGTGAATTGAAAAGCCGAATTCTTTTTCAGAGATTGCAAAGGTACTGACTGTTCGTTTTTTGAAGGTTTTTGGTTGCTTAAAGAAAAGGGTAACCAGAAAAACTAAGCATTATAGACTATTCTGATACAAGCAGGAGAAAAAAAAGGCTGCTTAAACTAGTTTAAACTCTCCCTTGCTGCTATTATCTTTCCACTTTCCCAAAAAAAAAAAAAATTAAGGGTATGTTTGGTAAAATTATATATTTTTTAAAATTTAAAAATTATTTTTAATTTTTGTTATTTATTTTTTAAAAATTGTTTTATAAATTTAAAAAATGCATCACAATGTTTTGTAAATATTTTTATCTATCCGAAAAAAAATCGTCAAGAATTGTTCGATCTACTCATTAAAATCGGAAAAAACATCATCCAAATTCATATTTATGCCAAAATAAAAATAATTATTTCAAAAAATCATTAAAAATAATTAATACAAAAATAAAAAAAAAAACAAAAAATTAATTTAATCCAAGTTGGCAAGTACATAATACATGAGATCGCCACGTACAAAATTTGAATCTTAGCTTCGTGAGCTCCAGATGCTATAAAGAATGGAAAAAGAAGGGGTAGATATGATAGAATCTGAAATAATTCTATCAAAGAAGAACAAATACAGAAAAGGTTATTGTATTATATATTTATGTCATTTGGGTTGATAACCGACCTTTCAAAATCTTTATATCAGTTGGCAGCAATTTCATAAAGAAAGTAGATATTTTTTTTAGTCTCTACAGTATCGTTGAAAAAAATTTATAGCAAGATAAAATAATAAATAAATAAAACTCTAAAAATTAACTTTTGTTATTTTTTAAACTTAAAACACATTTCATAATTTTTAATAAAAACATATAACCAAATTTTATACGAAAATATTTTTATTTTTTTAAAAGAAAAAATAAAAAATTAGAAATAAAATCCATTCGGAGCACACTAAGCCATACAAGGCATGAACACCGCATCACTTTATTGCACAACAATTTGTATTAATACACATACAAGATAAACTTTTACAATATTTTATTATTTAACATATACCACTTGATTATTTTTATAAGCACTCAATTAGAAAGTTTACAGTACGATACTGCAATTATTTTATATTTTAAGAAAGGTGGCGCAATTAAAAGCTGAATAATAAATTAATTTTAATCGGATGATGCAAATCCATTTTCTTGACCGTGAGTCATATCATATCCCTGTGGCCCGGTAGTATGTGTGATTCCTTTATCACCGTCCACTACGTGTCCGCTGCCTCTTAGAATCCTGCATTTGCACCCATAAATGCACAACAACCATTAATAAATAAGAAATTCATTGAAATAAGCTTAATAACTATAAATATAGAAATTAAAAGCATATAATTGGTACCATTTTGTTGTCAGCAAGCCTTCAACTCCAACCGGACCGCGAGAAGTCATCAATCCCAATTAAGTATGTGAATCAACTTCAAAATAATTGTTTAAAAATATTTTTTTTACCTCTGCACCTAAGCCAAAGCGAACTCCATTACAGAATCTTGTGCTTGCATTATGAAAAAGCCAGCACCGCAGGGTTTCTTATCATTTTTTCAAATGGATAAATCGATTACTGGTATTTATTTTGTGATAAATTTGCTTTTAATGTTTAAAAAATAAAAAAAATTGCCTCCACTATCAATTGCTATTGTGAAAATAAGGATCGGATTAGAGCAAAACCGCAGCTAAAATAGAAATAATAAGGAACAAAAAATTTAACGAGGTTCAGCCAATATTGCCTACGTCATCGGGACTAAAAATATTATTTCACTAAAACTGAAATGTGAAATAATACAAGAAAGAAAAAATATGGTTAACTAATTGACAAGCTAAGCAATCAAGGGATGATTAAACCTAGAACTAAGTGGCTATATTTATAGTTACAAAACTCATTTCTATTTGCTAAAATCCCGATGTGGGATTCAAAGAAATTTTTTTTTTTCCTTCTTAGCCGTAATTGTTGACTTTTCTTTTTTTTTTCTTTTTCTTTCCTAGCCTACAAAGTGGACTAACAATCTCCCACTTGAAGATTTGATTGAGTATCAATCACATCTTCACATTATTCTTTCTCTCTTGCCAATCCCGTTGCTTGTGTATTTGTCAGGCCACTGGAAGATCGACACCAAATAAACTTATCAGTATTAACTGGTTTTGTCATAAAATCTGCTATATTATCTGTAGTATGAATTTTTTGCATATCCACGGTTTCTTTTTCCACTTTCTTACGAACGAAGTGATACTGAACCCGAATGTATTTTGTCCTGGAATGAAATGCTGGATTTTTTGCAAGATGCAAAGCACTCTGACTGTCACAAAATAGAGAAACATTCTCTCTTTTATGCCCGAGTTCCTCCAATAACAATTTCAACCATACAGCTTCTTTACTGGCTTGTGCAGCTGCCATATATTCTGCTTCTGTTGTTGACGTAGCCACAACTGATTGCAGTTTTGAAACCCAGCTTACAGCTCCGCCAGCAAGTGTAAACACATATCCTGTAGTGGATTTGCTTTTATCTAAATCTCCAGCATAATCTGAATCAACATATTCTCTGACAATAAAGTCTGATCCTCCATAACACAATGCAACATCTACGGTCTCTTTAATGTATCTAAGGACCCTTTTTACTGCGTTCCAATGCTCTCCACCAGGATTCGCCATGTATCGACTAACTGCTCCCACTGCATGTGCAATGTCTGGTCTTGTACAAATCATAGCGAACATTAAACTCCCCACTGTTGATGCATACGGTACTCGAGACATCTCCATCCTCTCTTCTTCATTGCTAGGACTCATCTTTGAGGATAACTTGAAATTAACAGGAAGTGGGGTAAAAATTGGCTTACAATCTTGCATGTTGAAACGTCGCAAGATTTTCTTCAAATAATTCTTTTGAGAAAGCCAAATCTTCCTATTATTTCTGTCTCGGTGAATTTGCATCCCTAGAATCTTGTTTGCTGGTCCCAAGTCCTTCATATCAAATTCCTTAGCCAACTGAGCCTTTAACTCCTTGATGCGATCTTTGTTGGGGCCTGCTACCAACATGTCGTCTACATATAACAGCAAGATAATGACATCATTTTCACCAAACCTCTTGAAATATGCACAAGGGTCTGCATTTAGCCTGCTGTATCCAAGGCTCATAATGAAAGAATCAAATCTCCTGTACCAATACCTTGGCGCCTGTTTTAGACCGTACAGAGATTTGTTCAACCTGCAAACCAAGTTCTCCTTTCCTTTTTTTTCAAAACCTTCTGGTTGGAGTATTTAAATTTCTTCTTCAAGATCTCCATGAAGAAATGCAGTTTTCACATCTAACTGCTCAAGATGCAAGTCAGAATTTGCACATATTGCCAGGACTACTCGAATTGTAGTGAGACGAACCACAGGTGAGAAAATTTCATTAAAGTCCACCCCTTCTTTCTGAGCATATCCTTTTACCACCAATCTAGCACGATATCTCTCAACTTGATAATCACCATTCCGCTTGATTTTATAGACCCATTTATTGCCTATGGGTTTTCTCCCTTGCGGTAGTGACACCAGTTCCCATGTCTTATTCTTATGAAGAGTTTCAATTTCCTCTTGCATTGCTGCCATCCACTGAGATACATCTGAACTGTTCATTACTTCTTGGAGAGTTGATGGCTCCCCATCCTCAGTTAGAACACAATATGCAATATTTCCCTCCATAATGTAATATGAGTGCCAACTAGGCGGCCTTATTGTGAGAGTTGACCGCCTATTATTTAAAACTTCAGCTTCGATTGGCTCTTGTTCCTCGTGCTCTGGTTCAGCTTCAGAAGAATTACTGGTTTCTGATTCTCCTTTTACACATATTGTTGTAGTTTCTGACTTTTCTGCACTTTTTGCTTGCTTCGGATCCTTATCTTCTATAAAGATAACTTCTCTGCTGATGACAACCTTGTGGGTAGTGGGATCCCACAGGCGATACCCCTTCACTCCTTCAGCATACCCCAAGAATATGCATTTTTTGGATTTTGGATCCAGTTTTGTAGTTTCTTGGGCATTGTACATCACATAGGCAGGATTTCCAAATACATGGAGGTTTGAATAATCCACCGGTTTTCTAGCCCACATCTCCATTGGTGTTTTACACTCAATTGCAGTTGATGGAGCTCGATTCACCACATAACAGGCAGTGTTGACTGCTTTCGCCCAGAATTTCTTATCTAAGCCTGCAGTCCTCATCATTGCTCTTGTTCTTTCCAACAGAGTTCTGTTCATCCGCTTTGCCACTCCATTTTGTTGAGGAGTGTATGCCGTAGTGAATTGTCTTTTGATGCCTTCTTGTTTACAAAATTCATCAAATTCTTTACTTGTGTATTCTCCTCCATTGTCTGTCCTCAAACACTTGATCTTTTGACCAGATTCAAGTTCCACTCGCGCTTTGTAATTTTTGAAAACTGAAAACACATCTACTTTCTTCTTGATAGGGAACACCCAACACCTCCTGGAGTAATCATCGATAAATGATACAAAGTAGTTTGCTCCTCCTAGGGATGTCACCGGTGCTTGCCATATATCAGAATGAACTAATTCCAGAATGGCCTTGCTTCTGAAATTTGATGTGTTGAATTTCAATCGATGCTACTTGCTTACAATACAATGCTCACAAAAGGATAGTGACAGTTTTGTGAGACCTGGAAGTAGATTTCTTTCTGCAAGAATCTTTATTCCTTGTTCAGACATATGCCCAAGTTTCTTGTGCCAAGTCATTGCACGTTTTTCACTTGGACTGGTCGTGGCAACAAATGCCTCTCCTTCTTGCAAAGTCTCTCCCATTATCATGTATAAATTTGCAGCTATCTTTTCTCCCTTCATCAGTACAAGCGCTCCTCTTGATATCTTCAAGATTCCTTTCTCACCATTGAACTTGCGCCCCAAATCATCCAATTGTCCTAAAGACAATAGATTCTTCTTTAGGCCCTCCACATGTTGTACGTCTTGAATAGTATAAATTGTACCATCATACATCTTCAGCTTAATAGTTCCAATGCCAATAATCTTCAAGGCATGATCATTGCAGCTGTACACAGATCCTCCAGAGATAGGTTCATATTTATGGAACCATTCTCTTCGAGAAGTCATGTGAAATGTAGCTCCTGAGTCAAGAACCCATATTTCAGCAAATATTTTTCTGCTTTCATTAGTCGTTGCTGCTTCACAATATAGAGCATCTCCGCTATTGGAACAGCTTGCCAAATTCCCTTGAGAATCAGAGTTTCTCTTTAAACTCCAACAATCCTTCTTCAAGTGACCCTTCTTGCCACAATTGTAGCATTTAACATTCTTCTTACTCCTTGATTTGGACCTTCCATGACCGTGGCTCCCACTTGGACCACGTTCTGTTGATCTTCCTCTCATCACCGTCAAGGCTTCCACATGCTGTGAACTTGCCTGCCTGTCTTCCTTATTTTTGCGCCGATTTTCTTTTTCTAGAACAGCAGCTGCAACATCATCGAAAACTAGAGCATCCGTATTATTTGTTAAATTGATGATGAGTTGATCATACGAGTCTGGTAAACTTTGGAGTAGAATCTCAGCACGTTCTACTAGCTTTATTTTATAACCCAAAGAAGTGTGTTGAGAAAATAGAGTATTTAAAGTATTGTTGTGCTCCGTCACTGAAGTAGATTCCTCCATACGAAGAGTATAGAGTTTTCTTTTAAGAAAAATTTTGTTGTGGAGTGATTTGGCCTCGTACAATTTAGTGAGATAATCCCAGACCTCCTTTGCCGTCTTCTTCTCTTCTATGCTTGACAACACCCCATCTGCTAATGCCAGATGAAGATTTGCTATAGCATTTCCATCCATCTCGTTCCACTTATTATCATCTGTGAAATCAGCCGGCCTTTGACTTATAGCTGCTAGGCAATTATCTTTTCTCAAGATAGCCTTCATCTTCAATTTTCACAGTGAGAAATTACTCCCGTTGAATTTCTCAATCTCATATTTTGCCGCCATGCTTCTATCACGAACTTTTCTGCTCAAAAATCAGCTCCCACTATTTCACATGAATAGTAATCGTATATGCGAATAGTAACCGTATAGATGAACAGTGACCGTATACGTGAACAGTACTCAAGAAAATATCTTTTCTGATGTGGAAGATCAGGCTATGCTGCAACCACAGAGCATACTAAGACAGAACCTCGGCTCTGATACCACTTGTTGTGAAAATAAGGACCGGATTAGAGCAAAACCGCAGCTAAAATAGAAATAATAAGGAACAAAAGATTTAACGAGGTTCGGCCAATATTGCCTACGTCTTCGGGACTAAGAATATTATTTCACTAAAACTGAAATGTGAAATAATACAAGAGAGAAGAAATATGTTTAATTAATTGACAAGCTAAGCAATCAAGGGATGATTAAACCTAGAACTAAGGGGCTATATTTATAGTTACAAAACTCATTCCTATTTGCTAAAATCCCGATGTGGGATTCAAAGAAAATTATTTTTTTTCCTTCTTAGCCGTAATTGTTGACTTTCCTTTTTTTTTTTTTTCTTTTTCTTTCCTAGCCTACAAAGTGGACTAACAATTGCTACTAAAATTGGCTGTTCAGACGTTAGCTGACTATTAATGTGAATCGATTTGTGTCACACATGTATTGAACACATTAAGCATGGATAATGCGCAAATGTGTATTTTTTTCCTACCATTTTTTCAAATAGGAAATTTGCCTCTAACGTTTATAAAATAAGAGATTTTTGCTCCCAATATTACTTTCCGTTATTCAATGCATGTGCGATACGTGTCATACACTTATCTATGTCAGCGGTCAACTAATGACTAAATTGTTAAATTTAACGAAAATTAATATTGCGGCAAAAATCTTATATTTTACAAAAATTAAGGACAAATTTATCCATTCTAAGAAATAATAGGGAAAAAATGCACATTTAGCCAAATATGATTAAATTGGCAATTGTTTTGAATGGCAAAGTCGCAAGGCAATAAAATGAGAACATTCTTAATTACTTGTCGACTTGAGATACAAAAACTTGTGCAACTTCATGATCTTCTGCTATGATACAATCAGTGTGAGCACTGTTAAATCAATCTATATTGAGTAAGATGAATAATGTATGAAGTACAGTGGAGAGTATTAAAACACGGTTAAAGCACAATTCTAGATGTTTCTGATTTCACTATCTTCTTCCTTATTGAAATAATTGAAAGCTGACACTTTGTGTAGTTTTCAAAAGTAACCACTAAATGTGGAATTTCTTTTGAAAATCTTTCCTTCAAGAAACATTTGATCAATCGAATTTAAGAAAAAATTCAGTTCTAATAGTTTCTCATATTATAAATTAATGCAAAGACTCTTTTGTTTTCTAGATATGTTGACGACTCTGTTTTCAAATCTGCCATAGAGAAAGGCGGATTCCATGGAATATTAATGAATGCTGTTGTGGCTGCTGCTTTGGAAACACTGGAACCAACTCTACTAGTGAAGCAATTCATGCTACTGAGCAAGGCTTTGCAATTGGAATGAATGCTGCTCTTCACATCAATCCTTGCTCTGGTAAAGCATGAATGGAAGGCTTGGTTTCCCACTTTGATAGTGTTCTACATTTGGCTCCAACTATTCTTTATAATATACCGTACGGGACTGGCCAAGCTATTCCCCCCCTTGTGTGATTCACGCTATAGCGCAGAGTTGCAACTTTGTAGGTTTGAAGGAATGTGCAGGTAATGATCGGGTGCAAGAGTACACAGAGAAGGGTATTGTGATGTGGAGTTGGAATGATGATAAGTGCCATGATTCTAGATGGAAAAGTGGGGCTGCTGGAGTTATTTCTGTTACTAGCAACTTGATCCCAAGTTGAATTCAAAACTCTCGCCTCCCATACATTGGCTTCTTCAGGAGCCCCTTCCCATTGGATTAAACCTAGCCCTTGCACAGCTTGGTGTTGTGAGACCAGTTTTCAGGCTACCATATGTGCTTTTTCCTCTGCCCAAGAGAGTGGAATTTGTGAATTTGGTCAAGGCTACTGGGCGTGAGAATTTCGTAGGAGAAAAAGATGTTCAGGTTCTTGACGATCACGACTTCATTGTGGTAGGCCGGCATTAGTTTCTTTCTCTTCTCTTTGACCACGATCACTTCGTTGGCTTGTCATTTCTCGATGACTAGTTTGTTTTTGCATGTCTGGATACGTATAAGGCTTCTTGTCTCTGCCGTTATGCCTAATCTACTGTGCTTTAAAGTTCACAGTTTCTCTTTACTTCTTTCCCATTGTTTTTCATTTTGTTGAATCAAATGTGTGTAATGTTGATCTTCAAATCAGAACAAAAATTGTCAATGTTTACTTCTATGAAGTCTGATGGAGTTTGTATACTAATTCATTTTCTTTTCTGGCATGGGATTGCTATATTTAGGAGTAGCCGCACGGTTTCTTTAATCCTCTTCTGTAAGGCAACAGGAACCTGACCATCCTCAGTTTCCTGAAGCTGTCGATCAGTTCCCTGAGCTGATTTTGACCGGCTGATTCTGAGCAGAAACATGCAGTATATAAATTGCATAGTTTAGTTGGATTGTATGTTTATTGAAACTACAAGATCATTTGCAAAAGCTGCAAATCACATCTTAAAAATATTTGAATATACTGTTGATCAGCTGGATTTTGTTAATATTTGAAATGACCTGCACAATTTTCATTGAGACTTCATTTAAGGATCAAGAACCAAAAAGTAAGCATTAAAGACTATTCTGATACAAGCAAAAGCGAAAAAGATGAACTATAACGCATCACTGAAAATGGGTAATACTAACTACAACTTGTTTCCATCTCTGATACAAACATCTGTAACTGAAGGAACGCTAGATACTACTTTTGCTGATTTAATTCTTTAAATTTAGCTAAACCGAGACCTCCATTAACTTCTACACCAACTCTACCATTTCAGTTCTGTTTCTATTGACAGCAAAGGCCAAATGCCCTGAAGAGGAATCACAGAAGGACTAATTGGCTTTCTGTGTCATTCGAATGACTTTCTTTCTCTGCTGCCTTCCTTTTGCTATATGCATTTATTGGCAACCTGCATACCAAAGAAAGCTTCCTAAGCAACTTCTGATATATATGAATATGCTGCATTAAACAAAAAAAGTTGTGGGGGGGGGGGGGGGGGGGCAACAAACAAAAGACAGTAAGATTAAGGGTGTACCCCAAATGTAATGTAGTGTCTGAGTCGCCTTTATCAACTGAACAATTGCATGCTATGTCGGGACTTGGGAGAACCATTGTTCGCAAGAGAACGCTTCCTTTCTATAGAATAGTATTCGAGATAACTTGGGACTGAGTGGTCACTTGATGGAAAGAAACCTCGAAGCTCCTCAACCTTCAATAAACCACATGCAAAAGTTTGCATCCATTACACGTGAGACATTGCTATAAGAAAACTTTAAGCGATGCACATGTAAACCAGAAAAGTACTGCTTACCTGTCTGCGCAAAGTTTCATTCTCCAGCATAGCCCTCTGTTCCTGGTAACAATACATTGAATAACCACTTTCAGTGAAAAAAATATTTGTAGTTTCTTTCTTTAAACGGAAACTGATGACCTTCTTTGACACGAATTTATATAGACAGATCATAATATTGCCTCAGAAATAACTTCAGTACAAGGCAACCGCAACTTCTATTTATGCAAGTATTTGATAGCCTGGAGCAAGGGATTGAACTCAAAACTCCATGGTTGAGAGATGTATTTACTAACAAGGCTATCTTGACCAAAGATAACTATAAACTTCACTACACAATGCAACCCAGTTCACGCATTGTTCTCATATGCCTTGCCCTAACATTCCACTTTTTTATAGGAAATTTTATTGTGGTGGGCGTTGTCCTAAAAACGATAACCTATATTCAGCTAAGGGCAAATGCAACAATTAGAGTTCAATTAATTACCTGTACTCTTGAATGCTCGAGTTGTTCTACCAGTAATTGCTCCTGTAGAGAGTATAATTTCTGTTAAACAGTATTCTTGAAATGAAAAATTATACAGGAGTAACGGAGATATGCTCCTCTTTTGCTTCCTGTGATGAAACTTGCAGAAGAAAATAAGAACGATAGAAAATACCTTTTTCTCTTTCACACACAGTAATCCTTCATTTAGTTGCTGCTCTAGATGTTGTAAGTCGTTCAAGCTCAAGCCAGTCAGGTCCTTGCCCAAAAGCCGCCTATGGAAACAGAATCAGGAAAGCACAAAAAATAAGGTCTGTGATTATCCCGAAAGTTATTGCCAACATAAAACAAAATAATTAAGAGAACACATACAACTGTTTTAGTTGGAGCTTTGCAATTTCCTCTTTTAGCATATGCACCTCCTTCGATTCCTCTTTCTGGAGAAAAAACACGAGGTTGGAAACATTAGTGCACACTTGAATCTAAACACCGGTTGCCATGACTCTTGAGTGAAATTCAACAAAAGAATCTACGGCTAGAGATAAACCAAGCACTATGATTGTCAAAATAATGAGTCATATGATAGCTGGGTTTAACTCAACTGGTATAGTTATGAGGTAATTGCAAGTGGGGGACATAAGTTTGACACCAATTCAAAACTTTGTCAAAGTAATGGTGAGGATTCTGATGATGATGATAAATCATTTAAATATATGCTGGGTAATTCTTGAAAGTGCTGTGAGAAATCATTCAGTGAATTTCTTTCCTCCAATGTCAACAACTAGAGGAATATATTGATTTCCTGTTTCATAATCTTGACAGTTTCCTTTAAATCTCCTATGTTGACATTTTCCATCGGGCAAAAAAAAATGAAAAAGCTGAAGATTTCATCTAAATTTTGAAGTTCTTTTAGCATCCTCCATGATTGTTGTCCATGGAACCAAGAAGAGAAGATCAAGACAGCACCAAGGAAATGTTCTGGCTTTCCTAGTTATAATTATCCATTCCAAAACCCAAAGGTCATCCTGTCTTTGTTTATCTTCAGAACAGCAGAACCATCCTACATAGCCCTATAGCCCCACAGCCATCAGTATTTTGACAGTCAATAAAATGTAAATAATTTGTATAACGTCCTAGTGGAAGATCCTAGTGGGAGAAAAACATCACCAAAATAAGCAGATTTAGGAAGTTCAGTGCCCAGGCCAAGGAAGCCACACATATCTTTCAGGTATTTCATCAGGTTGAAACACAAAAGTTTCTGGAGATCACAATGGAATTCGACACTCAAAGCACTTAGAATTTCTAAACGCTTAACAGAGGATATCGTATCCAGCTAAGGTTTAAAGAAAGAAGATGAGGAACAATTTATAAAGAGAGACAATACAACAAGGAAAAAGATGGTTATCAGTGCAGGAAACATGCATGCAGAGACGCAGAAATGAACAGAATTTGCAAGTGCAAATGTGAAACAATGATTACATCTGCTTTGTACTCCACTCGAGCAGGCTCTGGCGAATCTAGGCACTTGTTGTATCTCGTGAGCGTTCTCTTCATGCTGTGAAAACAAAAATGAGAGAAAATTAGCATTAAGTTGGTATTTTTGAAAGAAAAAAAGAAAATTTTCTGTCTCATCCATTCTTGTCAGCCTGATTCTAGCAAAATCTTTGAAGTCCTGGTATGGAAAAAATGTCAAAATGATTTCATCAATAATCCAATCAAATAATGCTCTGCATTGTCTTTATACTCTGCTTAAAACAGTTATAATTGTCCCTTGCTCCTATTATTTTTCGCTTCCTCAGTAAAAATTAATAGTTCATCAAGCTATATCAAGAGAATCTAATTCTCTTTCAGCTGACATGAATTTGAATTGAGGTAATCGTCTCAACCTAAACCCTCATTTTCTTTTCATTCTTTTGCAATAATACATTTTCAGTTTCCAATTTGTGAATATTTAATTCTAAATTTGTCACACATTTAATGATTTTCTTTCACATAAATTGCTGCAAGATCAAAGCTGCAAAACTTGTTCTTTGAAGCTAAATTAAATTAACTTATTATATGATAGCCAAAAAAAAACATTATATGTATGCAATAGTAAACCATTTTTTATTTCACAACTAACATGCTAGCATTAGAAAATCTATTTGCAAAACAGTTTGTATTAAGACAGGCAAGTGAAAAGAGCCATAATCAAACTAACACAGCATATATCAAAAAGAAGGACAAGTCTAGAGAAGAGGAGGAATCAAAAGAACAAAAGAGGATTGCATTTTGTACTCCATCCAACAGGATAGTACTTTGCCATTTCAATCTCCATCAGCAGAGGAACTGAAAGTTCTGGGCCCCCTTGTTAAACTAGTCCAACTTTAAGAACTTAAAAAGGACCCATAGAAATCAAATCACTTCAATCAAGCTCAGCAGAACACAAACAAATGGGTACGAAATCTACACATGCATCAAAGTGAAATAAAAACAAAATAGTAGATACAGCTAAATTACATCTAGCAAATCCTTGAAATAAAAAATATATAATAATAAAAAAATGTCGAACCTCTAATCAACTCATGAGATAAGAAATGTACCCAAATCAACTTTAATGTACCCAACAAAAAATAATAAAGGAGGACAACAACCCAAATAGATGTCTATTTCATAATCCCCAAAGTAGAAAGAAAAAGCCAACACGATCTGTATGAAGTTGAAACTGAAAGGAACAATTGTCCAAAAGAGAACATCACCATAAGGAATTTTCAAAAGCTCACCCTTCAGCAAATACAATATAGAACTACAACAGTAATTAATGAAGGAAAAAAAAGGTTAAAAATAATCATGGCATAATTTTAGTGGCCTCTTCAATAAAAGAATAAATGAATAAAAGCTTAAATAAAACTCATCCAGATATAATCAAACAAATAAAGAAAAAGCACATGCAATATGCCCAAAGAAAATCAAAGACCCCCTCTTCAGAAATTAGTGAAGTTCTGAATAATGACAGAAAAATCCATCCTAACAAGAACATTTACCAGAAAACCAAAGCAACCATTAATTTAGAACATGCAATCAACCGAAAGAAAAATCCCAAAACGAAAATTTTTTTCCCTGACAAGCACTAGTAAGAATAAACAAATAAATGAACCAAAATGCTGTCCATACCCAGAACTGGAGAACTCAAAGAGCTTGCCAGTGTTGGAGAAAATAATGACAGCAACCTCAGCTTCACAAAGAATGGCAAGTTCTTGAGCCTTTTTGAGCAACCCAGCTCTTCTTTTAGAGAATGTGACTTGCCTGCTATTTGCATTTTCAATCCTTTTGATCTCAATCTTACCTCTACCCATTTTCCCTCTCTCTCAAAAAATCAAAGACCCAACTGATCAAAACCCAACAAAGCAAGCAAATTGATAATAAAAATCGATCCTTTAAAAATTCAAGTTTCAATCTTTTAAAACAAAGCAGAGAGCTTTCTCCCCTTCTAGTTAGATAGGGAGAGAGGAAAAATAAAATTTTAAAAAATATATATCTGGGGTTGCTAAATATAGAGTGAGTGGAAGATAAAAGGGGTTATAGAGAGAGAAAACAGAACGTTTTTTTCTTTGACACAAATGGCGAGAGATAGAGAGGATGGAAACGGCAACTTTGCATGGCTCTGTATACTAATTAGAGTGTGCTGCATGATTCTCTTGCCACATTTGGAGTGGTTAGGTGCTAATGTGGTCTATTTTTGTGGGTCCTATTAACTTTTCTTTTGTTCTTTAGTAGGCTTCTATGTGGGTCCCAATTTTGTAAGTTTCAAATTTATTTTTGTGGTTTTAATATTTATATTATTCTAAATTTAGCATTTTATTTTTTTGGATGGTTATTGTTTTTTGGTCTAAAGGGTAATTGTAGAATCCATTTCTATTGTTTTGTAGTCCAATTTAGGGTATATAAAATCTATTTGGTGGTTATTTATGATCATTTTTCAATTCAAACATAGTTTTCTGTTTTTGCTTAACAAAAATAGATGTAAATGTAATGGTAAATGTTTAATTTTTGTTTTTGTATATTTATATTTACTGTCTTGAAGAGTTTTTGGGTCAATAGCATTTACTTCTAATGGAATTAGTAGTTACTACAATTAGTTATAGATAATACCAATTTTAGATAAAGTTTAATTGCAATATATGATTCTTTCTCTTCTCTTGCTTGCATGCTGCCTATCTTTACCAAGATTTTGCTCTATCATTTACCACATTTAGCAATGGAATTTCTATATTTGGAGGACAAAAAACTCAGTACTTGCTTAATTTACTTTTTCTATTTCTAGACTAGATATGGTCTAATGGGTCCTACGTGGACCCATTTGATGAATGTCTTTCTTCTTGTTGCATTCCATACTACATTTAGTAGTTCATTACTTCCTTATTGCTACATTTGCCATAAAATTAGATTGTAGATTAGGCTAGTGGCATTGTCGTAATTTTATTTCATTTTTTAACCTTTTTCTTCTTGTTTTGGAGGAATGGTTTGAGAAATCTTGTAACTACTATTTACCCCAAATGGGATTTTGGTCTCAGATGAATTCCTTGTATTTCAAATTTATTACTACATTTAGTCACTTTCATTATTTATAGTAAGGATTTTACTACATTCCAAGTGTTTTTGAGTAAGTAATAGGAAACCTCTTTGGACTGTTTTTCAAAGTAAATGTAGCTAATAATACCATTTAAAATAATTAAAAAATAAAAAATTAACAAAAACTGAAAAATATGCTAAGCAAAAAGCTGTTTTTGGAGGCATAGTGCACTTCTCTGTTTCCAAAATTACTGTGCCTACTTTTTTCATTTTTACCCACTTTTCCTATGTCTGGAAAGTCTTTAAAAACTGAGGGTAAAAATCATTTCTAAGTAAAAAACTTTGTTATTTTTCCAACCCCGGTTTAGAAAGTAAAAAGAAAAAAAAAACAATATTTTTCTCTTTCAAGTATAATCTCTTCAATTCGGAGAGAAAGTAAAAAGAAATTATTCTAAAAAAAATTAAGGAGGAAAAGATTTTCGGTTCACTCCTCTAATATTCCTATTTCAGGAATAAGTGGAAGGATCTCTTCTCTCGTGCTACCAGTACAACTGGATCTGAAAATATCTAAATATTTTTTGAGATGTCATTCTATGAGCAGTGTGCGGCATGCGGTGCATTTGAACACCGCATTGCCTATATTTTTCTCCTTCACTTTCCCTTAACAAGAAGAAGAAAAAAGGTATATACATTGCCTATCCACTGTAGTTTTGTATATGGAATTTTATAAATAAAAGATTAAAACGAAAATGAGCTGAGCAGAACAGGTTGAGTGAAGGATCTTTAAAAACTGAGGTCAATTAACAGTAAAAAGATAGAAATATTTGTATGAATGATTGTGAATTTACCTTACTGAACAGCCAAATGGGGGCCTCTTGCCCTTTGGAGTTCGTAAAAAAGAAAAAGAACAGTTACTAAATTTCGTGATTTTTATGCGAATAATTCATTACACGCATTACTCATTGTCTAATTCCAGCTGTAAATAATATGAAATTTTGAAGAACTTACATTTGGTTAATGTGGTAAAAGTTCTTTTTCTTACCTTAAAAAGAAGAACATTGACAAGTTAAGTAGCCAAAGTATGAGATTTTGAAGTAAATGATGGAATTATAGAAGGGCAGTAAATGAGTCCGACCACCCAGCTATCACTTCATAATGCCAAATGACTTCCTATTGCCATCTCTCTTATTATTATGTTTCTCATCCTTTTTTATAACTGAATAGGAAACAAAAACCATAGGCATATTATTTCTAAAATAGTAACTTATTACTTAGATGCAACAAACAATCACATACTAATGTTTTCATTGAACTAAAGTCGGAAAATTACTGCACAATACAGTACACAAACATTGGCAACTTATGCCCTAAACATTGAATTTAGATCAGATTTTGTTGCAAGATCATCTACATTTGGTGCTGGGTCAATCAAAGAATGAATCTCAAAAATATATATATATATATATATATATATATATATATATATATATATATATATATATATATATATATATATATGTTTTAATGATTTCACATATACAGTCATTTTAAATGCGCAAGAGGCAATAATTTGATTTGTTCTTGAATTTTTTATGTTTTAATGATTTCATATTTTAAGTTAACTTCATGCGAAATTATTATAATGTGTTTTCAATTCTATCAATTCTGACTAAATTGGATCCAATGTAAATATTCCAAAAAATACATAAATTCAATATCAACTTTTAAAAGTTTAAGAAATCTAATACAGAAAAATAATAAAATTTAGATACAGAGAATGTGTTCTTCCGATGAAAAAGAACAATGGGAAGACAAAAGTGCACGTCCTATATTATATGCGGTAAAGGCAAAGCTTTCTTTTTAGAGGAAAGCACATAATATCATTAGAATTTTACTCAGCCAACAATGGCAAGTTACTTCCCTGTTTCATTTGTACGTTATATATATATAGATATAAAAGCAAGCAAGTGTTTTAAAAGACGAGAAGAAAAAAGAAAAGAGAAAGGCAAAGGATGAAAAAAAGCAAGTATAACGATTTTACACCTACCAATAATTTTTGGTACTGATATAGTTAAAGTAGCGTCCAAGCCTACTTCTCTGCAAAACCCAAGGCGTGTGCATTTAGTAATTACTTGCGCGAGTGCTAGCTATAACACTCATTACTCTTTAGTTAATAGACTAGGAAATATATCAACCTACCATATATTGTAATCAATTTTGGTGGTTGCCATCAACCATCCATTGAAGCTATAAGAAGGAAATCTATAGATCAATGAGGATGCTAGAAATTGATTGCCACTCCCAATTCCAATTTCATATATAATTTGCCATTTCTTTCACCAAGAATTTAACATAATAATAACAATAAATTCAATGCCATTGTTTTCACCAGTGTTAATATGTAGAGTTGAAATTTACTTTTTATGCACCATCTCAAAAGAACTGGCCAAATTACTAGAAGCTACTTATTAAATAAGGAGCAGAGTCTCACCTTCACCAGTGACTTGATTCATCTTCGGAACTTCTCTCACCTCCCAAAGCCACTAGCTGGTTAAGTTGATAGCTGCCACTAATACAAAATTAGTTGAGAATTGGAAAGGAAACCAAACAAGATTAGTGCTGGTGGACAGAATTAAGTTTCTCCTGCAATAACAATCCCCATGTAATAAATTTGACAATGAAATAAATACTTGTACATTCTTTTAGTGTAACAAAATGTTAAACTAGGAATCAGAAGGCAATTCTAATGGTACATAACAACTGGAATTTCTTATCCACCAACTAATCTTGAAGAGAATTCAATTTTCTTATTGGCGTTGTCCTACTTCATATCCAAACTGTAGTCTGATACATCCGACATACAACAATAGTAGAACCCCTCTTTGCCAAGAAATTATCAAAACTTGTCAATGACTAGTCCTTATGGTACAAGCAACAACAATCATACAAATAAATATCGTGAAAGTCGAAGCTTGTACAAGGGAAATACTACCCTAGTGCCTATAAAACATCAGCCATCAATGGGAAGCTGGATAAATTATCAAGCTTCGCTGATTCATTCATTTTTTGACACACATATATAAAGTGAGAATCTGGATCTTCCAATACAAAATCAGCTGGAAGCAAGCCCTTCTCAGTGATAGGGACAGGTTCCAAAAATGAGCGTAATGATGAACTACCAGATGGCTTTTCAAATCCTGGTCTTGCTGCAAAAGCATGGAGAAAGATTAGAACGCTAAAAAAAAAAGGAACTTAACAAGTTTCAGACAAATAAGTCTTAGGAAAAAATAAATAAATAAGAGGCACAGGTCCTAATAAAGTAAAAGGAAAACAAGTTAAACAAAAACCTGATTCCAAAACTCTCAACTTCGAACAAATAAGACAACAAATATTAAAAATGCAGTGTGTCTATTGTACAAGGGCCATATATCATCAATAACAAAGTATGAAAATACTCATTTTCATTTCCTGAATATGTTGCATTGGAATAGAAACTTAATATTAGGATCATTATGTCAAGTGTACTATTCCAAAGGGGGTAAGCAGCACAGTTTGAGAACTACAAACCCAAATAAAGGCCCATTTGATAAGACTTTTACTTTAGCTTTTGAGCAAATGAAGAAGAGAAGGAAAAGCCAGAACTTTTGATTAGGTATTTGGAAAGCATTTTCTAAAACAGGTTCTTGTTTCAGAAGAATTTTTGTATCTGATCATATTCATTATAATATGAATAATAATTATTTTACGGTTTTTATCACTTATTAATAATATTATATTAAATTTTTTATTAAAATAAATTAAAATATTACATCTAAATAAATATAACAAATTACACAATATAATATAATAAAATTGTGTCTTTAAACATAAAAAATTTTAACACTATTAGTTTACCAATAAACAAAATAAGAATAATTTACCATTACAAGACTTTAGAATAAAAATTGCAATTTTATTACAGTTAGGTAGGATAAAAGAATTTTTGGGACATAAATGAAATTTATAACTTGTTATATCTACATATGAGGATAAAAATGGCATTTTGAAAATTTCATTAAAAGAAAAGATTATTTCTCGTGTGTTTATTACTTCTTCTAAAAAAAAAAAAAAAAAGCCACGGCTTCTTCCGAGGCTTCCCACGAGTAAAAGCAGTTTTAATAATTTTGCAAACAATCCAAAAGTGGCTTATATGGTCTAAAAGCCACTTTTGGCTGGGGAAGCCATACGGGGCCTAAGAAGACCTTCAATTTACCAAGAGAATTCATATTAATTATTCAACATAGCTGGGAAAATCCAAATAACCCAGTAGCTAAACTTGATTGCTTGATGATTCTTTTATGAGCCAACATAGGATAAATACATGCCACCTTTCAGAAAAAGTGCTAAAGAGTATAAGCATACAAAATATTCCATATTAATCACTTGACCAATAAGGGTATAGTTGGTGGAGTGGGAGAACAAAGATATGACTTCAGCGTCAATAAAATCAGGTTATGATTCTGACATGAATTTAGGTAAGTGAATGCATCAGGCAAACAATCTTGAGCTGTTCACAAGATTAACCACTAATTGCCAAAAGAAAGTTGAGCATCAAATGACAAAGGCATCGACCTAAAATTGCCAAATGATAAATTTTGATAATGTGTAAAATAAAGCTTAAGCCAATGCTTGTTGTGAGCAATTATTATAGTATTTAAGAACCATACTAGACAGAAGCCATCACTGCATAAGATGTGAGGTAGATACAAGGATAAGAGCATAATATATAAATATGCTCCTAAACTTTTGGCACCTCCAACTTCTGGCCCGAACTTGTAAATCTTGCTACAAATGCACCCCTCAATTACAGTAGGGGTGTTCAAAAATGGGTTACATGGGTTAGATGGGTTACAATTAGATTTTTTTTAGAAGAAAAATGGAGTTGAATTATATATAATCTCACAAAACATATTATAAAAATTTGATTCAAATTTTATCATAACCCACCCAACCCATTTTTGAACACCCCTAAATTACAGCATCTCCCATTCCATTCTTAGCTTACACTAGTATTCCAGATAGCCTAAATGCCACTTTTAATGCCAATTACTGAACTGAAACATCTCCACTAAAAGGAAAGAAAAGCCGCTGATCGATGAATCCATAGCTTTTCATGGTACTAATATAATTTGTTCAGAGAAGCATAAATTCTCAATTGCCCTTAATGCTATCTCTCTAGATCTATAAGTCAACACAATTCTTTGATTGAGAAGATGAATTATGATAGAGAATGTGATGAACAAGGGGAGCTGCTGGATCATCCGGATGGGCCTAAGAATCTCAAAGTGTATATGCGCAGGAAGAAGCATCAAGACAGGGGCACAAGGGTAAATTAGCTAAGTTTGTTATCCTAGCTGGAATAACTTTGTAAGGGTAGGGAGATAAGTTAGTTATGCCTAGTGCCTAGCTGGAGGGTAGGGGGGAAACGGTTTTGTTTTGGTTATTTTAGCATGAATAGAGGAAAAAGGAAGGGGGAGGAGACTTGGAGGTCTAGTGAACTTACCAATTTTCGCGAGACGAAATTATGGGTGGCTCCTGAATCAACGAGCAGGACAATTGGTATCCCTTGAATTGTTCCTTGCAACTTCAGAGTCTTTCTTGCTTGTGCATTCACCCTCGACCCAAAATACACCTCGATGGAGTTACATTCCCCGTCGGCAGCTTCTTCTCCCACCGCATGATGCTCGCTTGCCTCCTCTCCTCGATGCTCTTCATCATCCAAGATCAATTCGTTCTCAAGCACCGTCATCCTCATCTCCCCTACGCTGCATCGGTGTTGTGGACTATAGGGTTGGGCGCATTTAAAGCACAGCCCTAGCTTCCGTCGTTCTTCAATCTCCTTCAAAGATAAATGGCGTGGTCCTCTGTTGCGAGGTGGTTGAATCCTGTTGGGAGGATGAAACGCGCGATTAGAATGCGTTTGAGTTGGTTTTAGAAGCATCTGACCCGTGTCCTTTCCCTTCGGGTCGGGTTGACCCGTCTCCCCATGGGTATTTAAACGCCCAACGAGGGAGATAGCCTGGGTGATCTCTGCTCGTCCCGACGCCGCTCCTACCTTATCCCTCACCACCGATCTGCTTCCAGGAGGACTGAAAATCACCTCAGCATCCCTTGCAAGTTCCATAGCCTCTTCACAGGTTTGTGGCTTCAAATATCGTACCCATCTCCCCACTTCATCTTTTAATCCTCCCATAAAGTACCCTAAAAATTGTGCTTCTGATGTTTTGGGAATATATCCAGTAATGGATTCAAACTCCTCGATATACTCATCCACACTAGCAGTTTGGAACAAAGTCCTCAACTCCTCGTAAGGATTCTGGGTTCGTCGCCTGCCAAATCGTCCATTGAGACGTTGTTTAAACTGTTCCCACGACATATGCGGATTATCTCGGAGCGCCTGGGAGAACCAAGTAATCGCTGCTCCGGTCATGCACATCTGGGCTATGGTGAGTTTCATCCTCTCGCTTGTTTGGTGAACGCTAAAATACAGCTCGACCTTGGCAAGCCAGCTGCGGGGCTCTGTGCCCCCAAACTCTGGTACTTTCACCTTAGGGAGAGCCATTGCTCCTCCTCCAAAATGGTTGGTTCTTACGAATGAGTCTAGTTGAGGAGAACTGGGTTGACCAAATTTCGTGTGGGACTGAATGAGGATTCTCTCCGGAGTCGCAGCGCCGGTATCGGTTTCGTCACTGGTACGTTGACCCTCTGTTTCTTCTGCGATGGGTTGTTTGTCTATTCCCCTCTGTAGTTTAGCATCCATAGCTACCAGTTTCTCTTCTACAAACTTCTGGAAAGCTGCGATTGATCTCTGGATTGCCCCCAGGGTTTCTTCGTGGTCATCCATTCTAGCTTGTAAATCGAGCTTAGATTGGAAACGGGTTTGAGGTGGGTTTGCCATCTTCTTTGCGTTTCCCACAGACGGCGCCAATTGATGGGAATAAACCAAAAAAATAAATGGAATGAGAGAAAACAAACTAATCAAAGAGAATCAATGGAAGAGAGGTTGTTGTATTTAGAACAAAGAACAATCCTCCAAGTCTCCTCCATCCCTTCTGTGAATATAAAGCTGGGTGATGGGTATCGCATCCCAGTTCAGGAAAGATGTAAAAACGTTGAGTTGCAGTTAGGAGCCATTACACTGCACATAGACGCTTTGCTATTTGATTTGGGCCCTCTGGATTTCGTTCTGGGTATTGAATGGTTGAGCACATTGGGCAATGTTATGCACAATTGGGATAAGCAGTGGATGCGGTTTGAATGGGGGGACAAACAGATTGAATTAACAGGAATTGAGGGCACTCTTTATGAAATGGACGCCCTATAAGCCTGGCTGGGAGGGGGAAGTCTGAAGCAAATTTGTATGGAACAACACCAACCCCAGTTGCCACCAGTATCAGTGCAGGGTTTAACCCATACCCAACGGGTGGAAGTGGAGACTATCAGGAGCCAATTCTCTGCAGTATTTGAGCCCTTGACAGGGCTACCTCCAAGACGCTTGCATGATCATGCAATTAGGCTGGATCCAGGCCATGAAACGGTTTGTGTTCGCCCCTATCGGTATCCCCATATTCAAAAAACGGAGATTCAGAGGCAGGTAGCAGAAATGTTACAACAAGGGTTAATCCGCCCAAGCCAGAGTGCTTTCTCTAGTCCAGTTCTCTTAGTAAAGAAAAAGGATGAATCTTGGCGCTTGTGCATTGACTACAGGGCACTCAATAAAGTTACAGTGGCTGATAAATACCCCATACCAGTGGTCGAAGAGTTACTCGATGAATAGAATGGGGCTGAGTTTTATTCAAAGTTAGATTTGAAGTCTGGATTCTATCAGATAAGGATGAGGAAGGGTGATGAGCACAAAACAGCATTTCGGACACATGATGGGCACTACGAGTTTTTAGTAATGCCCTTCGGGCTTACTAATGCCCCATCCACTTTCCAGAGTGTGATGAACGATATTTTCCGCCCTTGGTTAAGACGTATGGTCTTGGTCTTCTTTGATGACATCCTGATTTATAGCAGGAGCTGGGAGGAACACATGCAGCATTTGGCTATCGTGCTACAGGTCTTACTGGACAATAACTTCAAAGTCAATCCTAAGAAGTGTTCATTTGGGCAGATTTCAATTGACTACCTAGGCCATTGTATTTCTAAAAGAGGGGTTACTGTCGACCCAACCAAGATTATGGCGGTGCAGAATTGGCCAGTCCCACAGAATGTCAAGGGAGTCCGCGGATTTTTGGGCTTAACAGGGTATTACAGGAAGTTTGTCAAGGATTATGGGAAAATTGCTAAGCCACTGACTGAGATGACAAAGAACGGGTTTCAATGGAATGCAAATGCACAATCTGCCTTCGAAGCTTTAAAGGCCAGGCTCACAGCCGCTCCTCTGTTGGCTTTGCCTGATTTTACCAAGCCTTTTACTGTTGAATGTGATGCATCTGGAACTGGGTTGGGGGCTGTTTTGATGCAAGAAGGCAGGCCCCTAGCGTATTTTAGCAAGGCTTTGGCTGCTCAGAACCTAGCCAAATCTGCATATGAGAAGGAATTGATGGCTCTAGCATTAGCAATCCAGCATTGGAGACCATACCTGCTTGGCAGAAAATTCACAGTGTTCACGGACCAAAAGAGCCTGCGCCATTTGCTGCAACAGCGAATCACCACAACAGATCAACAGAATTGGCTTGCCAAGCTACTGGGATATGTTTTTGATGTCCAATACAAGCCGGGGAAGTTAAATAATGCAGCTGATGCTCTTTCAAGGCAGCAAGAGTACGGTGAGTTTACCTCTTTTGTTTTTTCCCCTACGTGGATGGAAGGCAATCAATTACTGGAGGAAGCCAGTCAGGACCCCCAGCTGGAGGCCATCAGACAAGCTCTCCAGCAAGACCCAGCTTCAAAACCACAATATGAATTGAAGCAAGGAATCCTATTCCGAAAGGGCAGTTTGGTCATCTCCCCTACATCTAAATGGATTCCAGCTATGCTTGAAGAATTCCACAAATCAGTTGTTGGGGGCCACTCGGGGTATTACCGCACTTATCGGAGAATAGCAGCTAATTTTTATTGGAAAGGGATGGTACAACAGATTAAAGACTATGTCAAGAGCTGTTCGGTGTGCCAACGGTTTAAGGCTTCCTCCCTTTCTCCAGCCGGACTTCTGCAGCCTCTTCCAATTCCGCAGGTAGTATGGGAGGACATCTCGATGGATTTTATTGTTGGTCTGCCTCGGTCAAAGGGATTTGATGCTGTAATGGTGATTGTGGATAGATTGTCGAAGTACAGTCACTTTGTGGCTTTAAAACATCCATACACAGCCCGGGTCATAGCCGAATTGTTTGTTAAAGATATAGTCCGACTTCATGGATTCCCTAAGTCAATCATTAGTGACAGGGACCTGGTTTTCATGAGTCGATTTTGGCAAGAATTGTTCAAGTTACAGGGGACACAACTTAAGTACAACTCTTCCTATCACCCTGAGACCGATGGGCAGACAGAGGTTATCAATCGATGCCTTGAGGCTTATCTCCGTTGCTTCGCTGCTGATCAGCCCCGATCCTGGAGTTGGTGGCTTCCATGGGCAGAATTTTGGTACAACTCATCCTTCCATGTCAGCACAGGAACCACTCCCTTTGAAGTGGTATATGGGAGGAAGCCTCCAACTGTCTTGCAGTATGTCCCGGGAGAGATACAAGTGGAGGCAGTAGCTAGAGAACTAATAGACCGAGACGAAGCTTTGAAACAGCTCAAACAACATTTATGGCATTCCCAGCAACAAATGAAGAGGCAAGCTGATCAGCATCGTAGGGATGTCCATTTGGAGGTGGGGGATTGGGTGTATTTGAAGTTAAGGCCCCATAGACAACAAACTGTTGCTAGGCGCATTTATCCAAAGTTGTCAGCTCGTTATTTTGGGCCATATCAGATTGAGGCTAAGATAGGTGCAGTAGCCTATCGATTGCAACTCCCTACCTCTTCTAAAATTCATCCAGTATTTCATGTTTCTTTGCTTAAGAAAGCTATAGGGGCCCTTCCAAGCTCACCGATCCTGCCACCAGAACTGGAGTCAGATGCTGCTGAATTCCTGGCTCCAGAAAAGGTGCTAGCCACCCGGACAATTCAAAAGGAAGGAGAGTGTGTATCCCAGTGGCTTGTTCAGTGGCATTCCAAGGCTATAGATGAGGCCACCTGGGAAGATGAATATGTAATGAAGAGGGAGTTCCCGCAGCTAAGTCTTGAGGACAAGACTTTGTCTCAAGGGGGCGGCACTGATAGAGAATGTGATGAACAAGGGGAGCTGCTGGATCATCCGGATGGGCCTAAGAATCTCAAAGTGTATATGCGCAGGAAGAAGCATCAAGACAGGGGCACAAGGGTAAATTAGCTAAGTTTGTTATCCTAGCTGGAATAACTTTGTAAGGGTAGGGAGATAAGTTAGTTATGCCTAGTGCCTAGCTGGAGGGTAGGGGGGAAACGGTTTTGTTTTGGTTATTTTAGCATGAGTAGAGGAAAAAGGAAGGGGGAGGAGATTCTGTAATTCTGTTCTTTGAGCAGGGCTCCAAATACTGGAGAGGGAAGTTATCTTCCTAAGGATTGTTCTTTGTTCTAAATACAACAACCTCTCTTCCATTGATTCTCTTTGATTAGTTTGTTTTCTCTCATTCCATTTATTTTTTTGGCTTATTCCCATCAAATTACCGCACAAATTCCGCCTTCTTTAACTACCAATTGCCTAACTGATTCATCACCAGAAGCAACATTTTGTAAAATTTGATTGAAGTTCCCAGTATAGACTCATCTCTTGACCTTGAAAGGTTGATAAATCTTGAAACAGTGCCTTCTTCAAACATGAATTCTTTTATTTCTTTAAAAGCAACAAGATTTTCTAATACCCCACAAGGTGAACCAATGTGTTTTCCACTTGCATCATTAGTAATGCTTATTGTTAATAAAGCTATAACATCAACATGAGCTTCTGACAAGCATTATCAGAAGTTCAAGTCAATTTCTGTAAACTTCTAGCAGCATCGTCTTTTCCTAAATTAATATCACATTCTAAAACCCGAACCAAATAAAGGGAGTACGTCAGTGGTATATGACGGAGAAGGGGATTTTCTGCTGGGGGCAATTTACCAAGGGGATAAATGGAGGTTTCCTGTTGCTCCACTGAAAAACCTTAAGAATTTTTTTTCCTTATTTAAAAAAAAATATTCATTGTGGCAGCCCATAAAGGTTTTCCCTTCTGGATCAGCTTGAGTCGATTAGGTTGAAAGAAAAAGAATCCCCGCTGCCATGTTCTTTCTTCACTCCATGCGCCTCAAGTATGTGATTTGAATTTTCATGCCACATGGCAAAATAGGGGTTGAATATGATACAAGATTTAGAAGCTCAAATATGCTACAGGTCGCCTGATAAGCTGGAGTTGCCAAATGACCTTTTTATTCAAGTTCAGGGGCATCTTTATTTACTTTGCCCAAGGATACTAGTTATTAGTCAATGCTCTGTAATCTTGCTGTTATTGTCCCCATCTAAAGTTTTTGAGGTATTTTAACAACATTGCAATGCCGTTTTTATAAATTGCCATAGCAATTGAAACTTTTGCGGGATTTTCACTTCAATCACAAAGAAAAAGGAAAATTCATCACTATGTATTACAGTACAGGTTTTTATCATAACAAGGATTCTGCACTTCAAAATGTAGCCACAATAGTAATAAAAGAATAGCATAATTAGCTGTATAAAATGGAGATTGTATAAAAAATTGACAATAAGTTAAAAAACACTTCCATAAAACACATGTACACAGAATGTTCTGCAAATCTTAGAGGAGAAAACTTACGTATTATGTACAATACAATTTTCCAATTGTATACAGGTCGGCTTAAATGAAGCATCCTTACAGTGGGATCACCATAGGTTATCTGAATTCAAAGAAAAAGAAGAAGAAAGAAAGAATGTAAACATCATATTTCAAGAACTTTCACACATACAATGAATATGTAACTAACAAAACTGTCATCAGGTGTATGGTTACCAACATATAAATTCCTCCAGGTTTAAGAAGCCTACAAGCAAAATGGGGGAAACGGGTAGTAAGGAACAATGCAAATAATAGCTTAAATGGCATTACTGTAGATTTAAGAAGAATAAGAGGTCAAATCTTGAATGCAAACACAATGAGAAATGCAACTAGCAAAGGTTTTTTCCAAGCATAACCTGATCACTTCCCCCAACATCTGAGAAGCACTAATTGGAGCATCATTTCCACACTAAACATGAAAATAATAGTGTTAACTATTCTGAAAGGCCAAACATTAACAAGAAACTATGCAAACTTTGGAAACAGCATAATTACCATCAAGGAATCAAGAGTTCCTGGATCAAGAATCAGTGAGCCATAAGTTAATATGGTTGTGAACTTAAGCAGCAAGAACAAAGTCAACATATATTATAATGCACCCGAATGAGCACATAATGGGAAGGAAGAAGGCCATACCCTTGTCAATGACACCATCAAAAGACTCATCCGGGAAGAAGCTCATATCTCTAACATCCATTTGCATGTCTAGAATTTATTGATAGGAGGCTTGCAAAGTCATAGGTGGACTTATTTATGAAAAAAGCAAATTTAAGTTTTTCAAGAAATCAAAAAATTCTTAAAGAGGATACATTTGAGCTGAGGGATGTACTCATATTTTTTTCTCATCATGTCAATAGCCACAGAAGAAATGTCAACGTTCATAATTTCTTCATATCCATCCTTTACCATGTCTTCGGACATGACTACAGCACAGAAAACAAAATGCCATTATCCACAGTCAGAGTTGTACATAGAATCTATAAAAAGAATATAGTTGGAATACTGAGCATCAAAAGCGCTTCAACAGAAAATGAATCACTTTGTGAAGGAAGAGATCAAGTAGTAAACATATAGTTTGTAAAATCAATAAAGATCCAAAACATTTGGCGTTATATCATAAATTTAACCACAGTGATCTCCATAAATGTTCATACGTGAACATTTATGGTTATAACAACCAGAACTTCAACAACATTAAATTATTAACGACAATATTGCTATGTAGTACCTCCGTCAACAGTGCACCACTAAAATAATCCCATCAATAAGACAATAAAGACGTCTTCACAGTTTAATTACAATGTAATTCCTTATAAATTTCAAAATTCTAGAGACCACTGCTTCAAATTAAAATGCATAACAATCAGATTTAAAACAGAATGTATCATCTTTCTTCAAGATAAGGTGTCACTTCTATGAGTATCACAGCTCCATACTTGGATGCCATGAAACAAGGGCAGATTTTTAATAGGCGGATCCAGAAGCTTAACAGTTCAAGATTAAGGCACCCAGAAACTAAAAACAAAAACCCTAACAAACCCTGTAGCCATATCATGCTCAATCAAGAATATGACTCAAAACCAATTCATTCTGCCGTCAATTGAGCACTTAAAACTAAAATTGAAAAGCAGAAAGAAAAACCAGAGCAGCAAAAGTAGGCAGAAGTGATGAGAAAATTACGGGCATTTCCACAGCCAACCATGAGAACGCGAGAGGAAGTGGGAACATAACGACGAACAAAGGGGCGAAGAGAAGAGTAACGCTGGTACCAATCAAAGCTACCTCCCTCCTGCACATAGCGCGCGTCCCAATACAAAGCATCACCATAGTTATAGGTGTTGCAGCTTGAAACATCTCGGTACATGTTCATTTTCTCTGTGTGTGGATTTTGGAGAAGAGTAGTGTTGCTATTGTGTGGTTTTTAATACGTTACGCGGTGGTGGAATTGGTGGTGGTTCAGTAGGTGAAAGGGGTCGTTTTTGAAGTGAGAGGTAAGCTTCGGTTGAGAGAGACGGGAGCGGGACAGAGAGCAGGGTGAAATTGAATGCTTGGGTAAAACCTATAGAGCCACCACCACCGCTCCATAAATGGGCAAGCAAACTAACATGGGTTCCGATTCATCTTTCTATTTTCCTTTGGCAAATACGCAACCAACACCTCGACTTGTTACATTTTGCCATTCCCATATCTTCATTTTTCTTCCTAAAGACCCCTCAAACATCTCAAGTTTTATTTGTTCATCGTTACATTACATTTTTACTTGATTTTGAGGGTAGGGTAGGGCCAAGGGTTGATTAACGCACCGAACCAAATAAACATATATAATTGAAGTTTTAAAATTTAACTAGCCTTCTTTTTTACCGAATTCAAAAATTTTTATTTTTTCTATTTATTTTGAAGCTTCCGTCAATCTATCCACAGACAACAGCCCCATTTCTATTTATTTTCTTGCTCCAATTTGTTTTATATTTGTTCATTTTTACTTTGATTAAATAGTCAAAATTCCAACACCCCCTCCTAAAATCTCTTTTAAACAATATCCAGCAGCAGCATTCGCATATCTCATCTAGGACTGTTCAATTTTTTTTGGATGAACCTACTAATCCGACCGAGTTAAACCGACCAAAGGAAGCCATTGATAGAAGAGGTAGCAGAGGAGGTTTGGCACGAGATTCTTCCACGAATACACTGGAGAATTGGAAAGGTCGCGAGAGAAGATTGGTGGAGAAAGCAGAGAGGTGAGTTTATTGATTTTCCATTAGATCTCTGCCATTGTTTCATTAGATCTCTGTTTTATGCTTATTGGATATTCATCTTTTTCTTCAGTTTTCCCTCCTTCAACTTCCCGTAAGTGACCAGACTTCAAATTTTCATAATTTTTCTACTTTCTAATTTATGCATTGTTCTTTTTTCTTGTTTGTTTCCTTGCTCTTTGGTTTTTGCTATTTAACCGGGCTGTATAATGTAGGGGTGAGCATGGTCGGTTAATCGGTTCATGAGTTTCAGTCCATTAATATCGATTTTTTGAAATTTCAGTTCATTAACCAGTCCATTACCATCGGTTAATCAGTCAATCGGTTTCGGATTTTCGGATCGGTTACCCAATATTTTTCGGTTAACCACTATAATTATAAATATATTCATAAATAAAATTAAAATGTTCAAAATACTTAAAAATTAAAATTTTTTCAATATAATATAACATTATTGTTGTTAAAATAAAAATATTTGGTGGATATAAGCAAATTTGTTTTTAAAAATTAATATTTAATAAGTAAATATATTAGCTGGTCCATAATCACTTTTAATTAGATAAATTGTTATACTTACTAATAGCCAATTAAAAAAATTTAAAAATTTAAAAATAATTAGTATAAAAAAAAAAGTACATGATTAACTTTAATTAAGATAAATTATTTTATAAATTGTTATAAATTATTCAAAAATTAATAAATTAACTAAAAATTCAGTTTCGGTTCGGTTAACTAGTCACATGAGTCAAAAATCATTAACCAGTCCATTAATATCGGTTTTTTCAAAACACTAACCATTAACCAGTCCATTACAATCGGTTAACCAGTCCATCGGTTCGGTTTCGAATTTTTTTTTTTCGGTTAAACAAATCCATCAGTTTTTTTGCTCACTCCTAGTATACGGCACGTTACGGTAAAATTTGCAAATTTGTAAATTTTTGCATTGTCTTTGAATTTTGTATATTTTAAAAATTAAGTATTATTATTTTCTTAAAAATTCAGAATAATTCATTACAGTTTTTCTAAAATTCAATACAATTTGCTTCGATCTTTTTATTTTTTCGATATAAAACAATACAATATAATACTATTCGATAATTTGGATAATTCAATATTTTTAAAAATTTACAAAATAAATATACACAATAATAAAAATAAATACAATTAAAATATAATTAAAATTTAAGTCAAAATATAAAAATTAAAAATATAAAAATTTAAGTCAAAATATAAAAATATAATTAAAATTTAAGTCAAAATATAAAAATTAAAAATTAGCATTCGACGGTCTTTTTTTGTATTATGTTTGCATTGATGTGAAAATTTTGAGCAATATATTAAAAAATAACCAAGAAATTAAATAATTAGACTACAAAATTTATAAAAATTAAATATATAATTTTAGAATTTACATGAATATAATAATTATTTAATTCAAACTTTTCAAATTCTTCAATTAGTGCCTCTAAAGTGCAGCCTTATCAATCATTTTTTACAACAAATAAGAATTCTAATTGTAATAGGTGTTACAGAACCTCTAAATTTGTTTAAAGTCTTCCTTCAGTATTAAAAACTGATTCAAAAACTACAATCGAGCACTGAATAGGCTAGACATCTCCAGAAACCTTAGCCAAACTTGAAAATTTTAGTTCATTAATATTTCACCAACTAAAAAAAATATAAAATTAAATTCAATTTTTAATTTTCTACAAAATCAAAATAAAAAATATTTTCACCTAAAAATTTTCAAATTTAATTCTTAATTCACTCTAAAAGATTTTAATTTTTGTCTTTTATCATTTTTAAATGTACAACTAAAATTTTATTGTTATAATAACTATATATATAATTATATTATTAGTTCACATATTCATATACGTACTGAGCCAAAAATAAAATAGTATTATTTGGGTAACACTAAATGCATATGAAATTAATTATATATACTTATATAATTTTATTAATTAGTAAAATTTCATTATATATAATTACGTTATTAATTTACAATTCAATTACTAGTATAGGTATTGTGCTAAAATAGATAAGTACCAGTTGAGTAATTCTAAAAATAAATAAAATTAATTGGTAAGATAATTATACACTCATATAATACATTAATTAGTAAAATTTTATTATTTATAATAATTAAATAATTGTGTTATTAATTTACATACTCATATAGGTATTGTGTCAAAAATATATGAGTAGTTGTTAAGTGATACTGAGAGTAAATAAAATTAATTGTTAAAGTGATTATATATTCATATAATTACATAAATTGGTAAATTTTATTTTATATAACAATTGTATATAATTATATTATTAATTTACGTACTCAATTACTCATATACGTATTATGCCAAAAATAGATAGTAATAATTGAGTGATATTAAAAGTAAATGAAATTAATTGACAAGATAATTATATACTCGTATAATTATATTAATTAGTAAAATTTTATTAATATAATAATTGTATATAATTATATTATTAAAATATATTATCAATTACTCACATAAATATTATGCCAAAAATAGATGAGTATTAGTTGAATGACGCTAAAAATAAACGAAATTATTGGTAAGGTAATTATATACGTATATATTTGTATTAATTAGTAAATTTTATTATAAATAATAATTATATATAATTATATTTTTAATTTACACACTTATATAAGCTTTGTGATAAAAATATATGTACTAATTGAGTGACACTAAAAGTAAAGGAAATTAATAAGTAAAGTGATTATATAATAAATTATTTAGTTTACATATTTATATAAATATTTGTGAAAAAAAAATAAGTAGTAGTTGAATGATATTAAAGGTAAATTAAATTAAATATAAATTATTTTAATTGCATATTCATATTTATATAGGTATAATAATCATTATAATAATTAAATTTATCTTATTAATAACTTAGATGTTCATTTTAATTTATTAATTAATTATTATCTTAATTTCATGCATTAAAATAATTAATACAAATAATATGAAGTTAAATTTATATAATCAATATAAAATAGAAATTATGAATAATATTTATATATAAATTATTAGTATTATATATAATAATTAAATATGAGTTATTTTGGCCAATTCGATTTCAGAATAGTTTAATACAATTCAATACGGTTCTCGGTTCAGTTCTAAATTAAATATTCAGATTCGTTCTAAATAAAATTAACGGTACAATTCAATTCGATTCTAATCAAAAAGTTGACGGTATAATTCGGTTTTAGATTTTTTTTTTTTCGATAATTCGATTCGGTACAAAAATATCTAGACCTGTGTATACCCTCGTTAGTTTTCTACTGCACTGTCTGCAATAAACAAACCCTAGGTTTTGGCCAATGGATTTCTGACTTTGATCTCATTTGTTTTACTTACCATTTATAGTGAAATGGATAAGACTTTAGCAACTTTTTAGCGATAATTTATTTTTAAAGTATGTTTCCTTTATTGTAGTTTTTGGTTAAACATAAATCTTCATTAATTCTGATTTCTTTTGACCAATGTACTTTAATTCTCCTCTGAATTAGCCACTGCATGTGAATATGCTGCTGATTTCATTCATATGTTATTTGCTTATAAGAAAGTGGTTCAATTGTTCTTCCTTTCTCTGTGTATATCTCGAATTAGTTCATCTTAATCCAATTTGGTGGATTTGAAGTTTGTGAATTACGACTACCTGGAGCAATGCATATAAGTTGTTTGATGTTATTGGTACCGGCAGTAAGTACTTTTGCTTTTGGACAATTAGATTTTGAACCTCTTTCAGAGCTAAAAAAGGGCATTGAAAGAAAGCTCATGGACGTTAATTATCTGTTTGTTATATTTAGTTTAAATTTACACATTGTTTTGAATCTGACGATCACTTTTTTTCACCAGATTAATAAAAATGTTGAATGGTACATATTTATACGTTTGAATACTATTTTAATTGTATGTATTTTTAATGTGATTTTGATTAGCATTTATTAGAGATATAATATGATAAATTTATGCACATTATTTTTTTTTCTTGTTCTTTAAAGGGGTTATTAACAGTTGAACCTGTGTTTCTGTGTTTTTCTTTCAATTTGTTTTGTTTGTTCTTTGGAAGACTGAAAGAGTGTTAGAAAAATGCACACGAGTTGGTGTTGTTCCATACTTGAAGAATGAAGAATTATTGTCTGTTTTAAATTTGCTTCTCTTGAATTCTATTGGATTTTATATTCATTCACTAACATATGAGTTGAGTGTCTATAAGGTGTTTGATGCATGTACTCAAGCTAGTAGCTTTAGAAGAATGGATTCATTTTTAACTGTAATTTAGTTGTGAATGGATGCATTAAATTGCATTTGTTCTGTTTGGTAATTAGAACTCTTTGGTGCTAATAATTTTGTGTTGCAATCAATGATTTGTGGATTGATCCATGTATATCATAGGTATGTAAAATGGAGTGACCTTATGCTTTGTTTCTATGATAAATTTGGTAGTTCTTTGTGAATCTGTTTGCAAGTTCCAGTATTGCTCATAATAGTTTGGAGCCTTCACTAGTAAGTTGTTGCTACTGGCGTCTATCATTGAGGGGAAAAAACAATTGGAAATAAGGAAATTCTTTAAGCATCACTTTGCCTAAATCTGATTGTTATAAACTAATCATAATATGCATCACTTGTCACTGTTATTAAAAGAATCATCAGAATTGAATTGTTCTAAGCCATAAATTGTTAACAACGATGTGCATATAAGATTCATCAGTTGTTTTCATTGATTTCAGTTGAGTTTATGGGAAATGCTGGACATTTGAATGGAATACTGTTTGAAATTGCCGAGTAATTCTATTTCATTTTTGGCGATTCTTGTTATTTCACTGGTGATGAAAATTTGATGTCAGATCTTGAGGCTCATCATAGATGAATTTATGCTTGCTGAAGCTTTGCTTGCAGATATGGTTTTTTCTTGTTTTTCTTTTCTTAGTTTGAAATTGCTAGTGAATTTATACCTTGGTGGAGAATTTATAGTTTTTTTTATTGTATACAATTTCTTTAATATAATTTCCAGTTTTTATTCAATTCGTGAATACATTAAAAAAAAAAAAGACAATTTGCATTTTTAAAATAAAATGCAATTTTTAATTTAATATAGGAAAAATTCATACTTTGGTCTTTGAACTTTAATATTTTTACATATTGGATATTTATATTTTAAAAACTACATATTGAATTCTCGAACTTTTTGAGAAAAACACATAAAATTTAAAATGAACGGCACAAACGACAGTATAATACAAGCGCGGTTATGAATTTATACTTTGGTGGTCTAGTATACTTATTTAAACATATTTATGATTTATAATGCATATGTGGAGAATTTATGTTTTTTTTATTATATACAATTTCTTCAATATAGTTTCCAGTTTTTATTTAATTCGTGAATATATTGAAAAAAAAAGACAATTTGCATTTTTAAGTAAAATGCAATTTATAATTTAATATAGGAAAAATTAATACTTTGGTCTCTAAATTTTAATATTTTTACACATTTAATATTTATATTTTAAAAATTACACATTGAATGCTCGAATTTTTCGAGAAGAACACATTAAATTCAAAATAAACGACACAAATGACAATATAATACAAGCGCGGTTATGAATTTATATCTGGTGATCTAGTATACTTATTTAAGCCTATTTATGGTTTATAATGCTAATGTGGAGAATTTACGGTTTTTTTTATTGTATACAATTTGTTCAATATAGTTTCCAGTTTTTATTTAATCCGTGAATATATTGAAAAAAAAAGACAATTTGCATTTTTAAAATAAAATGCAATTTATAATTTAATATAGGAAAAATTCATATTTTGGTTTCTAAATTTTAATATTTTTACACATTGAATATTTATATTTTAAAAATTACACATTAAATTCTCGAATTTTTCGAGAAAAACACATTAAATTCAAAATGAATGGCATAAACGACAGTGTAATAGAAACGCGGTTGTGAATTTATACTTTGGTGGTCTAGTATACTTCTTTAAGCATATTTATGGTTTATAATGCATATGTGGAGAATTTATGGTTTTTTTTTTATTGTATACAATTTCTTCAATATAGTTTTCAGTTTTTATTTAATTCGTGAATACATTGAACAAAAATAAAGACAATTTGTATTTTTAAAATAAAATGCAATTTATAATTTAATATAGAAAAAATTCATACTTTGGTCTCTAAACTTTAATATTTTTACACATTGGATATTTATATTTTAAAAATTACATATTGAATACTCGAATTTTTCGAGAAGAACACATTAAATTCAAAATAAACTTTAATATTTTTACACATTGGATATTTATATTTTAAAAATTATACATTGAATTCTCGAATTTTTCGAGAAAAACACATTAAATTCAAAATAAACGGTACAAACGACAGTATAATAGAAGTGCAGTTATGAATTTATACTTTGGTGGTCTAGTATACTTATTTAAGCATATTTATGGTTTATAATGCATATGTGGAGAATTTATGGTTTTTTTTATTGTATACAATTTCTTCAATATAGTTTTCAGTTTTTATTTAATTCGTGAATACATTGAAAAAAAAAGACAATTTGTATTTTTAAAATAAAATGCAATTTATAATTTAATATAGAAAAATTTCATACTTTGGTCTCTAAAATTTAATATTTTTACACATTGGATATTTATATTTTAAAAATTACACATTGAATACTCGAATTTTTCGAGAAGAACATATTAAATTCAAAATAAACGACACAAACGACAATATAATACAAGCGCGATTATGAATTTATACCTTGGTGGTCTAGTATACTTATTTAAACATATTTATGGTTTATAATGCATATGTGGAGAATTTATGTTTTTTTTTATTGTGTACAATTTCTTTAATATAGTTTCAAGTTTTTATTTAATTCGTGAATACATTGAAAATAAAAAACGACAATTTGCATTTTTAAAATAAAATGCAATTTATAATTTAATATAGGAAAAATTAATAATTTGGTCTCTGAACTTGAATGTTTTTATACATTTAATATTTATATTTTAAAAACTACTCATTAAATTCTTGAATTTTTCGAGAAAAACACATTAAATTCAAAATGAACGGCACAAACGACAGTATAATACAAGCGCGGTTATGAATTTATACCTTGGTGGTCTGGTATACTTATTTAAGCATATTTATGGTTTATAATGCATATGTGGAGAATTTGTGTTGTTTTTATTGTATATAATTTCTTCAATATTGTTTCCAGTTTTTATTTAATTCGTGAATACATTGAAAAAAAAAGACAATTTAGATTTTTAAAATAAATGCAATTTATAATTTAATATAAGAAAAATTCATATTTTGGTCTCTGAACTTTAATGTTTTTATACATTGGTTATTTATATTTTAAAAATTACACATTAAATTATCGAATTTTTTGATAAGAACACATTAAATTCAAAATGAACGGTACAAATGACAGTATAATATAAGCGCGGGTATAACCTTGGTGGTCTAGTATACTTATTTAAGCATATTTATGGTTTATAATACATATGTGGAGAATTTATGGTTTTTTTTTTATTGTATACAATTTCTTTAATATAGTTTCCAATTTTTATTTAATTCATGAATATATTGAAAAAAAAAGACAATTTGCATTTTTAAAATAAAATACAATTTATAATTTAATATAGAAAAAATTCATACTTTGATCTCTGAATTTTAATATTTTTACACATTGGATATTTATATTTTAAAAACTATATATTGAATTCTCGAATTTTTCGAGAAGAACACATTAAATTTAAAATGAATGGTACAAACGACAGTATAATACAAGTGCGGCTAAAGTTAAGTGTATTTTAACAGAACAGTGTTATTTTTGCCGTTCGTTTGGATTTAACGTATTCTCCTCAAAAATTTTGAGGACACAATGTATAATTTTTAAAGTATAAAAATTTAATGTGTAAAAATATTAAAATTTAAGGAATTAGCATGTAGTTTTTAAAGTATAGAAATTTAATGCCTAAAATGTTAAAGTTCACAAAAGAAATTATGGGTTTTTTTCCATTGTTTTGAAAATCGGATCGGACCGACCGGTTGAACTGCGAACCGGATAGAGAGCCGGCTCGATTTAATGTTAAAACAAGAATATATAAAAAATCAGAATACACAGTGAAAAAATCGGGTTGAACAGGAAAAAATCAATTATATTCTAAATTATATTTTTATATTTTTATAAAATATATTTTATAATCTAGATTAATAGTTGTTGAATATTTTTCGATCAAAAATTTATATTTGATGATAAAATTAATTTATATTAATATTAAACTTGATAAAATTGAACATTATGTGAAATTGTTTTCATTATATTTTTATTTTATATTTTTTTAGATATTTAATAAATAAATAATTTAAATACAACGTAATATTGAAAAATAAATGAATATAAACATGCATAAAAATAAATTTTACAATTGAAATCAAAATTAAAAAATTTATAAATTCAAAATTATATTTTTCTTATAAATTCAAATATTTAACAAAAAAAATTCAATTGTTGTATTATTACTAAAAAAGTAGTAAAATAAATAAAAAATAATTAATATATTGATATTTAATAATTAATATGTTGTTTAAATATATTTTTTATATACTATATTTTTAATTTTTTATTAATAATTATATTTAAAAAAAATAAAAATTTCGAATCAATCCGATCGAATTAGTTAACTTCTGATTCAGTTGACAGGCCGAATCGACGTCCGATCCGATTTTAGAAACATTGATTTTTTCTTTAATATAATGTGCTTTGGATACCCTAGATGGAAGGGTTTTTGTATGTAAATGCCCCAAAAGTTTACGAATTTCTTCTTCCTCTCACGAATTAAATTTTTTGAATTTTCTACTTCACCTCTCCCTTTTTTATCTCTTTAATTTTCTCTTCTACTCTAAAAAGGCTTCTGTTCAAATCAGAACCTTCTTTGTTCACTTCATGTGAAATTTGGCTCTCTGTTTTTGCCTGTCAAATTCCTCATTTGAAAGAATTGCTCATTGTGCAGCTTATTCTGTTTTTTTTTTTTTTTTTTTTTTCGTGTCAATTGGCAAGCTCTCCACATAAGGAGGAGCTTCACTGTTTATTAAGTGATTTCCCACCCTAATTAGCTCCATTTGAAAAAGTTGTCATTTTTTGACTTAGCCCCGCCTTGCGCAAAGTGCACGTGGTGCATGTTGTAGATTTTTGGAGCTTCATCGCAATAAAGAAGTGCTGAATCTGATGCTTCAATTCTTTATCCGTATTATATTATTTAAAAAATAGGCTTTTGCAATTTTTGGAACGAACCTTCCGCCTGCATGCCAACTGTTCGTTATATTGACTGAATTAAAGCAAAATAAAGTTTCAGAATGATAAGTGCTTCTCTTCTACCTTGCAAAGTATGTATTTTTTCTCTTACCCACTTTGGTTTTCTAATAAGAGTTCATATCTTTGATTGATTTTATTCGTCAAATTGTTTAGGCATTGAAATTTCCATCTTCAAACATTGGAAGATTGAGGAAATTGGAGTGTAAAGCATCGTCAATGGAACTCACTATAACACAACCAGATGATTGGCATCTTCACCTTCGCGATGGTGACCTTCTGCACGCTGTTGTGCCTCACAGGTTATTCATACTAACAATATGTGGGGGCTTTTTGGTCTTTTTATTTTCTGACTCAGCTTCTGATGTGTTTCTTTATCTACAGTGCTAGTCACTTTAGAAGGGCAATCGTGATGCCCAATTTGAAACCTCCTATTACCACTACTGCAGCTGCTGTAACTTACCGCGAATCCATATTGAAAGCTCTGCCTACAAATTGCAATTTTACTCCACTTATGACACTTTATTTGACAGATACAACAAGTCCTGATGAGATCAAGCTCGCCAGTAGGTTTAAGTTTGAATTTGGAATCTAAAAAAGTCCATCTGTTGCTTCACGTTTGGAATGCAGTAACTTTATATTGTTTTCTTCAATGTTGTTTTCTGTGAATAAGTCCTGGAAGTGAAGAGAATTTGTTGCTAGCTCATAATCATAGACTGGAGGGAGAAATTTAATTCCCTATGCCTCTATGCAAAATTAACCATAATATCCATAGAATTAACTTCTTATTTTCCAAAGTGTATTGATGATTGAGAGACTAATAAAATGGGATAATTTCGCGGGCTTGATGACCAAAAAACTGCTAACTTTTATGACTGTATTTAGTTGTAGCGCATATACATAGACACAGAAATATATTATTCTCATTGTGGGCAAAGGTTTGGAGATTTGAGGCCATTTGGCTTAATTTTGTATATACGTTAACACCTGGTCAGTCTTTTGTGATAACCATTTCACATTAGTGCTAAATTAGCACGTAAAATCACATTCCATACTTAGGCTAGAGCTTGCCATTATTGTATTAAGATGAAGTAAAGAACAATGGATGTGGTAGATTTTCCTACTGTGTTTTTCGTGTTATTCTTTCTTTATTTTCACAATACTTTCTTCCAACCCAAGGCTTCATATTTAATTATTTAATTGTAAATACTAATTATGTTAAAAGGGAGGAGCGGAGCTGTTTTTGCTGTAAAGTTGTACCCAGCTGGTGCTACAACAAATTCTCAAGATGGTGTTACTGATCTTTTTGGGAAATGTCTTCCTGTGCTTGAGGAAATGGTTGAGCAAAATATGCCTTTGCTGGTAATTTTACAATATTAGCTGGCATCTAAGTTTTCTTAGTAGATCCTCTTCTTGTTTATTTGCACTCCTTTTGCAGGTTGAGCAGGATTTAAACTATTTCAGCGTCTATTTTTGTTTGACATTGTAATGAGAGTAGGGGTGCATTTGGATTTTTTTCCTTGAACAATACTTAAATATTTGAGATCTGATTTAGAGTATAATTATTAGTGCTTGAGTTTTAACCTAAATGAATATAGAATATTGTTGTACTTTTTTTTTTAGTAGAAATAGTTGAGAAAATGAAAGCAGTGGTGGATATGGTTATTGAGATAAAATGTTGGTAGCTGTCAGTGACATTGTACAGCAATAAAATTAATTGCAGCAGTAAAGGTTGTCAATGGAATGCTTTTGGTTTTGTTTACTTTTTTATTTCACCCATACAAGAATGACTAGATTTCTAATTGACTTCACATGCATGCACAATTCTTTCCACAGGTTCATGGTGAGGTTACAGATCCTAATGTTGATGTATTTGATCGTGAAAAGGTTTTCATTGACACTGTTTTACAACCCTTAATCCAAATACTTCCACGATTGAAGGTTGTGATGGAGCATATCACGACAATGGATGCTGTTAGGTTTGTTGAATCTTGTGATGAAGGTATACTTAGTTTCATGGAGTAGTTTTCAAGTTATGCTCTCCAACAATCATTTTATTTTCTGTGCATATTATATTATTCTGATGTATTATCTAACTTTGTTTGATGGTTTTAGGATTTGTGGCAGCAACTGTCACTCCTCAACATCTTGTTCTCAATAGAAATGCTCTCTTCCAGGGAGGATTGCAACCTCATAATTATTGCCTTCCAGTACTCAAAAGAGAAACTCACAGTATGTGCAATTGCATTTTTTAAATATGATATTCTAAAAAAAGTGAACATATGAGTAGGTTGATATAACTTTTAGCATGTAAACATCATAAATTCAAATTTCTATTTTTTTTTGGTTGCCTATAAAGTGCTTGAGTAATGTCTGTGAAAATAATTGTCTATTTCATTGGACATGTTTATACTGTTTAGTTAAGATTAATACAGAGTAGACAATGTATTATATGAGAATTTTTGCTTGATATATTTAATATTTCCTTTTGAGTGAGATTTTTTGTCACGTATAATGTAGGACAAGCAATTGTTTCAGCTGTGACTAGTGGAAGCAAAAGATTTTTCCTTGGGACTGATAGTGCTCCTCATGAAAGGATGAGAAAAGAATGTCCTTGTGGATGTGCTGGAATTTACAATGCCCCAGTTGCCCTATCACTATATGCCAAGGTTTTTGAAGAGGTAACCTCTTCCAGTATCTATCTTCTTATCAAGTGTTCCTTGGTTTGTTATAGGTTTATTCATCTTCAAATTAGAATTCAATCGCTATAGAAAGGATTTTAGAAACCACAAATTACTTGCACGCTCCTTCTGGATACATTTTGGGGTTGAATATTGTTTAAGGTACCCCATATACTTTGAAAGTTCGATGGAATAAATTAAACTCTTAATCATAGCAATTTGAATTGCACATAAAGGCAGCTAACTTTTTGGTTCGATGCATCCCAAACATTCACTTTCCAAATGCCAATTTCTACTAAATTAGCAGCACAAAATCTTTTTGTGTCACAAATGCTTAGATTGGTCCTTGAACATCAGAAATTTTGATGCTCCAGGGAAGAGAATGCCTCTTTTGTTTGATGTCATTGACCAAATATATTAATTTTTCTTTGGAGTTAACCTTGTTTTACATGATAATGCTATTTCCATATATCCCTTAGTTCAGCTCCTTATATCTTCATAGTACCTGATGTGGTAGTGCTTTAACTCCAGGCTGGCGCACTTGATAAGCTAGAGGCTTTTACAAGCTTGAATGGACCAGACTTTTATGGACTTCCAAGGAACACATCAAAGATTAAATTGACCAAAACCCCATGGAATGTGCCCACGTCTTTCTCATTTTCATTTGGGCATATCATTCCAATGTCTGCTGGAGAAACACTTGAGTGGCAACCGTCTTCCTGATTTAGAGACAATGCTCAAAGGCCAATTGATAGAGGTATATGTAAACAGCAGTCTGGCGTCTTATCTTGATTGTTGTAATTCCTTTTAACTATAATTGGAGAAGCATTGATTTGGCTATGTTTTCATTTCTGTATCGAACTAAAGATATAAACTGTTTTTGTTGGGCACAGCGGATAAATAAAATAAATTAGCAGAGCAAAATATCGACACCAACAATTTAACGTGGTTCACCCAAAACGTTTGGGTTACGTCCACGGGACAAACTCCGAAAGTATTTCTTCCACTAATAAAATTAATGGGTACAAGAGAGGAAAAATAACACAATAATTTTGAGATAAACCCAAAATAGTGGCACACAAGTATTTCCCAAACTCACTATTTTGTCACTCCCCTTTTAGAAAAATATTCCAATTATTTTTCTAAATAACTTCTCTCTTGCTCTCTCAATCCTTTTTCTTAAGATTGGATTGGAATGGAATGAAATAAACTAAACTGGGAAGGCCTATTTATAGGAAATATTTACGCGTAAACTACGCGTTAATTACGCGTTAACTGCACCTACCAATTTGAAAGACTTCAATTGCTGCACCAATTGTTGAAAGCAAATTCATGCTTTCCTACTTGTTTTTGTTGACTTTTTATTTTTTTTTTCTTTCTTTCTCATGGAGTGGGCCCCACTACCATGTGGAGGAAACCCACATCCAACAATTCTCCCCCTTCCGACTACATGGTGGGGGGCTCCGCTAGTCCTGCAGCTAGCCGACAATACTCAAAATTCTGTCTTGGTAGAATTTTCGTTAACATGTCTGATCCATTTTCTTCCGTATGGATCTTCTCAAGCTGTAGTAGCTTCTTCTCCATCACATCACTTATCCAATGATATCTCACATCAATATGTTTTGATCTCGAATGAAAGGAGGCATTCTTACCAAGATGAATAGCACTCTGACTATCACAGAATAGCTGATATTTGTATTGCTGGAAACCAAGTTCTTTCAAGAACTTCTTCATCCATAGCAACTCTTTACAAGCTTCCGTTGCTGCTATAAACTCTGCTTCAGTCGTAGAAAGTGCAACACATTTCTGTAACTTTGACTGCCATGACACAGCTCCCCATGCAAAGGTAATCAGGTAACCAGAAGTGGATTTTCTGGAATTCACATCGCCAGCCATATCTGCATCTGTGTATCCAGCTAACACAGGTTTGTCATTTCCAAAACATAGACATATTTTGGAAGTTCCTCGAAGATACCTGAAAATCCATTTTACTGCAGCCCAGTGTTCCTTTCCAGGATTTGAAAGAAATCTACTCACAACTCCAACTGCATGAGCGATATCTACCTGTGCACACCATAGCATACATTAAACTTCCAACTGCTGAAGCATATGGAACTTTATCCATCTCTTCCTTCTCTTTGTCTGTAAAAGGGTTTTGTTCAGAACTCAGCTTAAAGTGAGTAGCGAGAGGACAACTAACTGATTTAGCCTTGTCCATATTAAATTTCTGAAGTACTTTCTCAATGTACCTCTCTTGTGACAACCACAATTTCTTGGCGCCTCTATCTCTGATAATATTCATGCCAAGAATCTGCTTTGCTGGCCCCAAGTCTTTCATAGCAAAAGACTTACTCAACTGCTTCTTCAAATTGTTAATTCTGGAAACATTCTGGCCAGCAATCAACATATCATCCACATAGAGCAATAGGATAATGAAATCATCATCAGAGAATTTTTGCACAAAAACACAATGATCTGAAGTAATCTTTTTGTAGCCTTGCTCCCCCATAACAGACTCAAACTTCTTGTACCATTGTCTTGGTGCCTGCTTTAAGCCGTAGAGGCTTTTCTTTAACTTGCAAACATAATTCTCTTTTCCTCTTTCTTTGAACTTTTCTGGTTGCTCCATGTATATCTCTTCTTCCAAATCACCATGCAGGAAGGCAGTTTTGACATCCATTTGTTCAACCTCCAGGTTAAGACTTGCTGCTAACCCCAGCACAGTTCGAATAGATGTCATTTTCACAACTGGTGAGAAAATCTCATCAAAGTCAACCCCTTTTCTTTGACTGAATCCCTTGACAACCAGTCTGGCTTTGTAACGTGGACTGGAACTGTGTTCTTTATGCTTAATCCTGAACACCCATCTGTTTTTCAAGGCCCTTCTGCCTTTGGGTAACTTCACCAGTTCAAAAGTTTTGTTCTCATGCAGTGACTTCATCTCATCTTGCATGGCTTCAATCCATTTCTGCTTAGATTCATCATCTATGGCTTCTTGATAACTCTCAGGTTCTCCCCCTTCAGTAATAGTCACATACTGGTCACGAGGATATCTGGAAGATGGCCATCTTGTTCTTTCACTTCTCCTTTGTGGAGGTGGAGAAGCCATAGGTGTTGGTGCTGGAATATCATCTTGATCATCATCATCATCATCATCATCAGAACCAACTTCTATAGGGGCATCATCATCATCAGGTGGATAAACCTGGTCTTCATCTTCAACTTCTCTTGGCACCGGTGTTGGAGGTATTAATTTTAAATCCGATAAGTCGCAATTGGAATCAGGAACATCCTTCTTCATTTTGTCAATATCTTCAATGGTCTCATCTTCAACAAATACAGCATCACGACTCCTGACAAGTTTCTTCTCAATAGGATCATAAAATCTATAGCCAAATTGATCTTGACCATAGCCAATAAAAATACACTGTCTTGTCTTGGCATCAAGTTTGGACCTCTCATCTTTGGGGATATGAACAAATGCTTTACAGCCAAACACCCGCAGATGATCATAGGAAACATCTTTTCCTGACCATACTCTTTCTGGAACATCCATCTTGAGAGTAGTACAAGGTGAACGATTCAACAAGTGTGCAACTGTGAGAATAGCTTCACCCCAAAATCTCTTAGGTAACTTTGCATGTGAGAGTAGACATCGGACTCTTTCCATCAAAGTTTTGTTCATCCTCTCAGCTAAGCCATTCAACTGCGGTGTCTTTGGAGGTGTCATCTGATGCCGAATACTATGCTCTTTGCAATAAACATCAAATGGCCCAGTGTATTCTCCACCATTGTCTGTCCGGATGCATTTTAACTTCTTCCCAGTCTGTCTCTCAACTGAGGCATGAAATTCTTTGAAGACATCTAGCACTTGATCTTTTGTCTTCAGAAGATATACCCACGTCTTCCTCGAATGATCATCAATGAAAGTCACAAAATATTGAGCACCACCAAGTGACTTTGGCATTGGTCCACACAAATCTGAGTGAATCAGATCTAACACATTCTTCATTCTGGAAGGAGGGGAACTTTTAAAAGCAACTCTATTTTGCTTTCCAAATAGACAATCAACGCATTTGTCTAAGTGTACTTCATCCATACCGGGCAATACTTTCTTCTTGGCGAGGCTTTTCATTGCTTTTTCTCCCATGTGGCCAAGTCTCTGATGCCACCATTCAATTGCACTGTCTTTCTTCACGGCTGCAGCTGCTACTGTGTCGGTGGAGAGCTTTGCTTCCATTACATACAGAGTTGTATGATTTTCACCTCTAGCCACTACTAATGAGCCTTTTGTAAGCTTCCATTTGTCATAAATGAAGGAGCTGCAATATCCCTCATTTCCAAGTTTGCGTACAGAGATCAAATTCAGGCGCATGTCTGGAATATGCCTGACATCCTTCAGAATTAGTCTAGTACCATTCTCTGTTTTCAAGCAAACGTCTCCTCTGCCAACAATCTTTGACAGGCCTTCATTTCCCATCTTAACAACACCAAAATTTCCAGGTGTGTATGATGAGAAGAATTCTCTACGGAATGTAGCATTAATGGTAGCACCACTATCAAGTACCCAACTGGACTCCTGAGATACAAGATTAATAACATCTTCATCATAAATGATATTGAATTCATCTATGATATTAGTCTGCTCGTCATCACTGCTGTCGTCTCTCTTCACAGCTCTGCTTCGATTCTCTTATTCCTTTTTGAACTTTCTACAGAACTTTTTAATGTGGCCCTTCTTTTTACAGTGATGGCATTCAACATTGGCATATTTATTTGACTTCCCTCTGCTCTTGCCTCTAGGGTTCTGTTCCCTAGACTGTCTCCTTCCTCTAGATTCTGCAACTAGAACATCTGATTGTGATGAAGAAGATGAGGCCTGCGATCTCCTTCTCATTTCTTCATTCAGAATACTACTTTTTACAATCTCCATGTTTACCGCACCATTGGGTGCTGTGTTGGTGATAGAGATCTTCAAAGTCTCCCAAGACTGTGGCAGAGAGGCTAACACCAATAAAGCAAATACTTCATCATCCAGCTTTACTCCCATTCTGTTTAGCTGATCCTGGATCCCTTCCATCTCGTTCAAGTGGTCTGGCAAGGAAGTCCCTTCTCTATATCTTACTTGCACCAACTTGGTCAAGTAAAATAATTTATTATTTTCCGTCTTTGAAGAGTGCAACGTCTCCAGCTTACTCCACAATGTTCTGGCATCTGTCTCATTACAAATGTGATTGAACACATTATCTTCGACAAATTGTCGGATAAAACTGCACACCTGCTCGTGGTCAAACTTCCACTCCTCATCGGTTTTACCTTCGGGTTTAGCTGTGGCAAACACCGGCAAATGCATCTTCGTCACAACTAGAAGATCTTTCATCTTTTTACTCCAGATGTGGTAGTTTGAGCCATTTAAGTAGATCATTCTGCTATTTTTTGCCTCCATTTAGATCGGAATTCGATGAACTTTTTCGATCCAAAAAAAATTTCTGACGGTGAATAGTACCCGTATACGTGAATAGTAACCGTATACGTGAATAGTACCGTATGTATGAACAGTGCCGTATACGTAAACAGTACTTAAGGAAAAATCTTTTCTGATGTGGAAGATCAGTCTATGCTGCAACCACAGAGCATACTAAGAAATAACCTTGGCTCTGATACCAGTTGTTGGGCACAGCGGATAAATAAAATAAATTAGCAGAGCAAAATATCGACACCAACAATTTAATGTGGTTCACCCAAAACGTTTAGGTTACGTCCACGGGACAAACTCCGAAATTATTTCTTCCACTAATAAAACTAATGGGTACAAGAGAGGAAAAATAACACAATAATTTTGAGATAAACCCAAAATAGTGGCACACAAGTATTTCCCAAACTCACTATTTTGTCACTCCCCTTTTAGAAAAATATTCCAATTATTTTTCTAAATAACTTCTCTCTTGCTCTCTCAATCCTTTTTCTTAAGATTGGATTGGAATGGAATGAAATAAATTAAACTGGGAAGGCCTATTTATAGGAAATATTTACGCGTAAACTACGCGTTAATTACGCGTTAACTGCACCTACCAATTTGAAAGACTTCAATTGCTGCACCAATTGTTGAAAGCAAATTCATGCTTTCCTACTTGTTTTTGTTGACTTTTTATTTTATTTTATTTTTCTTTCTTTCTCATTGAGTGGGCCCCACTACCATGTGGAGGAAACCCACATCCAACAGTTTTATGTTCTTAATTATACATCAAACTAATGATAAATTATCATCCAAGAAAAGCAAATTGTATGTTGAATTGACATTTACAGTAATATGATGTCTAGAGAGTAGAAATCAACTAATTTTATTTTATTTTTCCTTCTGTTACAATGGAAGGAAATCAACTTATTATGCAAATAAACTGTTACTTGGACTTTAATGGATTGCTGTTTGCTCTGCAATCTGCTATACAGGTTCCTCTAAACAATATGTTTGGGTACTCGACAGCACTGCAGTCAATGACACAAGTATGCATATGCCTCGGATGAGTTCAAAATGTTTTGCTGCTGAAATTTTGTCAATATAGAATGCTGATCGGTGTATATATACAGGGGAAAGGAGAATTCACAATGGAATACGAAGAACACTTGCCAGTTTCACAGGATGTGCAAATGCAATTGGTAAACACCTACAAGGAAAGCAAGGGTGCTGAATAGATGGCAATTTTTGTTGAAGCTCGGCTCCCCATATTCTTTATACATGTCATGATTTTTTCTCTAAAAGATGCCATAATCTTATATGATAAGTTTTGCCAATCGATTTTTTTTTTCTTTTTGGATAGTAATAATAATATATTTGAATTGCCAAGAAGGCATGTAAATTAACCCCAGTTACTTTTCAACAAGCTGGAGCAGAGCAAAACTTCTCCAATGTATTGATGGGATGTTTATCATAGGCTTATTTCTCTTCTGTATACTTATTAGGACTGTTCAGTTTTTTGGATGAACCAATCAACCCGACCGAGTCAAACTGACCAAATCAGAAAAATATGGTTTAGATGGGATTTAGGTCGGGTTGGGTTATATTTTCAATTTTAACATAAGAAAGAGTCGGGTTATAGGATAATATATTGGGTTATTTACTAAACCGACCATTTTCTTTGTTTTTGCTCTCTTTGCATCTGAGCACATAATACGAGAGTATTCCTCCAATAGCAGCTGCTACCGGTTCATCCATCTACACGCATTCTCGTCCGTGCGTGGTAATCTATATCTTCTTTTGATGTCTCAATTTTTATAATTTATTAAGATTTGTTGGTAGATCTGTTTATGCTTCTATTTGATCTCAGGTTCTTTTACTTTGATTTTGATCTTTTGTTTTGAGCTGAAAGATTTACTGGATATTAGATTAAGAGAATAGAGATGCTACTTCATGTAGGAAAAATTTAGCTAATTAACACAATTATTACCAACTAACAAAAAACACACCAATAATTATTTAAACAAAGCAATAATAACAATAATAAATTAACAACAATTAAATCAAGAAAAATTTAGAGAAGCCTGTGAATTTGTGAATTGAAGCATGTCGAAATGCGATGTCATTTGAGAGAAAACGGTTCGTCTGCACCGAGTAATAATTAAGCACGTTTCTCTCGTAAAATACTTTAAGCCGTTGAAATTCTTGTATGCAGTTAAGAATTTTTCGAATCAATTATTTCCGATGCTCAAATAATAATTAATGGAATGAGAGAATAAATGATATATATATATATATAGAGAGAGAGAGAGAGAGAGAGAGAGAGGTGTATAAGATGAAAGGAATAAATTTGTAAAAATTAATAATCAATCTTCTTTTGCTTTTGGGTTTAGTGTTTCTGCAACCTCTCTCGGGAAAAGATAAAAAATCAATGTAAAATATATTAACTTTAAATTATGAAGGTTAGTTGAGGGAGAAATGTGAAGAGAAAAAATAGCCAAACGTTTAGAAAAATATGCCACTATGCATAATATTAGGAGTTAGTTGATTTATTAATTCAAAATAAAAACTTTTAATCAGACCATTCCAACACTTCATCTTAAAATGGCTAGGGTCGGTGATGTGAGATAATATTTGCTACTCTTGATTCTTGATGTGATGAATCTTATCCACCAAGTTCTCTGAGGCCTTGCCAGTAATTTTTTTCTTTTAATTTCCAAAAGGACTTCCGTTGCCTTTTGGAGCGGCGTTGCCCCGTTACCCATTGTGGCTGACCTTTAAACAATGATAAACACAACCAAGCACTTGGCGACTTTTCTGCAAGTGTCAGTTTAGAGATGACTTTGAAGAACAATTCTCATCATCTTCAAAAAGATGTCTTGAAAACTTTAATTTCAGTTTTAATTGGCAGGGCGAAGTGAGCATGGTATGTTTTGAAAATTGCAAGATTCATATACCATGCCATCACTCATTTACAGCGAATATTAAAAACATGCCATTGCTACCATCACTCATATATACACTGATATCAGAAACTTATATAAAGACTTCTGCTTTTAACATTTCTAAGAGCTTCTCTTTAAAATAACTTTCTCTATACACTCTTATTTTAAATTTAAAGAGTAGACCTATCCCGGATTTGGATATCCATCCGGTTGGTCTGGTAAGTAAAGTTTTCGAGCTTGAATAATTATTTTTGCATACAAGCTTGGTTTCATTAAAATTTAGTTTGTATGTTCTGATCTGTATGATTATTCATTTTATATACTGCAATTAACTCTTATTAAAATAGGAAAAATGATGTATGTATTGTAGTTTTCTAAGTGAGTTTTTGTGTAGATATTTCTATGAATTGGAACTAAGTTTGCATTCCAAATTTTGTGCTTATTTGGCAGCATTCTGGGTACATTTAAAATTGGCTTGTATTGAAGAATCTAGTTTTAGCAGAACTAAAATCACTATTATGCTGCTAGTTGAACAAAAATTTCAAGTGTTGATTGTGTGTGTGAAATGTATGTAGGCTTAATTTTGATCTGTATTTTTTTTTTATGCCAATAGAATGCAAACATTAATAGGTTGAGTTGCATGTTGGTAGCAATGTAGGGTAACTTGTGCATGCTGAATTTTTTTATACTATTGTTCAAGATTTGTTTATTTTACTATTTCTGTGCCATGACTGTAGAAATTTCAATACTTGTTTGCTGCATTATGCAATAGAATGCCACGGTCTTGTTTGTTGCCAAAAATAGGATTACTGCGAGTAATTGTGCAGCTATTGTCTATTGCAGGAAGATTAGTGATTTCTCATCTCTCTTTTTTAAAAGGTATTCATGTCTGGCTGTCTTTTCTGTATTAGATTGTATCTTGTTTGATATTTCTAGGATTATTGTTTTAAGTTATTTTCAATGTTTTAAAAACCGGCCGGACAGGTTTAACCGAGAACTGACAGTTAGTTCGATTTTAATAACATATAAAAATCGGATTGAGCCGGATAGAACTGGAAAAACCGGCGAACCATTGAACCGGAAAGAATCCGATTTTTGTCTCAAAATACCAAAATGCCGTCGTTTTGGTGGAAAAAAAATAGAAAAAAACCAATTAAAGATTAATCGAACCAATTTTTTCAGTTCATAATTAGTAATCTTTAAATTTTTCGATTCTGACTCCAATTTTCAATTATAAAAAAACATTGATTTCGGTTAATCGATCGATTATATATATATATATTAAAATTAAAAAATTTCACTCCCTTCTTTTAGACAATTATTTTGTCTCTTGTTTCTTTTTTTTTTTATGTGAGAATCACATCCTTTTATTAGTTCCTCTTCTTATTTATAAACAATTATTTTATCTCCATTATTTCTTTCTCTCAACGTGAGATTCACGTCCTTTTATTACTTCTTCTTCTTATTTATAGACAATTGCTTTGTCTTCTTAACTTCTTTCTTTTGATGTGGGATTTATCTCCTTTTATTACTTCTTTTTTATTTGCCAATATTCAATTGGTACAAGTTCAAGGATTGTATTTATTTTGCCTAAATTTATCACTTATTTTTTGAATTCAAAAATTTTAATTTTTTATTTGAATTTGTACGAGCAGTAGATTTTTTTTATATTTGAACAATTTATTTAATTTTTATATTTGCAAACTTTGTTGAATTTAAAATTATTATTTTTATATTGATTTTTAATAATTAACACGTCTTTTGAATGTGTTTTTTATATACTATATTTTTAATTTTTTTTATAAATAATTATATTTAAAAAAATAAAAATTTCGAATCAATTCGGTCTAATCAGTTGATTTATGACTCAGTTGATAGGCCGAGTTGATATATGATACAATTTTGAAAATATTGGTTATTTTGGGCGAAGATGGTTACTATTTCCACATAAATAATCGGGACATTTGACTTGAATACTCTTTGAAAATGCGGGATAATTCTATTTAAAATTTTTGGATTGTTATTTCAATGTTGATGGAAATTTGATGTCAGATCTTGAGGCTTATTGTAGATGGATTCACTACAAGAAAAATGGCCTTTAACGAAGGGAAATCCGGTCGTTAAAAGTCAAAATCCGGTCGTTAAAAACCAATAACGACCGGAAAATCCGGTCGGTAAAAGCCCCTTCGTTAAAGGTATAGACGACCGGATTTTGAATCCGGTCGTTAATGCCTTTAACGACCGGAACGTTTCCGGTCGTTAAATACTGATTTTTAACGTTCAGATTTTCCCTTCGCTGATTATGTTCACTTTTAACGAAAGGAATTCCGGTCGTTGAAAATACCTTTTAACGACCGGATTTTCCCTTCGCTGATTGTGTTCACTTTCAACGAAGGGAATTCCGGTCGTTAAAAATTCCTTTTAACGACCAAAATTTCCTTTCACTGATTATGCGCACTTTCAACGAAAAAAATTCCAATCGTTAAAAATTTCTTTTAGTAACCGATTTTTTCTTTCGCTAATTGTGTTCACAGTTAACAAACAACAATAACCAATATACTATACTCTCTGATTTATCATAAAACACTAAACATAAATACCAAAAGATATTTTAAAATATAAACTATTTTATAATATTACATGTAGGTACATATCATTCACATATATTTTATACTAAAATATAATAAATTCTTTTCATATATTAAAAAAGAAAAGTTACAAAGTATTGTCAAATTTACAAATTAAATAGCATTCTATTTGTCACAACTCCAAATAAAATAAAAACTATCAATGACATGTAAGTTCAAGAAAACAACTCTTCTCTATACTAATTTCTATTCAAAAGATTTTTGAGAAAAATGCGAAAAATAACATCCTAATTTCGCTGTCCAAAAATTTGAAGACCTACAAAATATATAACAAAAGCTAAAATTAATATTCACAAGCACAAATAAAAATTAAATAAAAATATAAATAATAAAAAGTATGGGCAAATAATGACTTCCGAGGTGCCATAGCACTACAAGAAAATCACTAAATAGCGACGGAATATTAGCGACGGAATGAAAACCGTCGCTAAATAGCGACGGAATATTATTTCCGTCGCTATTTAGCGACGGTAATTATTTACGTCGCTAAATAGCGACGGAAAATTATTTCCATCGCTAAATTAGCGACGGATAAATAAGTCCGTCGCGAAAAAGGGCGCCAATCCCTCCAGAAATTGCGACAGATATCTAATTCCGTCGTTATAAAAAAAATTTATTTCCATTTAGCGACGGAATTTTACTCCGTCGCTAAAATTAGCGACGGTATTAGAAACCGTCGCTAATTTTAGCGACGGTTATCTAATTCCGTCGCTAAAATTAAATAAAATTTAATTAATAAAATAAATTTAGCGACGGATTTTAAATACCGTCGCTAATTAACGACGGAATGGTATTTCCGTCGCTATTTTTAGCGACGGAAATATATTCCGTCGCTAAATACCGACGGAATATGATTTCCGTCGCTATATAGCGACGGAATCGTATTCCGTCGGGAAATCTGAATTAAATTCAGATTTTAAGCCCCCTTCCCCCGATCCTCTCTCTCTCCTCCCTCTCCCCTCACTCTGCCTGTCCGATCCCCTGCCCTCTCGCCGCCGACGACCGCCCCCTCCCCTCCGTTCGCCGGTCCCGTCCCCTCCTCCTCCTCCTCCTCTCTTCCCTCCCTTCTCTCTTTTTTTCCCGCTCCTTTCTTCCCTTCTTCTTCCCTCCCTGCCGTGCGCCTTCCTTCTCTCCTTCGCCGCCGTCGATCGCCGCTGCTCCGGCGTTGGCTTCATCTCCTCCTCAGCCCGGTCGACCTCCCTCCTCCGCCTGCTCCTCCTCTCCTCTCCTCCGGCGTCTGGTAAGCCAACAGTACCCATTTGCCCTTTTTTTTTTTAATTATTATTATTATTATTATTATTATTAATTTATTTAACTTAATTAGACAATGAATTATTGTTGATTGATTGTTGAAATAGATTATTGTTGTTAGAATAGATTATTATTGTTGAGATGGGAATGTGTTTGATAGCACATGGAATGCACAGAGAATAGGGAGAATAATTAGTATGAGGGTACTTGGATATATATTTGATGCATATTATAAAGGAAATTTAGCCCTTTAATAGTGCATATGCAAATAAATCTGAATTTAATTTTCCGAATTCTCAAATTAATAGTGCATATGCAAATAAATCTCCAAAAATGTTTGTATAATTAACAATAATCATAACTAAATTACACAACTTAAAAAATTAAAAGAGTATATAACAAATAGTTATATCTAGTTTTCCAAATTAATTAATCTGAGGTTAAGAAGGACAAGATATAAATATAATTATGTTTTGCAGGTTAGGATGTAGGGGCCCTCTACCTCATCAAATACTACTAATTTTGTATAATAACTCTAAGATTAACGTGATTGTGAACAAGTGGATTGTTTATATATAGCTTATTGGCTGAATATATTAAATATAATATCTTTAAGGCACAAATGAGATAATCATAGGAAATTACAGATATACTAATGTTTAATTACAATTATAAATACTATTAAAGAAATTAAATTTGATAATTCTGCAGTATTTTTAATTAAATGTTGATTAAATGGCCATGGTAAAAGAAAAAAGTAAGAAGAAGAAGAAGAATAAGAAAAAGAAAAAGGTATGGCGTTTTCTTAGAAATTGAAAGAGAAAGTAGGGCATGATTTATACCAAAACAACGCGGCTAATTGCTAAAACCACACCTTCAACGTGACCTGATCAAACAAATAAATTCACTTTACTATAGAGTACATGATTTTGAGCAAAGTTTTCCAAGTCAAATCCATACCTAACTTACTAATTTCTTCATTAGGCATTAATTAGATGATGATGGCATATGGAATTAGTTTAAATAAACATGTTGTTCTAATCTCTACAGCGATTTCACTTCAAAATGGACTTAATAGCATAAATCCAATGGTGTTTAAGACTCTTTGCCTTTCTAATAAGACTAATTACAAGTGAATTTTATGAATAATTTGCCTTTCCAATAAGACTAATTAGATAAATTTATGTGATTTTTCAATAAATCAGATAACAAGAATTTCTTGCAGTGAATTTGTGTGTTACCAAGTTTTATGACTCCAATTGTAAGCTTGGAATTATCCAGTCGCTACTACACTAACCTAAATGTTAGGGAAAATCTGGCTTAGTTTAAGAAATTGTATTTCCAAGTGTATTTTTGTCCAGTGTTGTAAAACGATTAAGGAAAAAATTATAAGAAAGATGCAAATTTAATTTATGACTATCCCTTTTCAAATATGACGACGTCTCAAAAAAATTAAAAATTAAAGTAAGTCTTGTATTATATATGTTAATGTGTTAATGGTTGTCTAATTCCTCTGCTTATTTTGGTAATGCATGCATATATGTTCAGCCTTTGTTCACTTTTTCTGGTTTTGCTTTTTTTGAATTAGATTTTTATAATTGTAGTTGAGATGTCTCCTTGTTCATGTAACAGTTTGGAATTTGCCATGAGTAACATAGATAGATCTTGGATGTATAGACGAAAAACAAGAGATGGTTACATTAATCCTGAATTTGTGGAAGGGGTTCAGTCTTTTATTGAATATGCCAGTTCTCAACCTGCATTTATGGACGGGGTTAAAATAAGATGTCCATGCAAAAAGTGCAAACATCTTCGTTATCTGTCAATCGATGAAGTGTATTTTCACCTGTTACGAAAGGGTTTTGTGGAAAATTATTTTGAATGGACACGACACGGAGAAACATCAATCTGTAGTACATCGAGTGGAAATGTGGGTTACATGTGGACAACTGAGGGTGAATTTGAAAGAGAGGGGGAATTTGTGGCTGATGATGTAGGGGTGACTGATAATCCATACGTTCAAATGGTTTACGATGCAGCTGGCCATGATTTGAGGGAAAGTATACCAATGTTGGAAGAACCCAACGAAAATGCAGCAAAATTTTATGATTTGCTAAATTCAGCAGATCAGCAGTTATGGCCAGGCTGCGATAACATGACTCAGTTATCTTCTGTAGCTCAAATATTGAATATAAAATCCGAATGCCATATTTCGGATCGAGGTTTTGACCGAATTCTTGCTTGGTATAATAAATCATTGCCTCCTGACCATAAAATGGTTGATAATTTGTACAATGTGAAAAAACTGATCAGTGGTTTAGGTTTGCCTGTTGAGAAAATTGACTGTTGTCGGTTGGGATATATGTTGTTTTGGAGGGATGACATCAATTTACAAGAGTGCAAATTTTGCAGTCAACCTAGGTACAAATCTAAAAGTGGTGGTAATCAGCGGAAATTGGTACCTTGGAAACGTATGTATTTTTTTCCATTGACTCCCAGGCTTCAAAGACTATATGCATCCGAAGTTACTGCACCTCACATGAGATGGCATGATGAGCACGAAAGTACAGGTGGAATAATGAGCCATCCATCCGATGCAGTTGCATGGAAACATTTCAATAACACCCATCCTGATTTTGCTGCTGAATCTCGAAATGTTCGACTGTGTTTGAGCACTGACGGATTTCAACCTTTTGGTCAATCAGGGCAACAATATTCATCATGGCCAATCATAATTACTCCATATAATTTGCCTCCATGGATGTGTATGAATGAGGCATATATGTTCTTGACAGTTATTATTCCAGGACCTAGAAATCCGAAGCATAGAATTGATGTATATTTGCAGCCGTTGATTTATGAGTTGCAACAGCTTTGGGATGTCGGTGTTGAAACATATGATGCATCACTTAAACAGAATTTCATGATGAAAGCGGCATTAATGTGGACGGTTAGTGACTTCCCTGCCTATGCTATGTTGTCGGGTTGGAGCACGGCTGGAAAACTAGCATGTCCTTACTGTGGCGACGATTCAGATGCATTTTATCTTCAACATGGGTGCAAAACTTCTTGGTTTGACAATCACAGGAAATTCCTTCCACTTGATCACCCTTTTCGACGGAACAAGAACAAATTTCTTAAGAATAGAGTTGTTCTTGCAAGTCCTCCTGTTATCAGAAGCAGTGAGCAAATTTTACAAGACATTGATGAGTTGGGTTTACTTAAGGTAACAGAAGTTGATGCTGATGAAGTTAATGGAAGAATCAACAAAAACTTTGGTTGGAGGAAAAGAAGCATTTTTTGGGATTTGCCATATTGGAAGACTAATTTGTTACGGCATAATCTAGATGTGATGCACATTGAAAATTTTTTTTTTGATAATGTGTTCAACACCATTATGAATATAGAAGGGAAGACCAAGGACAATTTAAAATCCCGAGCGGATTTAAAGTTGTTATGTAGAAGGCCCGAGTTAGATAAAGATTTTTTGACCGGAAAATATCCCAAAGCATGCTACACTTTGGACAAAAAACAAAAGGAAGTCTTGTGTGATTGGTTAAAAGGACTAAAGTTTCCGGATGGTTACATCTCCAATTTGGCAAGGTGCGTCGACATGAGAAAGTTCAAATTATTCGGGATGAAAAGTCATGATTGTCACGTTTTCATGCAGAGGCTACTCCCAATAGCATTTCGAGAGTTATTGCCGACAAAAGTGTGGGAAGCTATAACAGAGCTAAGTATGTTTTTCAGAACATTAACGTCCTGCGAGATAAGTGCGGCAGATATGGCAAGATTGGAAATAGAAATTCCAGTAATCCTGTGCAAATTTGAAACAATATTTCCTCCAAGTTTTTTTGACTGTATGGAGCATCTCCCCGTGCATTTAGCACATGAGGCGAAACTCGCTGGTCCGGTTCAATATCGTTGGATGTATCCATTTGAGCGGTAACTATCTATGACCTTCCATTGCAATTATATTATAACTTTGTATGCTAATTAATGGCATTAAGATATATCATGTAGGTATTTGTTTCACTTGAAGAAGAACGTCAAAAATAAAGCTAGAGTTGAAGGTTCAATATGTAATGCTTATTTGGTCGAAGAAGCAAGTACTTTTTGTTCGCATTATTTTGAGCCTCATATAGACACGAGACAGCGGAAAGTACCACGTAATGATGATGGCGGGGCATCAAGTAATCAGGACGGAAACTTATCCATTTTTACATATCCTGGGCGTTTACATGGCCGTTCAATAAGGAAAATGCTAATAGAGGATGAATTAATAGCGGCCCATAGTTATATTTTATTGAATTGCGAGGAAGTTCGTCCTTATGTTAGGTAAGGTTAATATATATGCTACATTGTGATATATTATTTTACTATGTAAAGAGTGTAATATATAAATTGATATTGGCATTTTAGATTATTTGAGGAATGGATACGGGAGCTAATGCCTGAGAAAAATGAAAATGAGGTGAACAAGGAAGTCGAAAAGCACTTTCATGATTGGTTCAAGACATACGTAAGTTGTGATTTTCACCATATATGTCCATACATACATGAATATATGAAATATATGATTGCATTGATGTTAGCTTATTGGAATATGTAGGCATCAACAAATGCAATTGACAACAACTACATCACTGATCTTGCAAAAGGACCTTTGCGATATGTTAAATCATTTCCGGTGTATTTCGTGAATGGATATAAATTTCATACACAGAGTCATGGTCATAATAAAGAAACGGTAAACAGTGAGGTTTGCATTCAAGGAGAGTTGATGGATTATTATGGGCAAATTGTTGATATAATTGAAGTCGAGTATCCCGCGTTGCCAATAAAACGTTGTGTATTATTCAAGTGCGAATGGTATGATCCAACTATTAACGTGGGAACAAAAATACATACTAGATACAATTTAGTTGAAGTGAACCAGCGTAGAAGATTGAGGAACTTTGAACCATTTGTGTTGGCAATGCAAGTGGGCCAGGTATATTATGTCTCCTATCCAAGCGTAAAGCGAGACAGATCGGAATGGTTTGCAGCGTGCAAAGTCAAACCAAGAGGCATTTATGAAAGTAAAGGCGCCCGACAAAGTGAACGTTCTGAAAATAATGATGCATTTCAGGAGGAAGAACCGGAAGTTCATGAAATCAACAACTCTCTGAATTTTGAAGATAACGAACCATTGAACTATGCGGACAATGAATTTATTGACATTGATGGTGAGGATGATGAAGAAACTTTGGTTGGCGATGGATCTGATGACGAGCCAGAATTTTCCTCTTATACATCGGAAAATGAGGATGATTTGAATTACGATTTACAGCTTAGTGACGATAGCGAATAATTTGTTTAACTACTTGCTTATCATGTAAGACCAATTAATATTGCACTGACTTGAATATTAATTTAATATACTTATTACAATGTAATTATGTCTATTATCTGACAATATGCATTTTTCTTATAATGCCAGGTTGAAAAATGTTTAAGCGAAAGAAGAAAACGTCGATTGCTCCGCGTCTCAGGTTGCATGATGGCGATGACAGTACTGGTACTGGAGGATCCCCATCGCATGGGCTCAATGCCAGCACTGAGGCTGCCGCATCACCGCCCGTCTCTGTTGCACCATCTACCATTCCTTCCACTGATTCCACTCCTATGGCACACCCAGAATCTATGCCAGCTCAGGAGTTGGGAACAGAACAAGCGGAAGAGCCTACGCCTGGCTCAATTGGAGAGGATGGAAGAATATACATCAATATCATAGCTGAAGAGTAAGTAATTAATAGTTCACTTCATTATTATTTCAATGACAGTTATTACTTGTACTAACATTATTCACATTGTTGTATCTTAGATTGAATCCTTCAGGAAAGTGTTCACGCATTATGACAACCTCTTTCAAAAACAGAATTGAATATAATGGGTTTGCCTGGAAGAATGTGTCAGAGGAAACAAAGAGTTTTTATTTCGAGAATTCAAGGTAAAACATTTATGATAAAGTCGGTTACATAACAAATTATATTTTACATTTGCTTACATTTTATTATTTGTTCTGTCTGTCTCATAAGAAACAATGTTATTGGAATTCGGCGTTGGACGATATCATGCCTTCTGTGTGGGAGACTCGTGCGCGGGCACGTTACAGAGATTTAGTCAGCTTCATAAGAAATGGTGGTGTCCGACCTCCCTACATGACCGAAGATATATGGGCACGTTGGAGACAGTATTGGACGACCCCTGAAGCCATTTCCGTCGCATCGCAGAATTCCAGTAACAGACGGGGAGGACCAGAGGGACTCAGTTCATGCTTGCATACTGGAGGATCGTTGTCGCATCGGGAACATGCAGATAGACTTGTAAGTATTACAAAATATTACTTTTACTGCTGTAATTAACGGTTAGGATGTCTGAATTTTATCTTATTACCATAGAGGAGGATGGGAATGTTACTTGTGTGAGGAGTTTGTTTTGTTGTTGAAAGTTGGATTGTAGCGTAGTCTCGAAATTTGAAGTATTTTTTTGTCTATGTATACAGGAGGTATGCTCCAAATATAGGGAAAACTCTGCCGAAATTTAAGTAAAAACTTTACAAAACACTACTTTTACTGCTGTAATTAATGGTTAGGATGTCTGAATTTTATCTTATTACCATAGAGGAGGATGGGAATGTTACTTGTGTGAGGAGTTTGTTTTGTTGTTGAAAGTTGGATTGTAGCGTAGTCTCGAAATTTGAAGTGTTTTTTTGTCTATGTATACAGGAGGTATGCTCCAAATATAGGGGAAACTCTGCCGAAATTTAAGTAAAAACTTGTACGAATAGTCAATAAATTATAGTTCATCTTTAATTCTTTTTATGTTTACAGGGAGCATCGATGGGTCGACCGGCTACCTATGGTGAGGTATTTGTACACACCCACACCAACAAGCATGATGGTCAAACGTTCGTCAATTCTCGGTCAAGGATTTTACATGTATGTCTAAGTTACTATATTTTACAAATTTTAAATATTACTTATTATTAATCGTTACTTATTGTAAAATATTTGCCCTACGACAGGAACAAGTTCAAGATGCAATTCAGCAACGCTCACAGACTTCTGATAATGTTGATGCGAATCAAATCTATTGTGACTTGTCTGGTGGTAGAGACCGGCGAGGACGGATATTTGGCTTAGGTTCTTTGGCCAAATCCTGTCACTCGCATGCCTCAAGTTCAAGTACTGCCGCATCACATAGACGGTCTGAATCCAGGCGAGTCCATGAACTTGAGAATACTGTAATTGAGCTGAGATCTGAATTGCAACAGTCGCAGACTCGATGGCAGCAATCTCTCGACTTCATATCTGAGCTGCGCAATGAGATGGAAAATTTGAAGGGTATGGTGTCATCGCAGCAGTCCGATCGTACTTCTCAGCCGCCGCCGCCGCCGCCATCAGCTTAATTAGTTATGTTTTTGTATTAGACATGACTATTATGTTATTACATAATTACTATCTTTATAAATAGTAAAATTTTATTAAATTCGACTATTATTGAATATTAAAATTTATATATCATTTTCATTTGCTTATTATTTTGCAATTAATTTTATAAGTTATAAGATGCATTATAAAAATATAATGGTAAAAGGGGGAATTTGTGGTTTAATTTCCCGACGGAAATGATAATTCCGTCGGGACTTTACCGACGGAATTATAATTTCCGTCGGTAATAATTCCCGACGGAAGTATAATTTCCGTCGGGATTATTTACCGACGGAAATTCTAATTCCGTCGGTAATAATTACCGACGGAATTTATTTCCGTCGGGACTTTACCGACGAAAATTATACTTCCATCGGTAATAATTACCGACGGAAATGATAATTCCGTCGGTAAAGTACCGACGGAATTATCCTTTCCGTCGGTAATTATTACCGACGGAAATGATAATTCCGTCGGTATAGTATCGACAGAATTTAATTTCCGTCGGTAATTATTACTGACGGAAAATTTTCGTCGGGAATAATTCCCTACGCCCATATTGCCGACGGAAAATATTCCGTCGGCATTTTTTTTCCCGACGGAAATTACGCATTTTCCGTCGGGAAATGTCTGTTTTCTTGTAGTGTAGTGACCATAAAGTTGACAAGTAAGTATGTTAAAAGATTAGAGCTTGTCTCCACCATAGACGAACTGAAAGATGCATTTTTTTCCTTCAGATATAAGATAACTACCGATTCTGACTTCAATACATTCACAAGTCAATAACTGAAATCAGTGAGAATAGCTTTGACATTCTACACTTGGTAGGAAAAATGATTTCCTGCACAGTGGTGATTCTATGTAGATCTACTAGACATGTCCACTTTTGCAGACTACCAGATACTAACATACACAAATGACATGTTTCCAAAGACAGATGTTCCTAATACATATACTATGCCAACACAGCACTACATAGAAAACCTAACTAACTAAATAATAGCTTACATGACCATGAAAAAAGTACAAGAGGTGAGTGCTTACCCCACCTGAAAATATCAAGGTCTGGCTCTTTTGTTGCTGCATGACGGACATTTGTACTGCTTATTGTGCTCTGCCTGGGCAGGATTCAGATCCCCGCTGTTTTCATGTTATTGGAGTATAAGTAGCAATTGACAAAACAACTAAATCTATAAAAAAATCATGAATAATTTTTCAGTAGATATAACAGAACCATGAACATTCAATGGGTATAAAGAATAGCAGTAAGATCATATCTGAAGCTCATGACTTGCATAACAAAATTGTGTTATTTCAGAGCCAGAAATTTCTTCCTAGTAATGTTGACTGCACAAATTAGGATAATATTTCATGGCCTCCAAAATTCCAAATATTATTATCATGTAGTTCTAATATTACTTTTTCACCTGTATCACTAGAGCTTTTAAAAAACTAGAAAGCTCCTGAAACCTTAATGCCCTAAACACTGCATCATGAATATTTTTCTTAACAAAAAGAAAGAAAGAAAATAAAGCCAAACAACACAATCATCTACTCATTACCATTTGGTCTTTTCGAAAGTTGCATACAGAAACCACAGCATAAGAGCAAATAGGATCTTGGATTTGTACTTCAAAACCGGAATAATGTTAACAAGTTCCAGAAGACCATTTTATTAGATTTAATTAAAGTATGTAAACAACTTTTATATCTTGGACATAAATGATAAGTATATTGCTATATTTCATACACCAATTTTTCTTTTTCATCTATATTCTACTGCTACCTTGGTAGGGACAGACTGGAAGGGAATCTTACCTGTATTGGCAGCCAACCTCTCTGGGGAAGCAGTGAAAAGAACAAAGGCCTTCTTATGTCAGCAGTATGAATGTTTACAGTTTTTCCTGTAGGTAATATTCCCCTAGGACATGCAGTAAAATGACCACTTGTTTGCATTTCAAGAACGGAGTATTCAGCTGCAAAACCACAATCTGTGAGAACAATTTGAAGAGGTATTACTAATCTCGGTGCAGTACAAAAGTTCCTCGGATTCTGTGAGAGTTGACACAAATATTTCAGAATCTTTCATCTTGCCATTTTGCACATGTTGACCAGACCTATCTACCACTGAACTCCAGGAATACTCATTCGAAGTAGCAAGACTTGAAGGTCTCAATTGCAAGACATACATTCCTATTATTCGCAGTCTGCATCCAAACAACTAATATTACAATTACAAGTGATGGATCATGCAACAATAGGAATCCATAAGGGAAAGAAAAAAAAATTCTTAGCATCATTAAACTCGTGTAAATGATAACATCACCATATGTTCAGCAAGGGATAAGTCTATCCATGTCAAGTAATGCAGATAATCAGGCCGATTAACATTTTCTTGGATATTTACTGCAATCTGGTTCAAAGAAGCTGAGAAAAACCCAACAGCGTCACCTGTGGAATCAAAACACCTCTTAGAAAGTATTTTTTAGATTTTCACAGAGCACAGAGCTAGGTCACCTACATCATTAGCTAACCCAGCAATGTAACCTTCAATTATGTCTAAAGAGGGCAAAATTTAGGATGTCACTAGTGAAATCTACAAGTTAGATTAGTAGTATATATATGATGAATAGTCTAATAAAGTATACTTCCACATCAAAAAAGTGTATCCAGAAATGTAAAAAAGAAAGGGATATTGGACAGTATAAAAAGGCATTTCATTAGTGAAATCTCTTTTTAAAGGCAATTGAAATGGATTTTTGTGTGACAATTAATATGATTAAAGGTTGAATTGATGTTATATACTTAGTAGGGTACACAAAAGGTCTATTTTAATTTACTTTTTCTCATCATATTTAACACATTATATTTCAAATATTTAGTTTCATTTAAAAGTTATGCTTTCAAAGGCAACAAAGGTAGTTTAAGAATTTTAGTTACTATTCATCATTTGAATGCGGAGGATTTTGAGAAGAGAAATATTACTGTTTCTATGATGATTTTACACAATACATTATAGGGTATTTATGCAGAAATTCTATGGCTAAATACACGTTAAAATTCTATGCAAATATCCCGCATATCTTGAATGATAAGATTCCCACCAACAAAAGAGATGTTCGGTCATAAATTGGTCTGGTTATTTTCAGGATAACCATGGAAATCATACAATACACAACTCAAAACAGAATTCACAAGATCAGACTCAACTAATGCTGATAATTTTATTGCCATGGTATGTCGAGCAACATTCTGTATGAATCTATACACGGTTCCAATTCAAGTTTCTCAGGCCTTAACATAAGCAAAGGCCAAGAAGAGGTAAAAGTTTACATGATTGAATATTATAGCTCAAAATGTAGGCATACCAGCAAAGCACAAACGCTACCCTCCACAGCCCCAGCATACCAGAAGAAATCAGCAGTCAATCTAGCTAGTTCTAAGCAGTGGAACAGTGATTATTGGCATCAACAGGTGATCCTGCCAACAAACAGTAATCCCCTATTGTCTTCTGTGCACGGGCGAGTCTTCGATTATTGGCTTTGAGCACCTGCAGTGTTTACCAAAATAAAAATTACTAAAGTTGCATTGCATTCTAAAACAAAGTGAAAGGATTCAAGCTAAGAAATTGTAGATTAAAAATCCTTAGGACACCTAGACATAAACCTCCTCTGAGCTTAAACTGGCTTGAGAACAGGAACATGAAGAACAGGGCAGAGTCGCCGGCAAGCAATAGACGGGGAAAGAGCGGCGACGAGGGCAAGAGATGAGTGGCGATGGCGACGGCGGCGATCTGACAGCACGCGAGGGAGACGGCTCTAGAGGCAGAGGCAGCAGCAGCGGCGAGACCGGATCTGCGACGGCGGGTGGGGAGCGAGCGGCGACAGGGTGGAGGGTGACACTAGATCTGGTGCCTGGTGGTTCGCAAGGGAGGGGAGGCGCAACAGATGGGGCGACGTAAGAGAGGCGAGGAGAGTTGAAGAAGGCAATGGGAAAATGGATTTTGTCATTTTAGTTACATTTGGAGGTAAATGGAAGTCCCGTCATTTTGTTTTAACCCTTCAACGACCGGATTTAGAGCCTTTTAGCGACCGGCTTTAAACCCCTCGGTAAAATTTTACTACTAACGACCGGATTTAATTCCCTTCGTTATTTGTATCTTTTTACGACTGGATTTGTATCCCTTCGCTAAATTTTAGTCGTTAAAAGTCACTTTTCTTGTAGTGATTTATGCTTGCTGGTAGGGGTGTACACAGTTCGGTCCAATTCGGTTATTTACAAATCTCCGTATTGTATTGAAATTTCGGTTCTTATAAATTTCGGTACAGTTCGGTTCTTATTAATTTCGGTACAGTTCAATATGGTTCTTATAATTTTCAGTACAGTTCAGTTCGGTTATTCGGTTCTTTCGGTACAAAACAAAACAAGACAATACAATACGGTATTTCGGATAATTCAATATTTTTAAAAATTTACAATATAAATATACACAATAATAAATACAAATATAATTAAAATATCTCAACAAGTACATACAATTTTGCATTCAATTTTAAGAAAATATTTCAATTTATCCCTCTCCTTTATGAAAAAAGAAAAACATATTTTAACAATAATAACTCTAGATGAAATTTTAAATTCGAAATAAATTACTTCAATAAATTTCCTAAAATCCTAACATTTAATAAAATTAATTAGTAATTCATCCCTAATGATCATTCTAATTAAAGCTTATGTACAAGTCTATTGATCAAATTTTTAACTAACTAATGACGTACTATTAACGAATACCATAAAACCAAAAGTTGTGTGTGACTTATCCTTACTTTTAGATGTAACCGCAGAAATAACAGTGGCAGTGACGAAAAGAAGGAAATGCAAGTATAAGCTAAAATCAACGGAAAAGATAGGAAAAATTGTGGGGCTTGACACGATTTTGAGATAGAAAAGAAAGAGGCAGACACAATTTAGGTTTTTTTTTTTAATTTATTTTCTTATATATATATATAATAATAAAATATAAAACCGGTCGGAGTCTGACGCAGCAAAAATACCTCAAAACGAAAAAATTTTATTCCAATTTGAAAAGTCTCCTCCAAACTCAGGTAACAAACAATTTATATGAAAAAAATAAAAAATTACAATAATACCCCTAAAACTTCAAATTGAAAAACGAAAACTCAAACGTTATTTTTGAGATACGAAATGAGCTGTTACGGGAAACTAAGATTTCCGGAAACATATAATAATAAGCAAATTGACACCTGTAGCAAAAGTTATAACAAAAACAATAATTAATGACGATTGGCCTGTTCAACTAGCTGCAGATACTGAAAACCCAACTCGTCCGCATTAGATTGCCTCCAAATATTTCGATTTCCTCCAAATATTTCAATTCCCTCCAAAACTTAAAATAAAAAATATTTCTACTAAAATTTTTCAAATTTTATTCTTAATTTGCTTTAAAAAAATTTAATTAATAAGATAATTATATACTTATATAATTATATTATATATTAATTAATAAAATTTTATTAATATAATAATTGTATATAATTATATTATTAAAATATATTTTCAATTACTTACATAAATATTGTGCTAAATACATATGAGTTTTAGTTGAGTAACGCTAAAAATAAAAAAAAATTAAAATTTAATTATATATAATTTTATTTTTAATTTACATATTCATATAAGTATTGTGATAAAAATAGATGAGTATTAGTCGAGTGACATTAGAAGTAAATGAAATTAATTGATAAAATGATTATATAATAAATTATTCAGTTATATATAATTACATTATTAAAATAAATCAATTATTCAAATATATATTGTGTAAAAATAGATAATTACTAATTGAGTAATACTAAATATAAATGAAATTAATTGATAAGGTAATTATATATACAGCATCGGCTGATTATATGGTTAGAATCCATCCATATATATTATCTTGGTTCAGTTATTATACTCAATTTCACTAAATGTGGCTTAATAGTTAAAAGATTGTTAATTAATATTATAGTTAATAACTATAAGAGTGAAAGTAAAAGTAGTATTAAAAGTAAATAAAATTAATTGGTAAAGTGATTGTGTATATAAATATTTGTACAAAAAAAATTAAGTAGTGGTCGAGTGACATTAAAGTTAAATTAAAGTAAATACGAATTAGTAAAATTTAATTATATATAATTAAATTATTAAGTTACAACTCAATTACTCAAATATGTATTGTGCCAAAATAGATAAGTATTAGTTGAGTGATACTAAAAACAAATGAAATTAATGGGTAAGGTGATTATATATTTATATAATTATATGAATTGAATTGGTAAATTTCATTATATATAATAATTATTATATATAATTATATTATTAATTTATATACTCAATTATTCATATAGGTATTGTACAAAAAAATATACATGAGTATCAATCGAGTGATACTAAGAATAAATGAAATTAATTAGTAAGGTGATTATATATTTATATAGTGATATTAATTAGTAAAATTTAATTATATAGAATTAAATTATTAACTTACAATAGATAAATACTAGTTGAGTGATATTAAAAGTAAATGAAATTAATTGGTAAGATGATTATATACTCGTATAATTACATTAATTAGTAAAATTTCATTGATATAATAATTATATTTGTGTGTGTATATAAATATTTGTACAAAATGAAAATTATGTAGTAGTTGAGTAACATTAAATGTAAATTAAATTAAACACAAGTTATTTTAATTGCACACTCATATAGATATGATAATTAAATTTATCTTATTAATAATCAAAATATTTATTTTAATTTATTAACTATTTATTATATTAATTTCATACATTAAAATATTTAATACAAATAATTATAAAAGTTTTACAAAAATACAAATAATTATGAAGTTAAATTTATATAATAACGATATAATAGAAATTATAAATAATATTTATATATAAATTACTAATATTATATATAATAATTAATAAATATCGGTTATTTCGGTCCAATTCAGTACAGAACAGTTCGGTACGGTTCTCGATTCGGTTCCAGTACAATTCGGTTTGATTCTAATAAAAAAGTCAACAGTACAATTCGGTTCAGTTCTAGTAAAAAAAGTCAACGGTACAATTCGGTTCTGAATCTTTTTCTTCGGTATTTCGGTTCGGTATAAGAAGATCCAGAACCGTGTACACCCCTACTTGCTGGAGGTTTGCTTCCAAATATGGATTTTTCTTGTTTTCCTTTTCTTAATTTGAAATTGCTGGAGAATTTATAACTTGGTGGTCTAGTATATTTATTTAAGTATATTTATGATTAATAATGCAGAATTTATGTTTTTTTTATTATTATATACAGTTTCTTTAATATAGTTTGTAGTTTTTATTTAATTTATGAATATATTAAAAAAATGACAATTTGCATTTTTTTAAAATAAAATACAATTTATAATTTAATATAATTGTCTTGTTTATTATTTTATTTTATAACAAATTTAAAAAGTTAGAATTTCAAAAGAAAAAATAAATCAAATAAAAAATTTTATTTGATAGGAAATTATTTAATTCATTTTAAATTGTATTTAAATCATTTTAAATCGTTTTAAAACTGTCTTGAACTATTGTAAGTTATGATGGGTTGGGTTGGTTTTCAACAAATAAATCACACATCTTCATATATATTGAGTTGGGTTCATTTCATTTTTTACCAATTCAATCCATGAATAGTCTTAATTTCATCCAAACATAAAGATATTTTTAAGAATAATGTTGTTTTAAAAAATAATTTGAAAAATGGGATGTTTTTCAAAATCGCCATATGTTGTTTTAATTGAGCTTAGAAAGTAAGTGAAATAATTTAGGATTATATAATTGGCTTAAAAATGAAAAAAGAGTCACTTGGCTTATGAATTATTGTGTTGTTGTGCCCCTGTAGATTGTTTGAATTGCATCAAGGGTATGTTATATATATAGCCATTATACTGCCAAAATTTTTATCAAATGAATAGTAAATTGGACAGCTATAATTCAACCGATATCCTGATCCGTTTGTATCTCCACCGACCTATTTGAACCAACATTTTTATAATAATTTTTTTAGTATCCTGTTATTATATCGATAATTATTTTTCATTAAAAAAATATCAAATGGATCGACCTAAACTCACCTAACCCATTTGGGTATTGACCCATTTATAACCCATATATTTTTGACTCATTTATGACCCATCCTATTTATGGCCCAATCCAAACTCGCCCAACCCACCCATTTGCCACCTATAACAGAGGGTGATCCATACTGAGTTGAAAATTTTTTGTGCTAAAATTAAAGCAAAATGTTGTTTCAGTGTGTATCAAAATTTATTATTAATTTAATTAATAATATTGAAAGTAAATATGAACTGTTATCTTATTGCTTTAATGATACAAATGCATTTCTTAACTTATGAATGATACGTGTTCAAACCTCATCATCAACTTTTTTTCCTTGTCTTTAGTAGATTTTATATTTTATTAAATATTTAAAATATATATTAAATGTTATATATTATTTTAGTGGTACAAATGCATTCTTTAATTTTTAGGTAGTGCAGGTTCAAATTTCACCACCAACATTTTTTTCTTTATTCTAGTAGATTATATATTTCATTAGGTATTGGAAGTAAATATTAAATTTTACCTTCCAGTGATACAAATACACTTCTCAATTTCTGGTGGCGCGGGTTCAAAATCCGCCACTAACCTTTTTTTTTTTTTTTCATTTTTTAGTAAATTTTATATTTCATTAATTATTGGAAATAAATATCAAATGTTTCCAATTGTCCGGGTAGTATAAATATATTCCTCAATTTGTGGGCAGCATGAGTTAAAGTACTGCCACCGACCTTTTTTTTTAAATAGATTTTTTTTGTTATTTTTTATATTTCGTTTAATTAGAATGGATTTTTTCATTAGTTTTTATATTTTATTTATTTAAAATTAGTTAATATTTTAATTAGTTTCACCAATAACACTTGTTACTAGTTTTTTTTTTCATATTTCATTTAATTAAAATTTATAAATAATTTTTTTAAATAAATGTAATTAAAACTATTGTTAAATAATTAGATCCATCAATATTTGACTCGATACGTATACTCAATTTATATGACACGACTATAATGAATACTTTTTCTAATTTCAATTTTAAGAAATATGACTATTCATTGCAACTATATCATATGGATTAAATTACGTATCGAGTCAAATGTTAGCGGGTCTAATTATTTAACATTATCTTTAGTTATAATTTTTTTAATAAAAATAAATTATAAAAAAATAATGGAAAAACCTAGTTTAGGGAAAAAAGAGAGAGAGAGAGAAAGAGGTTGGCGGAGGAATTTGAATTCGCGCCACCAAAGTTACACTACAAGAAAATCAACAATTACCGACGGAAATTTAGCGACGGAACATTTACCGTCGCTATTTAGCGACGGAAAAGATATATCCGTCGTTAATTTGCGACGGAAAATAATTCCGTCGCTAATTAGCGATGGAAAAATATAACCGTCGCTAATTAGCGACGAAAAAACTAACCGTCGCTAAATTTGGCGCGTAAAATGCGCGGCATAAATTGCTACAAAAATTAGCGACGGAAATCCAATTCCGTCGCAAAAATTAGCGACGGAATTGAATTTCCGTCGCTAAATAAAATTAAATATATTAATTAAAATAATTTTAGCGACGAAAATTCAATTCCGTCGCTAATTACCGACGGAGTTGGATTTCCGTCGCTAAATGAAATTAAATATATTAATTAAAATAATTTTAGCGACGGGTATCCAATTCCGTCGCTAATTCCCGACGGACTTAGATTTTCTTCGCTAATTTTAGCGACGGATTTGTATTTCCGTCGCTAAATGAAATTAAATTTATTAATTAAAATATTTTTAGCGACGGAAATCAAATTCCGTCGCTAAAAGTTTTATATATAAAAAAATATTTTGCCCTTTTTCCCCCCCTCTTTCTTTCTTTCTTTCTTCCCTCACCCCAGCCGCCCTCGCCCTCGCCCCCTCTCCGCCGCCCTCGCCCTAGCCGCCCCTCCCCCCTACTCAGATCGCCCCCTCTCCGCCGCCCTCACCCTCGCCGCCCCTCCCCCCTACTCAGATCGCCCCCTCTCCGCCGCCCTCGCCCTCGCCCTCGCCCCGTCTCCCCAACAGCCCTCCCCCTTGCCCCCTCTCCGCCGCCCCTACCCCTTGCTCAGATCCACTCGCCCGGCCCCTTCGCGCGCGCCGCCCCTCCTCACCGCTCAGATCCGCTCGCCTGGCCCCTTTCGAGCGCGCTGCCCCTCCTCCTCGGCTGGATCTGCAGGTTAGTTCTTTTTCTTTTTGTTTTTTAATTTATTTTTTTCATTTATTTATTAATGGGTGTATTAGTTCAAGAAGTAGAGAATTTGGGTTGTTGAGCATTTTCAGGTTCCGTTTCTCTTCTTTTTTTTTTTTTAATTTTTCTTTGAACTGTTGTTTTGCATTTGATGGTTAGCTTAATTATTATATGCCGGATTGTTGGAGGACTGTAAATTTGAAGGCTCCTGATGAGTTTGATTTCATGTTAATAAGTGCTGCAAATGTGTTTGTTCCATCTTTGATTAGTTATAACTCTTTTATCTTATAATAACTCTTATTATGAAAGTTTCCATCTTTAATTTTCATCTAACTATGAATGTTACAGCTGGTGTATCCACTTAAATTAAAAATATTTTTGCAATTTTTCATTGGCTTAGTGTATATACACCTAATAAATAATTCAAGTATTATTAGGATTGTTTTTAATTAACTGCAAATTGCATTACATCAATTGTTTGACTTGATCATTGCCCACTAAAAATCAAGAAAATCATAAAGGTAAAATAATAAAATAGACAATTAATATTTTTTGAAATTTGAAAATTGTGATTTTAGATGAAAAAAATTCTTAAAAATTGTCACGATACTTTAAAAAAAATAGGAACTAAATGAGTTGATTAATTAAGCCATATTATGGCCGGATAAACACATGTATATATATATGTTTCTTCAAAAAAAATAAAAAAACACATGTATATGTAAAAAGTTCTCATATCCATTATGTAGGCCTGTCAAAAATTGACCCAAACCCAATAATACACCCAAACCCAACTAAAAAATACTGACCCAAACCCAACCCAATTAAAAAATGACCCATTTAAACCCATCAAAAATCAACCCACCTAGAATCCAACCCAACTGGGTCTGACTCCTATACCCAACGGGTCATTGTTGGTCCCAAAGACACACAAAAGGGGGGGTGAATTGGGTGTCTAACAATTTTCGCTTAATTTCTGTCTCAACAGAATAGAGGAGTTCTGATAAAATATTCAGGTACAAACAGAATAAAGAAGAGGGGAGAGGAAATAGATTAACACAAAGGATTTATAGTGGTTCGGCCAAACAACCTACATCCACTCCCCAATACACTGTCTTGAGCTTGACTCTCCACTAACAATTCTTTTAAAGGCAAGAATTAAGCCAATATACAACCTAGTATATTTCTACCCACAATCTTTTTCCCAAGTAAAAGATGTAAACACTTACTAGAAATTTTAAGGTTCTAGCCAACCCTTTTCTTACTATCTTTTACAGAAAATACCTCACACAAGAGTTACAACAGAAATGCTATAATCTAATTGAGGAGGAGGATAATGATGAAGTGCAAGATGTGGAAATTAGATTGAAAAAGATGAAAGCTTGAATCTCAAGAGATATAAATATTTTCCAACTTCTCTAACCTCTTTAAAACTGAAAACAACTTCAATTTATAGCCAAAAATGTATTATAGCCGTTACAGATCAAAATATGGCCGTTAGAGAGAAGACAGACTGATTGTTTTGAAAAACTAGCCGTTATTTTTGTCTTTTAGCGAGAACAGAAATTGTTGTTCTGTCTTGTCATTCTGCTGCGACAGATCAAAGAAATATTTTCTGTTCTATTCTGTTGGTAAAAACTTTTGCTTCTGTTATCAACAGAACTTATATTCTGTTTACGTTAAAACATGGTATTTTAAATAAAATTTTATGCAAGAAAAGCTTTTATAAATTATGAATATGTATGCAAAGCTCCTCAAAAGATCTTACAGAAAATAATACCCTAACTTTCAATGAACTTCAGTATCTCCTATTACTTTATGCGAATGTCTTGAACAAATGACTTGGATCTTGCCATATATAGAGGAGAATGAGCTGAAATGAAAATTTAAGAATAGAATTTATACAAAGTTTATTCAAGGTTTGATTATCATCAAAATTGAGATGTAGCCTTGAGCCAACAGTCATCACTAATTATATTTTCATGTGTCGGCTGAAATGTATGCATTACTGCATTAGCTAGGCTTTTGACCTAATATTCTTGCGCATGCTTTTAATTCCATGTTTCTTCGTTAGTTGTCTGGGGAATTTTTTTTTTTCTAACTTGAATTCGTATATTTTTAATGAATAAAAAAAAATCAGTAATTAACATGAAAATAACATTAAAGTTTATAAAGTATTTTTTTTTTTTTTTTGTGAAAATCCCAAATCACTTAACTGATAAACTACTAAGTGATTTGGAAATAACTTAACTGGTACTACCTTCATTCTTTAGTGGTAATAATTCATTTCATTTAGCAACTTTTGACATAATTATTATGAAAATATGGATAGCCAATGGAAAATTGAAAAAAATGTTGATACGCAATCCGATCCCATAATTTTTCATTCTCAGCTCACATTAACTTCTCTGTATATTAAGAAATCATATTCATATATAAATTAAATTCTATTACAGGTATATAAAAATTGAACATTAATCCACAACAATTGAAAATTTAAATTCTATTACAAGTATATAAAAATTTAATATAAGGGTTAAATCGAACAATCATGGTGAAATTAAAATATTATAAATATGTATAAATATATCTAATATTTTTGTTAAATTAATTTTTTAGTTGATCAAACCGAAATATGGATCGATTTATTTGATCAATTTTTTTATTTAAAAATAATTTTCAATAGAATTGATCAAATGGTCGACACATATTTCGGCACATTTATCATCTACGGACCTATTTGGGATAACATTTTTTATACTTATCCATTTAGTATTTCATTATTATATCGAGAATTAATTTTCGTTAAAATTATGAGTCAAATAGGTCAACTTACATTCCAGCCCATTTAGGCCTCCACCGACCCATTTGGGTTATCAAATCCATTTGAACCAATATTTTTTATAATAATTCTTTTAGTATCCTGTTATTATATCGAAAATTATTTTTCGTTAAAAATATGGGTCAAATGGTCGACCCACATTCCGGCCCGTTTAGGCCTCCACCAACCCATTTGGGTCACCTAATCCATTTGGCATAACATTTTTTATAATAATTTTTTTAGTATTTTATTATTATATCGAGAATTATTTTTCATTAAAAAATTGATCAAATAGATCGACCTATATTCCGTCCCGTTATTATATTAAAAATTAGTTTTCGTTAAAAACATGGGTCAAAATGGGTCGACCCAAACCCGCTCAACCCATTTGGGTATTGACCCATTTATGACCCATATATTTTTGACTCATTTATGACCCAACCCATTTATGACCCGCCCATTTATGACCCAACCCAAACCCACCCAACCCACCCATTTTGCCACCTCTACCATTATGTCTATTTTGAGGGAGAAATTCAATTAACTAATACTCCTATCCTAAATCCTAATACCGGGGACCTTATTTTCATATGATTATAGAAAAATTAGCAGCAATAATAATAATAATCAAAGTTAGAAAACCAAAACCACCAAGAGATAATATAAGATTTATAAAAGGGTTAGTGGGACTTCCTAGTCTTAATTGTTCTGTCAACTACAAATCCATGAGTAGGTGTACTGTTATGCCTTGGTGCACTTTGAAATGATTGCATAATAATATATTATCAATAATGTATTATCATAATAATATATTTGGTCGATTAATTTTTTGGTTATTAATTTGTTGGATTGCATTAGGTGCAAGATGAGAATGATGAAGAAGAAATTGGTGGATGGAAGGCGAGTTGTGTTCTTAGTTGTGTTTATATATGAATTTGGGTGTCCTTTACCTTATCATGTACAAGCTTTGGATTGGGTATATGTTAAAAATGTAATTGTTGGATAGTAAGAGTACGATAATACATTTGTAATTAGTTAGAAATTTATAAACAATTTAATTTTAGTAATTATTTTTATGCTAATACATTATTGTTATATTTTTGCAAATATTATTTGCTATAATTAATATATTCTCAATTATATTATTTTTTGTTACTTATAATTTTTATATTTTTAGTAATTTTATCATTTAAAAACAAAAAAATAAATTAATATAAATAAGTAAAAATTTTATAAGAAAACTAGTGGAAAATGAGAAATGGGAATTTTTTTATTAGGTTTTTTAAATTACCGACGGAATACTGATGGAAAATTCCATCGGTAAAAATAAAAAAAAATCAAAATTTCCCGACGGAATAGTAATTTCCGTCGGAAAATTACCGACGGAATATAATATTTCGTCGGTAATTTCCGACAGAAATTACTATTCCGTCGGCAATATTTCCGACAGAATAAATTTCCGTCGGAAAATTAACGACGGAATATAATATTCCGTCGGTAATTTCCCGACGGAAATTACTATTCCGTCGGGAAATTTCCCGACGGAATAGTAATTTCCGTCGGGAAAATTGCCGACGGAAATTTTTTCCGTCGGCAATTTTAGCTACGGTCTAAATGCCGACGGAATTGAATTCCGTCGGCAATTTAATTTCCCGACGGAAAATCCTGATTTTCCGTCGGGAATTTCCGTCGGGAAATCTTTAAATTCTTGTAGTGTTAAGGGATGAATTTGCACCACTATTGTTTCCAATATTTAATGAAATATAAAATCTACTCAAAAAAAGTAACATTGGGCATTTATTTCAAATACTTAATAAAATATAAAATCTACTAAAAAAAGAAAAAAGATTGGTGGCAAAAATTGAACCCACACCACCCACAAATTGAGGAATACATTTGTGTTAATGGGACAATAGGTAACATTTAATATTTATTTTCAAAACAAAGAAAGAATGGTATCCAGATTTGAACTTACACTATCCATAAATTGAGTAATGCATTTGTACCACTAAAACAATAGGTAACAATCAATATTCAGGGTAAACTCATCGAAAAGCACCTAAACTTGTTCAAAAAATTCATTTTAAGACCTTAAATTTTTTGATAACCTAATAAACACTTAAATTCTAACTTGTGATATTTTTAAACACAAAATCCAAAAAATTGTGTGAGGGTGTATCTAGTGAAAATCAATTGCTAAAATGAACCGCGACACGTGCAAATAACCGACAAGTGTCGGTTAAAACTATGTTTTTTTCTTTGTTCCTTTTGTTTTTCCTCCTCTTCTTTCCTTCATTGCCCATGGCAAATTGGAAACTCTTAAAGGTAAAAAGAACAATCAAATGGTAATAAAATGGTGATTTCGGCAAAGAGTGAAGCAGAAAGAGGATGAACGCGAAGAATCTGGGTCCTCTGAAGAAGATTCAGTGATTAAAGAGGAAAAACAGAGACATGAGAAGAAACTGAGAAGGGGCAAGGGGTGAGTATGAGGGAAAAGTAAAATAGGGCAAAAGTACGATCCGCCTATTTATAGGAAACAATAGCTTCCCTTGCAAGATAAACACAACTTTCAAAGAGTCCCGTTCATCTCTCGTCCACGTGTAAGCTTCTTTGCGGTCGATCGAAAGGTCATGCCATCAAATAAGGGAATGTTATTAATGACACCATCAATGAGGCATCTTTTATCATGACAAACAACTATCTCATCAAGCACGTGAAACGACATTCCTTTTAAAAAGTCAGCCTTTAAAGATTTGACTAATAAAATGGTCCCCGATAGCTGAAAGCTCACTGGCCTTATGATCCGATCAGATTACTTCGAGGGGGACAAATGATAAGCACATCATCTACTCTCCAAGTAAAAAACCAAAAGCCATTTGCTAATATATTGTCTGTCCTGGACCTAAGATATGGGCCCAGAGTTCTTTTATGTAAACGGCTAACGTCCCGTCGAAAATGTCCAATCAATCTGATCGAGCTGACAACGTCATTCTCTGTTAACTGCTCGCACACTCAATAGGGCGTGGGTATACCCATATCCTCTGCCCACCAACTACTCACTTGAGCAACTCTACAAGATGGTTTTTTCTCTTTTTTCTACCTTATAAATAGCCTAGACCTTTAAGGGCTTCAGGTATTGAATATTGAGAACTCTCTCTCTCTACATATAATTTATCTCTCTAAAAGTCTTTGCTGACTTAAGTTTCGGACAATTTTCATCCGATCCGATCGGAGTAATCTTTCTTACAGGTCATAAGGAATACCCGATCCAAGTTATCTGTGAGCAATTCTATCCAGCCACATGGAACCTCTCATTTCGATAATCTCGGCATTATCAATAAAGTATCAATAAGCTTAATTGCCAAAAAAAAATTGCCAAATTAAGTGTAACACTAATAAGTTAAAGTATTATACATGCGATCACATGGTCACAAATTGATATATGCAAGCATGGACTATAAGGAATTTAGTAAATTCTATTTGACCCAACTTGGCCAATGAACTCGTCAAACAACTACGTGTGAATGTGTGATGAAGAGTCCGAGAATGGTATACGCCATTCCGACGTTTGATCGAAGTAACCAATTGGTCATGGCGAGTGGGCGGAAGAAGTACTCTAATCACCTAAAAATTATCATAAAACGGTTTTGAAAATGACCAAAATGAGCACTCCGATAATCTAATGAGATTCTGAGCTATGAGATATAATGTAGAGAAAGGCTCCAATAGCCTATTTTGGGATTTGGTTGCTTAATTAACAAAGGTAAGTAACCATGGTCAAGAATAATAAAATTCTTAACTTGGTTAAATGAATCCTACTTGGAGAAGGATAAGAAGCAACCATTAGGGCAAATATTATGAATATGGGCCCTAATTACGGGGAGTCTTAAGTATGCGTGAACTTCTCAGAGTTTAAACGTAAAAATGAGCTATATCATGTCATATGGAATTAATTTCTAATGATATTTTAGCTGTAAATATTGGTTTCAATATGCTAAAATATTTTAAATTTGAGCTTTCAATTATATATATATATATATATGTGGTGTGTGTGTGAATTGATTACTCATAAATTCAGATTAAAAGTGACCAAGTTATTAAAGCAAATATAATAACACCCAAAATAAAATAAAAAGAAAAGAGATACATGGGCTGGTTACGACGATAAATGCCATGAATTTAAGGCATATGGTCACCATAAGTAAATTCAAGGGCAGCTTATATTTTTACTTTTGTTTTCCTTTTTCTTTAAAAAAAAAATATTGATGCAATCTCAAATGAAATAAATAAATAAACAATAGAATAAACTTGTGATGAAGAATTCAACTGCATCATGTGGTGGCCGTCAACCAAATTTTGGTTATCAATTTTCAATTTTTTTTAATCTGTGCATGCAAAATAAATCTAAAAGTTTCATGGCCATTAACTTATATAGCCACGTACGGTTCAGAAATTTAAGTATTTAACAATACCAATTTGTTTTTTTTTTTTTTAAATGTTTTATGATAATCACAAGGCTTCTAAGATACCCATTGAATTCAAGAATACCCATGCCCATCCATTATGAATTCAAGAGTTAATTTCATAAAGGTTATCGAAATTATACGTTTATTTTTGAATGATAACATAATAAAATTTTGCTGGTCTCATCTCGGCTTGCGCGGTGTCTGTGGGATGCAGTATTCTCTAACCACAGTCCCGTTGCGATCTGTTCTATCGCTTGTGCCCCGCTGTCCTCGTCTCGGCATGCACGGTGGTGGTCTGTCCCGCTAGCCTCATCTCTGCTTGCACGGTGTCTGTGGGATGCGGTATTCTCTAACCACAGTCCCGTTGCAATCTGTTCTATCGCGTGTGCCCCGCTGTCCTCGTCTCAGCATGCACAGTGGCTGGTCTGTCCCGCTGGCTCATCTCGGCTTGCACGGTGTCTGTGAGATGCAGTAGTCTCTGACTACAACCTCTGTTTGCGATATGTTCTATCGCGTGTGCCTCGCTGTCCTCGTCTTGGCATGCACGGTGTTCGGTCTGTCCCGCTGGCCTTATCTCGGCTTGCACGGTGTCTGTGAGATGCGGTATTCTCTAACCACAACCCTGTTGCGATCTGTTCTATCGCGTGTGCCCTGTTGTCCTCATCTCGGCATGAACGGTGGCTGATCTGTCTCGCTGGCCTCATCTTGGCTTGCACGGTGTCTGTGGGATGCGGTATTCTCTAATCACAACCCTGTTGCGATCTGTTCTATCGCGTGTGCCCCGCTGTGCTTATCTCGGCATGCACGGTGGCTGATCTGTCCCACTGGCCTCATCTCGGCTTGCACGGTGTCTGTGGGATGCGGTATTCTCTAACCACAACCCTGTTGCGATCTGTTCTATCGTTGGTGTTTATCTTGAACCTCTTCTTTTTTTTTCTGCAAAAAAGGGAAAAGCAAATGTGCAGGGTATATAAAAGAGATGCATACCTGCGGCAGTGCATGCCTGTTGGGGGCGTTGTCAGATGTGTACCCCCTGAAGGACAGTTAGTTGTTCCTTAGATACCAATTCCTCTATCATCTCCATCGGGGTCTCCTTGTTGGGAAGACCTGTGTGTCTCTTAAGAGGGCTCTGTAGTCGCAGGGAGATTTTGAAAATCTGTGTTCACTGAGAGACTTTGACGCTCACTGAGAGGTTTTGATGCTCACTGCAAGACTTTGACGCTCATTGAGAGACTTTGACGCTCACTGGGAGACTTTGACGCTCACTGAGAAACTTTGATTTCGAGCCTCCAGAGAGGAAAATAGGTTTGACCCTCCTCAGAGAAAAATTATATTTGAGCCTCCAGAGAGAAAATTGGATTTGAGCCTTCTCAGAGGAAAATTATATTTGAGCCTGCAGAGAGAAAATTGGATTTGAGCCTCCTCAGAGGAAAATTATATTTAAGCCTCCAGAGAGAAAATTGGATTTGAGCCTCCTCAGAGAAAAATTATATTTGAGCCTTCAGAGAGGAAATTGGATTTGAGCCTCCTCAGAGGAAATTATTTTTGAGCCTCCAAAGAGGAAATTATATTTGAGCATCCTTAGAGGAAATTTAGATCGGAGGTTTTGGTTGCATGCCTGCAGACGGATAGGTTTCAATGTCTTTGGTGTCTCTTAACATGATTTTTGGGATTTTCACATTTTGAATGTATTTGAATTTTTACAATATGTTGGATTTTCAAGGCCTTGAAAATATCTTCTTTTTGTTTTGTTGTTTTGATTTGTTTGTCTTTGTTGTTGTTGTTGCTCGAGAATTTGTTTTTGCTTGAGATTTTTTACATTTGAATTTGGATTTTGTACACTTATTGTGTGATGTATGTGAGAGAAACTTACCTGGTTGCTCCTGGCATGACGTGCATGAGTAGCCTCGCTCTTTTAAATGTCTTCTTGGAAGCAGGTCCGCGAGATTCCATTCTCGTGAGGACTTTATCTTGATCTGATGGTTCAGCGTGGATGAACACCGATGTAGAGCTGGGACTATATCTCGGCCCACTTTTGCGTCTGATTGCCTCTGACTAAAGCATGTGTGGATAGTCCGACTTCTCAAAGGATCTTTTTTTCATAGATTTGTGTGATTCCGGATTGCCCTGAGCATGGTGTGTCCAGATAGGCTTGCTCTTCTGGGACATTTTTACTATTGGTGTTTTTTTAAAAGTTAATTTGATTTTTAGGGTGTTTTAAAAAATATTTAGGAAACTGGGGTCTTTTACATTTTCGCAATAAAGTACTGTGGAAATGAAAATCCATTTCCGCAATACTTTCTTACGAAAATGGATTTAATTTTATTTTTTTAAGGGGGGGAGCTGCAGTTGCAGCTTGGCCCCACCCCCCAACCCAATCCATTTTCGCAAGAAAGTCTTGTGGAAATGGATTTAATTTTTTTAATTTTTTTTAATGGGGAAGCTAAGCTTCCCCCCCACCCAGCCGGCAGCCAGTTGGCTGCCGGTTACCCAACACCCCCCCTCCCCAAAACAAAAAAAATCTCACTTTTTTTAAATGAAAAAATATAAATTCATTTTTATTTTTTATTTTATTAATATGAATAAATATTTTTGTTACTCAATTTAATAAATAGGATAAAAAAATTATAATTTAATAACAATTTATTAAAATAAAAAATTAGTAATATTTGTGCAATTAAAATAATTCAAAATAAAAATAATATATTTTTTAAAAACATAATTAAAATTAAATAATATTTTCATTTTAATGAAATTATATATTATTTTTATTAAAAACATAATTAAAATTAAATAATATTTTCATTTTAATGAAATTATATATATATATATATATATATATATATATATATATATATATATATATATATATATATATATATATATATATATGTGTGTGTTATATTAAATCGGATTCTTAAATTATTTTTTATTTTAAATATTCACAAAAATAAAGTCATTTTTCTATTATTTATATATACTCCATATATCTTTTTTTTTTAAAAAACTAATATGAAATTAAATAATATTTTTATTTTAATGATATATATATATATTATTTACTTTGATATATATTAAATAATACTTTGATATCAAAAATTAATTTCAAAATTCGATTTAACCTAACACAATATATATATATATATATATATATATATATATATATATATATTACATGTGTTAGATTAAATCGGATTCTAAAATTATTTATTTATTTTTTGACAAGCCAAGCCAAGCCAAGCCAATTCAATTTAATTTATTATTTAATTTCATACTAGTATTTTATTTAAAAAAAAGTATATGAAATATATATAAATAATAGAAAAATGGCTTTTTTTGTGAATACTTAAAATAAAAAATAATTTCATAATTCAATTTAATATAACACACGCAATATATATATATATATATATATATATATATTATTTCATTAAAATGAAAATATTATTTAATTTTAATTATATTTTTTAAAAAATATATTATTTTTATTTTGAATTATTTTAATTGCACAAATATTACTAATTTTTTATTTTAATAAATTGATATTAAATTACAATTTTTTTATCATATTTATTAAATTGAGTAAAAAAATATTTATTCATATTAATAAAATAAAAAATAAAAATGAACTTATATTTTTTCATTTTAAAAAAGTGGTATTATTTTGTTTTTTTTTTTTTTGGGGGGGGGGGGGGTGTAACCGGCAGCCAACTGGCTGCCGGCTGGGTGGGGGGAAGCTTAGCTTCCCCATTAAAAAGTAAAAAAAAATTAAAATAAAATCCATTTCCGCAAGACTTTCTTGCGGAAATGGATTGGGTTGGGGGGTGGGGCCAAGCTGTAACTGCAGCTCCCCCTTGAAAAAAAAATAAAATTAAATCCATTTCCGCTGTACTTTATTGCGAAAATGTAAAAGACCCTAGTTTCCTAAATATCTTTTAAAACACCCTAAAAATCAAATTAACTTTTAAAAAAATACCAATAGTAAAAATGTCCCTGCTCTTCTGGGCGTTCCACCTCTGTACATATTTACTTGACTTTATGCTGGATACAGCGGCCGATAATGTTAAGCTGAATTCGTCCTTTGGATCATCCTTGCTCATGAGGTCTATTCGAACCTTTTCTCCTGAGTTCTATGCACAGCAATGTATACAAAAGATTGTGTGTGCGTACGGAATTATGTATGTGAAATATACATAAAAAACTATATACAGAAAACACATGCAAAGGATTAATGTACAAAAATTATGCGTATGCAACTATATGTGTAAAGGATTGAATGCACGTAATATGCAGGGCAATATGCAAAAGATCTATGCATGTGAGGTGTAAAAATGGATAGACCACATCCCAAGTGGTTAAGGGATTCGTTGAGGGTACTACTCGGCTGCTCACATTATATGGTGCCCTCAAGAAAAGCATCGTCTTGGCTTCAGGGACTCTGACGCACAATCTTTTAAAGGGAACTGATCCGTGTGCATCTTTGCCCCCTGGTCAATGAGCACCTTGTCCCCAGACTCGGAATCACGATCCGTATTATGCACTACCCGCCTAAAGGGAAGTTATTTGGAGTAATGCCGCCTTATCGCTTCAGGCTTCAAAAGTCATTGTTTAAAGGTAGTGCATCCCTTGTGGATTTTCACACTAGCTTTTCTTAATGGGAAATGCGTCCCTTTGGGGATTTTCACAAGACCCTATGCCTAATTTTTGCCTGCAATGGACCCAACCCAATCTAATGGCTTTTATTCATTTTCATTTTTTGAAGGACAGACTGCTTATTCCCAAGTTTTCACCCTGCCCTTTGGCCTAACTTTTGCTTAGAGAGCCAGTCACGGTTTTCATCTCTAACGGCCTTTTTTTTTAGACTCTCTTGCCTTTTAGGTACGACTGCAAGAAAAGTTGAAGCTACTATCAAAGCCCCTTCTTAGAGTAATCGGCAGTTATTCACTGAGGCATCTACTCCCTAAGCATCGGCTGCATTCCTTTGAATGTGTTGCTAGATTGGGTGAGGTGGCGGATAAGGATCAGGTTCCTTAGGGCTTCATGGGGCTGCTTTTTACATTACCACCCATTGTGCTCAATAGTTCAGAGGGATTAATGATGTAGTGAGGCATCCCTATCTTTCCAAGGTGAACCTTTATCTTCGGCTCTTACCTCCAAACATCGCGGCCTCTAGTCGAGCTGCCGATGAAGACTATCATCCATCTATCGAGGATTATTCTTTCACTCCCATTAATGCATTCAACAGGTAGGTGCTTAGTCCCACAATCAATACTAGAACTCATCGACTTAGACATCCGGATGGTGAGAGCAATAGCAGAGTGTATCCATTTAGATTTCATGCATTCAACAATGAACGATATTTCTCTTTTTATAAATAACTAGAAAATAATGAACACATGTAGTTGTAAAGATTGTGTATATTTCGGTATGATTTCTCTATACATGATCATTATCTAACATCGATTTAAAATGCAAAACTACATCTAATCTCAGAATATATCTTGTAAGTATCAAACTCCTGTCTCCAATCAGCCCTCTCGGGTTTTCTTGATTGAATATTTTCTCTCAACCCTCTAATTTTTGCCCGGAGTGCCTTTTTTCGGTTTTCACCCTGATGAGGCACCCATTTTTAGCAAGGCCGCATTTTTTTCGGTTTTCGATCCGCGGGGCTTTTATTCTCTTTTTTTAATTTTTAGTCTTTAGCCATGGACCTCTTTGAATCTGTTGATGCTGACCGGTTCTTTGAAGTTATCTTCATCGCTGTCTATTGGAAACTCTGCTCCCCTGGACAATAACCTCTCAAGAACAAATAGGCCTTCTTACACTGGTCTGAATTTGCCTTATTCATCTGAAACATTCGGACTCACTTGCTTAAAGATTAAATCTTCCTCTTTCAGTGGTGCTTTCTGACTTTCTTCCAGGACGATCAAGCAGAGTGTCTTCTGATAGACCTGACTATGGTAATAATCCCATGACCAGTCCTTGTTTGATGTGTTTGATTGCTGCGCCCTGCCGGCTTTCGAAATCTGGGCTTTCATGACTGTCCTTAAAGTTTTGCGCTCCACTTTGATCGGCCATACTGCTTTTGCCCCCTATATCGAGGAATAAAAGGTGACTCTTGTAGAGGTTCTGATAGTGGTTCTCTAGCCTCAAAGTGCAAAAGTCCATTTCTCTGCCCAGTCCTTTGTAGTTTTGAACCATCTTGATCAAGATCTTCTTGTTAGCAACCTCTGTTGCCCCATTAGTTTGAGGGCAATATAGAGAGGACTTGTTGTCTTTAATGTCATACGTTTGGAGCAACTCTCTAGCCTTAACCATAAGGTGTCCTTTGTCCTTGAACTCTGCGTGGTGCTGGCGACCATCTTGACATGATCCTGTCCGTTGGGACTGTAGGGCGCACCTCCCTTATGATATCCATTCCCAAGCTCGAACAACGCGTATCCATTGTAAGTCAATAGAACCCTTTGGTCTTTCTTGGAAGTCAAGAAAAACGGCCAAGTACGGGCATGTGTAGGCCAATGGGATTTGAACAAAGCTTGCCCCCAGGATGACTTTCCTTCTCTCTTTTCTTATTTTATTTTTCTTTTTTCTTCTTTTTTTCTTTTTTTTGTTCTTTTTATTTTGCTCTTTTTCAAGGATAAACTTTGTTTTAGTTCTGATAGTTTACACATACACGGACTCCTCCTCTTCTCGATTTGGGACGACATTGACCAACTAAGTCTGGCGTTGAACTTTTACTTGAAATTTTAGCTTTATCTCTGCTTATGGATCCCTTCTTTAACCTTCTCTGCCCATTCTAACCTAAGTCTTCTGGGCTTTTGCTTGGTTGGTCCATGATTGTGATATGCTAGCCTAGTGTGTTTGACGACTTCATGATCATCTCCCGGCATGTCTTCCTAGGTCAAGATAAAGACTTTTTCACACTTTTTTTTTTCATTCTCTCAAATTTTAATCTCTCCTCAGGAGTTATAAAAGATGCTATCAAGATTTTCTTTGGGTTCTCCAAAGTTCTGAGATTAAACGGAGTAGCATCAATTGAATCAATATCAAATAGGGATGAGTCATGATCATGATTATGCATAATGAAATTATAAGAGATATCACACAAGTAAGCAAAAATATTGATCTTATTAATGAAATCAGAATGTCATTATTAATAGTTCAAAAATAAAAAAAAATATTCTGAATAGCTAATCATTTTCCATTCTTGCCAACACAAATTGCTTGAAAATCTTTTGACACCTCAGGCTCCCCTTCTCTGGACCACGTCCCCAAGATTGGTGATAATTGTTCTATCTTTTTCTCTTCTTCCTCGGATCTAGAATCCGATCAGCGTCAACCCATTTTTGTATGCACTCCCTCAGAGCGCGACAATAATCATTTTTATGCCCTGTGTGCTGATGATATGCACAATACTAATCCGCTCTATGTCCTGGCCTTCCTTGGCTCATGGTTGGCCTTGGCGACAGTGGTTGTAATCTCCCTTCTTTGGTGAAATGATCAAGATACCAGGATAATGGTTTACCTAAGTTGGAATCACAGTGCACAGTTGTCTCAGTGACTAATGCTTCAGCACTCTCGTCACCATCGTTCTCATTATTATTGCTAGAGCCCCCTTTAAACTTTGTACCGCCATAACCATAGTTGGCGACAGTTGCCTTCCGTGCTAAATGCTCCCCTTCTGCCTCAATGGTTATATCTTTAAAGGATTCCCAATCTTTTAATCCCTTTAACTTGAGTGCCTCCTTCAAATATGGTCTAGCATTCCTGATAAATAACCTAATATAATCTGGGGTATCAGGCTTTCTCTTCATCTCCATTACCCGGTTCTTCCATCGAGTTAGGTACTCATGGAATGATTCTCCCGACTGCTATTAAAGCAGCTCTAGATCCTTCAAAGTGACCTCCATTCTTGTGGTGCAGTCGTACTGCTTGAGGAACTTCTCTGTCAGTAGATCCCAATCTTCTTTAGTTCTCTTTTCCAGTCCATGATACCAGTCCACCTCAGGACCTATTAAACTCAAATAGAAGTACTCTATCTTATGCCTCTTTGTTAACGCAATACCCTTCATTACCTGGGAGTACTGTTTAATGTGTGCGGTGGGGTTCGATGTACCGTTAAACTTCGGAACATCAGGTAATTTGAAATTCAGAGGGACTAGATCCTCTCCTTCCAGCTCCTTATCCTCGGGGTTTATCCTTTTTCTCATCATCAGCATCCGGGACATCACCTGGAACTTTTCCTTCATCTTCTTCCATATGGCCTTCTCTACCTCCTACCACTATGGGCTCTTCGTATTCATCCTCTAGTCCATGGGTTATCTCTTTTCTCTGGGCTCCCGATATGGTAGCCCTTAAGTTCACCGGTGGCGGGCGAATCTCCACAAGTGGGTCTTCTCTAGACTCCTCTTGTTCATTTTGTCTCATGGGAGGAGCAGTCTGGTTCTGTGCAATAGGCTGGGCCATTAGTTACTTATAATGCTCGTTTGGTAGCTAAAGGTTATCGTCAAAGAGAAGGTATTGACTTTGATGAAACTTTTTCTCCAGTAGCGATGCTTAAGTCCATTAGAATACTTTTAACCAAAGCTGCTCATTATGATTATGAGATTTGGTAAATGGATGTGAAGACAGCTTTCCTAAATGGAAATCTAATTGAGAAAGTGCTCATGACACAGCCTGAGGGGTTCACATCAGGCAATGTTAAAAAGGTATGCAAGCTTCAAAGATTCATTTATGGATTGAAGCAAGCATCTAGGCATATACATCATTCTGTTCTCAAATTCTTTGAGTTATCTGCCCACTTCTTCGGCAATCATGGCTCGTGTTGTATATGCCTCTCTCGATGAATTGGCCATTTCTGAAGATTTTTTGAATGCCTGTTAATTGCTCTTCGACTTTAATTTTGGTTGCTCAATCCAAACCCTCCGACAATGCGGCTGTCGAAACCCTAACCAACTAGGAAAGTGGTCTTTGATGGCTAAAAGATTAAAGAGTTAGAATGATGCATGAATAATATGTAATGCAACACATGGTATGCAATGGCTAAAAGAGGTTACAATGATACATGTGAAAACATTTGAAAAACTATACATAGGATGATGTGTACATGTAATAATTATATGTAAAAAATAAGATGTATACATAGGGAGGAAATAAAAAAATTTTATTTGTGCATGAATGACATGAATATGCAATGCATTATCCACAAATCACATGCAAGCACATAGGTCCTTCCAACTTTGTTACTCCCGCACACGAGATTATAGTCTCTTTCCTAGGTGAGATTGGCCCATGGGTCAACAAGAGACCAGATGGGCGCGTATGGTGCACGGTAGGAAACCGGCAGCATAAACTCTCCTAACTAATGGACAGGCACATGGGTTATGATTATTACATATTTAGGCAGTCCGAATAAATTGACATGGGCCTATCGAGGCATGAAAGCCTTTGATTAGGTGATCAATCAAAATATCTAGGTCCGCCCAATACATAACGATCCATATAGCAAGCATAGTATTAAGGTTTATACCACCTTAGGGGAGTGTCTATTTTCATTACATGAGCTTTGGCCAAGGTAATGTTACTTTAGGGCTACCCAAGCATGGTCTCTGCCAATAGGTCTAGCTCATCACGAGCATAATGATCGATCGAATCTCCATTTAATATACTATGATGGTACGAGGTTTGGGCTGGTAATTATCCTTAACACTTTTCTACATTTAGTGAACGTAGGATTGTGATTTGGGAATGCACTGGGGTTGAAAGAGGGACCAAACTAGCATAGATCTAAGGCTCTAATGAGATGCAATGCAGTTTCGAAAAAGGATAAAATTTTTAAATTAAAATTCAATTGTAAATTTTAACCAGGGTACTTTCGAAGCGAAGTCTCTTTTAAGTGTCCCCAGTGGAGTCCCCAATGTGACGTGCGCCGAACCCCGGAGCATCTCGAACCGTCCGCTTTTATGGCTTTCGGGAAGAGGTTCGTTAAAACTTATAAGAAATTACAAGTGCGTCCATTTTGGGCAACAAGGAGGTTTCTTGAAATCGCCACCCAATAGAATATTGGGAAAGGTCTTCTAGCCTCAATGAGCATAAGATAGCGCTGCTATATCCATTATAAGCAAACCAGAGGTGTCTTGGAGGCTTCCACCCTAATAATAGGATGGTCCTCTAGCCACACGCTTGGGCAAATCAGAGGTGTCTTGGAGGGATCCACCCTAATAGAACATTAGGATGGCCCTCTTGTCTCGTGGCGCCTAGAACTGTACAATTTTGAGCCTTTTACGAGACACAAGAGGTGTCCTGGAGGCCCCATCCCAATAGAACATTGAAATGGCCCTCTCGCCTCATTGAGCCCAAAGACCAGAGAAGGTTTGAGACTTTTCATTTATTCATACCTTAGTTAATTTTATAATTGAGTTTTGAATTTAGCATTTCATCCCTTTCCTCATTCAATTTGGTGCAGTTTAATTAAAGCTCAAGTTATTCATTCAAAGGAAACGATAAATAAAAGTATAATTAAAATGAAGCGTATGAAAATAAATTACAACAAAACTAGAGGCGGAATACAACCCCCATTATAAATAAAATACAAATCATACATAAAACGGGATATACATTAAAGATGAAGATATTGGTCCTCGTATGCATATTATTATAAACAATTTTGATGTGACAATTTTTATTTTGGATGGAGAAAATTGGAACATTGGTCCCATTTTTATTAGGAAAGGTTCCAAGTTAATTAATAAAAATATTTTTGTAATTTTTTTAGCGTGCCTAAAATAAATAATTTTATAAGAAAATTACATGAAAAAACAAAATAAATGAAATATTACAAATAAAGTAATTAAATATTTAAGCCAAACGAGCCTTCTGGATCTCCTCGGGTGTTCGTAAAAATGCCCAAGTAAAGAAAATAAGTTTTGACATGAAAAAACAAAACATAAATGAAATAATGTTAGTAATTAAATCAATAAAATCAATTAAACATATAAAATAATGAATAACAAATTAAGATAAAATAAGATGACATGAAGGATGATAAATGAATTAACATGTTAACAAATCAAAATAAATAAAAATATGCATTAAATGATAAAAGAATTAAATGATCTGATTAAAATAAATAAAACATGTTAATGAATTAATACATAAAAATATGAACATGATAATAATAATAATGAACAATGACAATAAACAAATAAAAGAATAAATAATAAATATATAACAATAACAATGAAAAAGAATGATAAAAAATGAATAAAACAATGATGAAAATAATTAAATAAATAACATGATTAATTAATGTTATCACAATTAATATAAAAAATTAACATGGCAAAAAAGATCAATCAAAATGAATGAATTAATTACATGTTAAAAATAATGAGAAATCAAAGCAAAAATAAATTATTTACATGTTAGCAATAATAAGAAATCAATATTTAAATGTTAGAAATGATAAGAAATCAACATTTACATGAACAAAAATAATATATTAATATATTAAATGAGACAAATATAAAAGCAATAGAACAAATAAATAAATAAATAAATGAAAATAATAAAAATAATAATAATATACATGTTAGTAAATTAAATATGAACAAAATAATAAAAAATTAAAATATCGAGTCCAGAATATTTACCCTCAGAGTTTCAGATTCGATGAAGGTAAAAATAATAATTGATTTCCTTGTTCTTGATTATAAGATTAGAATTGAATAATAAAAATGTTGCAATTTTTTCCAAGAAATAAATTGCAAAAATGATGAAAGAAAATCAAAAGTTCTTTAAGAAAAAAGAATCGATTTCTTTGCCTAAAAAATGATTTTTATTGATAAAAATAAAAATGATCTCAAGAACAAACAATTCTTTTATTTGTCTCAAGAAAAAAATCATTTATGAAAAAAAAAGAAAACTTCTTTTTTAGAAAATCAAATGGAAAAAATTAGATTTTAAAAACAAACAATTATTTTGTTTATCTCAAAATTAATTTTTCATCAAAAAAAGGGATTCAAATAAAAATCATTGAAAAAACTAAAGTGAAAAAAAATTATTTAAAGACAAAAGTATGAAAATTGAATTTTTAAAAATAAATAATCACTGTATTTGTCTCAAAAATTAAATTTTCATCAATAAAATTCCATCTAAAATGTCCTTAGAAGAAATTCTATTGGAAAAAGATAGGGAAAAAAGAATTGAACTTTTCTATTTTTATTTTTGTTGGGAAAAATCTGAAAATGTAGAGAGAAAATGTTGAAGAAGAAGAAGAAGAGAAAATTTAAGAAAAACTAAAAGAAATTCCCCCTTTTTCTCTTTCCATCATTTTCTATTTATATGAAGAAAAGATGAAAATCTAACTAATTAATGAAAAAAATTAATTAAATCAGATATTATTTATTTTGAATTTTAAAAATGAAAAATAACCCTTAAAAATCCTAAAAAATGGGATAGAAAATCAGATTTTTGTGAAAAAATCGGAAAAATCAGTTTTGGGCCAAAAAGGGCAATTTCGGCGGAATAGGTGCGACGGACGCCTGTTGCTGGCGAGCGACGCCTAGCGCATCGCTCCGCGCCTCGCAGCACGCATAGGCGCTGAGAGCGCTGCCGCCTCGGCCGACGCTCGATTTTTTTTATTATTAAATATTAACTAAAAATGCTACAATTTTTAAACCCCATTTTTTAAATCTAATTTTAAAAATATTTTTTATTGTTTTTTTATTTTTTTACTCTAAAATGCAAATTTGACAAGAAAATCACCACTTTCAACTTTTTTGCCTGTGAAAAGGCATCTTATCATTATTGGATAACTTTGATCTTGGCTATCTCAAGACCCGGTGTCTACAGATATGGGCATGTTAAATGTTAAAGATATTGATTAAATGATGCGATAAGTTAAATGAAATGTTTGGAATGGATCGAATGAAATGTAATGGTGACATGAAATTGAAAAAAGATAAATGTTTTGATAAGTTTTTTGAAGAAAAAATCTTACCGAAATTATCATAAGCATCGATCAGTTATAAGTGTAGTGACACCCAATATCCGTACCAATTGCGGGTATGGGGCGTTACAAATGATCCACCACCACTTCCATTTGATGATGCCTCTAATGAAATCAAGGGCATTTATAAAAAATATATGGAGGATAGTGAAGCAGCAAGATGTATAATGCTTGGTGCTATGTCCCCTGAGTTTCAGAAGCAACATGAACAAATGGATGCCAGAACCATCATTGTACACTTAAAGAAGCGAGCAATATGAGATTGCTAAAGCTCTTTTTAGTTGTAAGATGGTGGAGGGCACCTCAGCTGCTGTTCATACATTTAAGATGTATAGGTACATAGAGCACTTGGGTAGGCTCGGCTATGCAATGGATAATGATCTATACATAGATCTAATCTTATTCTCGTTGGCTTCAAGTTTTGCACCTTTTGTGTTTAACTTCAACATGAACAAGATTCAAGTTTCTATACTTGAGCTTATTAATATGCTCAAAACAGCTGATGGATCACTTCAGAAGGATCTAAAGTCAGTCATGGTTGTCTCTTCTGCTAATAAGGGCAAGAAGTAGAAGAAAAAAGGCAACCAAGGCGCAGCCCAAGCATGGTGCTATATTTAAGAAAAAAGCTGCCAAGAAGGATCCTAAAGGGACTTACTTCCATTGTGGAAACGATAGCTACTGGAAGAGAAACTACAAGGTCTACTCAGATTCTCTAAAGGAGAAGAAGCAGGCTGAGGCTTCAACTCCAGGTATTCATATGATTGAAATTAATACTTATTCTATTACTTCTAAGAAATCTTGTGTATTAGATACCGGATGTGGATCTCACTTATGTAATGATTTGCAGGGTCTTAAAAGCCGTAGAAGAATCGGAAAGGCGAAGATATGTATACAATCAGCCACTGGGCAGAACATCTCTACACAAGGTGTGGGGACTTATCACTTGCCTCTTGCGAGTGGATTAACATTGGACCTTAAAAACTGTTATTATGTTCCAGTTTTATCTAGAAGTATTATTTCTTTCAGTTGTTTGTTGAACGATTATGATATTTTTTTAAATAAGGACAAGAGTTATTCCATTTATAAGAACAATATATTTTATGTTAATGCAATTGTTGAGAATGACATATTTTTTCTTGATTTAAATAAAAAAGTTCATAATATGAATACCAAGAGAAAAAAAAAACAAGATAATCTTAATACCTCATATTTATGGCATTGTCGTTTAGGCTAAATAAATGAGAAACGCATGACCAAATTACACAAGTCTAGTGATTTGGGATCATTTGATTATGAATTATTTAATACATGCGAGTCTTGCTTATTAGGCAAAATGACTAAATTACCCTTTACTGGTAAATGAGTACGATCAAGTGAAACATTGGAACTAATACATTCTGATGTATGTAGTCCAATGAATTCACATGCTAGAGGAGGTTATTCCTACTTCATAACCTTCATAGATGATTATTCCAGATATGGATATATCTGTCTAATGAAACACAAATCTGAAACTTTTGAAAAATCCAAAGAGTTTAGAAGTGAAGTAGAGAAACAAATTGGCAAAAGTATTAAAACACTTAGATCAGATCGAGGTGGAGATTACTGAAGCCAAGAGTTCCAAGATTATCTTAGAGATAATGGGATATTATCTCAATGTACTCCACCATATACACCACAGCATAATGGTGTATTTGAGAGGAGGAATCAAACACTATTAGATATAGTTCAATTCATGATGAGCCTAGCAGACTTACCTAGGTCCTTTTGGGGTTATGCATTGGAAACTGCTGTTTATGCATTAAATAGAGTCCCAAGTAAGTCGGTTGATGTTACTCCATATGAGATGTGGAATAACAAGAAACCTATACTTTCTCATATGAAAGTATGGGATTGTCCTGCTTATATGAAGAGGACAATGTCAGAAAAGTTAGATGCTAAATCTGACAAATGTTTATTTATGGGATATCCCAGAGAAATAATTGGATATTACTTCTATCATCCCTTGGAATAAAAGGTGTTTGTTTCAAGGCATGCTGTCTTCTTAGAAAGAGAGTTCCTTCTAAGAGAGAATAATAGGAGTATAATAGAACTTAGTGAAGTTCAAGACCCACAAAATGAAGCAGTTCAACCGGTTGAACCCGAAACTGAATCTCATAATGATGAGATTACATTTGAACCTGAAAATACATAAGTTCTTAGAAAATCTATAAGATATGTTCTATCCCACTGAGATATCAATTTCTCGTGGACTCAGATAAGAACGTAACTATAGTAGAGGACAGTGAGCCTATAAGCTATCAAGAAGTTCTGAATAGTTCAGAAGGTGAATTGTGGTTTAAGGCTATACAGTCTGTAATGGACTCTATGTATGAGAACAAAGTATGGATTTTGACTCAACCACCTGAAGGGATAAAACCCCCATACGATGCAAATAGGTCTTCAAGAAGAAGACTGACATGGAAGGTAATGTAGTTACTTATAATGCTCGTTTGGTAGTTAAAGGTTATCGTCAAAGAGAAGGTATTGACTTTGATGAAACTTTTTCTCCAGTAGCGATGCTTAAGTCCATTAGAATACTTTTAGCCAAAGCTGCTCATTATGATTATGAGATTTGGTAAATGGATGTGAAGACAGCTTTCCTAAATGGAAATCTACCTGAGAAAGTGCTCGTGACATAGCATGAGGGGTTCACATCAGGCAATGTTGAAAAGGTATGCAAGCTTCAAAGATCAATTTATGGATTGAAGCAAGCATCTAGGAGCTGGAATATTCGATTCAGTGAGACAATCAAAGAGTTTGGTTTCTCACAGAATGAGGATGAGCCTTGTGTATATAAAAAGGTCAATGAGAGTGCAATCGTTTTCCTTATTTTATATGTGGATGACATATTGATCATGAAAAATAATATCTCTTTTCTTCAATCAGTCAAAATCTGGTTATCCAAATAATTCTCTATGAAAGACCTTGGAGAAGCATCCTATATTTTGGGAATTATATCATGTATATAAACTTGATTTTCATTTATGAAAAAGGCAATTTACATTTATTGATGCTATGCTATTATTATGTGCAAGTACAATCATGAAAAGTTCATGATATGAGATGTCTATTGCATGTAAATGTGTTAATACCTAAATATCCCTAGTCATAGTATTAACAAGAAAGGACATTGTTAATACGAATAGACTAGCACATGTTATGCTTATTGAATGATTCAAGCAATTGTCCTCGTAACTGTGATCATAGAGATAGTCAAAACTAATATGTTGATGCTTGTTAAAAGAACAAGTTCATTGGAGACTTGCCATGAGAATCCCCACATGAATATTAAATTTATGTCAGTGAGGAATCTTTATATAGTAGTGATGCAAGTATCCTCGGACTTGAGATCACCAAAGTTATCTTAAGTAGTGATTGATATATTTTGACTCTATAACTACTTACCTCCATCGAGAGATAACCATAGTTAGAAGGTTAGGTATATCATGACCTACTTGAAGATAGTTGAGTGATCAATAAAGGATTTATCATCCCGGATTTATTATGGGAGTTATCTCATACGTTCAAATAATACTTTTTTCAGAGAATCTTTGGCCAGAGTAGAATGCCAAGGTGGATGAGATCCATAAAGTGCATTTTGAAAACAATGGTTAAATTATTAGAATAACTTTATTTAGGTTCATATGAGTTGACAAAATTCATACTCAAAATCTAAATGAGATAAAGTGTGGTGAAAGGAGTAATTGCACGGTAACTGTACTATAGAAGGGTTCAGTCAAACCGCTAGACTATTCTATCACTTGGGAAATCATGATGGTTAGCTAGAAGTTTCTCATGATTTGTACATAAATATAAATATAAATATAAATTGGAGAATTAATATAATGGTTTAAAGAGTTTAAATCATGCAATTTATTGATTGCAATTATATCTGTACTGCTAGGTGTATCAGAAAACCTAATAGGTCACACACCTATAGAGAAAGGATAAAGTGGTAAAAAATACAGAAAATAATAATATTTGATATTATTATGAGACATGTGATTAGCTCTAGTGCAAGTGGGAGATTATTAAATAAGTATGCCCTAGAGTCCTAATCTCATATGGATTGAGGAAATAATTATTTAAGAGTTAATTAATAATTAATACTCTATATTTTTAGAGTTTTAATCCTACTAGAGTTATACTTTTAACTTGGAGTATAAAAACAGAAGTGGAATAAGGATAAAAAAACTGAAAGATAGAAAAATCAGAATTCTTTCTACTCTTCTTCCTCTCTCCCTCACCAGCCGAAATTTCTCTTTAGCCACAAGAAAAAATTCGGCAGCCCCATTGTTCATCCAGTTGTTGGTTCATTCTTCTCTTTTTTCTGGTGTGAACAATTTGAAGGTGTTCTAAAGTTGGACATTGTGGTTTGTGACAACCCGATGCAAAGGAAAATCAATTGACCAACAAACCTCAAGGTGATTTTCCATTCTTTTAGAATAAGAAATATAATTTCATGACAAATATCTAAAATTAATTTGGTTAAAGTTTTAAATTCCGCTTATGTATGAGATGCATGTAATCTAATTAATTCCAACAGTTGGATGAAAGTATTTTGGATGAAAAAAAATTTGCCATGATCAGTTTCTATTTGCTTTGAACAAAAGCCAACTGTACATAGATAACAAGATATTCAAATGGAAAAAGAAGACTTATATGATATATGCTTAACGGATTCAACAATTGGAACATCTAATAATGAAACAAAATGAAATATTTTAATTTCTTATTAATAAATGTAATAAAATTCCTCTACTACCCAAGAAGAGAGGATAAATAAGCAACTTATTTTCTATATTTTATAGATATTAAGCTAAAGTCTTTTCTTTTTTCCTTTAAATTTTCTAAAAACCTGAAAAGCACCGTATCAAACGTGTGCGAGGCTTATTTTCGAAAAGGTTAATTACAAATTTAAATTTGATCTATAGGGTATTTTTCAATATTTTTACAAGCTTACAATTAATCGCATTACTCATTTTTCAATTTCTTTGAATTTTGGGATTTCGTCAATAAATCCGTTAAGTACTAACGGATTTGCTGACAGAGCATTAATGTGGACCTCACATCTGCCTATTAGGCTGCCAATTCAGCCATCTCTTTCTTCTTCTTCACTTCATATTCGTCAACTGTAAAAAAAAAGGAAAGAAAGAATATCTTTACCAATAAAAGCATTTAATTTCTTCCGTCTAAAGAAAATCTGTTTTGCATAACGCAAGTAGGCAAAGCCTGAATCAGTTTAACTAATTTTCTTCACAAATAAGCTATACTTTATGGTCAATTAGTAAAGAAGGTAGGATATTTTTTCACTTGAGGAATTTTTGTTCTAATATTCTGCACTTGAACCAAGTTTTGCGTATAAAAAAATACAATATTTTGTTTGCACTTGTAAACCCAAACAAAGTAATTGATGAGCTCAAAAGAAATATACTCTTATATTATTTTCTCCTTCATTCAATCCACCAATTATTAAGCTTTTCATCCCTTCAAAGTCAGAATTAACAACCTAACAAAAAAATAACCAAGAGACCAACAATCTAACAATGATTAATCCATTTGTGAATTTACGCAGATTTCAGATTTATCTATCTAGCTATTGCGAACAGGATATGCATTAAAAGGCAACTTCAAATTCAGAATCTATAAATTTAACAAAATCAAAATAAAAAGAAAAATCATCAAACAAAAGGGAAAACAGAACGATGAGGGATTCACCTTATTAACTAATGGAAGAAAGCAAAGACCAATCCAAAGTAAATCCAAGGACTGCAGAAAAATGAAATCTTGTTCCCAAATTGTCTAGAGAGGGTACAGCGACTGTGCAAGGATGATGCGTTATCGTTGAAAGAACTACGGTGATAGATGACTGTGAGCAAAGGGTGGGGCGGGTGGCATAGTTGAAAAAAATAAAAGAAAAAGAAAATGTGGGTTTAGGTTTCACAATGAAACTATGTCGTTGGAGCCAAAAAGCACAGTAATAGAGTGCATAACTGGAGTGAACAAGAAGAAAAAGAAGACATGTTCACGTCGTTGGAGCCAAGAAGCACGTATGGATCTGGAGTGAAGAAGAAGAAGATAAAAAGAAAGAGATGGTTGAGTTGGCAGCCTAATAGGCACATTTGGGGCTCATATTAATGCTCTGTCACCAAATCTGTTACTTAACTCATATAATAATCTTAAATCTTCATGTAATATAGAAACTAATAAAGACTACTCGTGCTCCTAAGAAGAGTTTTAATTCGATATTGAAGAATGGAGGCTAATTTAAGATTAGCACATGTCGCTGTGCAATTGGTCGTGTGACAAGTAACGTTATTTTTAATTTTGTCAACGTCCAAGCTTTCAAGACACTAATACCTTTTCATTGGACAAAAATAAAAGTACAACTCCTCGGAGCAACAAACAGAATAGATTACAAGTAGAAACAAAGTACACTATAATTGTTCATCTCGTTCTGGTTATAGAAGCTCCTAAAACTAAAATCCCGAAAATCGCAAAAATAAAAATAAAAAGAAAAAGAAAAAGAACAAAAAAAATAAAAAATAAAAAATAAAATCGATATAATATAGCTCGCTCGCTCTCTCTCACGCGCACACACACAGAGAAACAAAGATAGCGAGAGAGAAAGAGTGCAGAATTTCACTTTGGGGTCCGAAATTAAAATTCCTCTAAACAATTTCCAGATCAAACCCTAATTTTACTTTTCATTTCTCCAATTCTCAATCTTCACATTACCAGATCCACTTGATCTCTAATGCTCTCTCTCTAATCCGATATTTTTATAAAATTCCAATTTGTGTTTTCTCTTTTCCTCTTAATACTTTGATAGTTTTTTGGCGGTTTTTATTACTATGGCGTGTATAAAGTCGGTCAATAGATCGGCGTCGGTGGCACTGGCGCCGGACGCGCCGTACATGGCGGCGGGGACGATGGCCGGAGCAGTGGATCTGTCTTTTAGCTCGTCTGCTGCTCTTGAGATCTTCAAGCTAGATTTCCAATCGGAGGATCGTGATCTTCCTTTGATTGGCGAGGTGCAGAGTTCTGAGAGATTTAACCGTCTGGCTTGGGGTAGAAATGGATCCGGTTCGGATCAGTATTCTCTTGGACTCATTGCCGGTGGGCTTGTTGATGGCAGTATCGATATTTGGAATCCATCGTCTCTGATCCAGTAAGTCCTACAATTTCGTGATCTGAATGTGGTTGTAGTGGAATTGCTGTTTGAAATTAATTCTACATTATGAGCATTGGAGAGAAATTTGGGAATTGCATTGAGATCTGGTGAAATTAAGTTGCTCAGTTTGTATGTAGTTTCATTCTATATATTTGAATCAAACCCAACTGAACGAGCTAATTGTGACCCACTGTGGGCTTTGTTGTGTGTGAGCATGAACTATCTCTTCTGGTGGAAGATAGGTAGAAATGACAAATTCCATATAATTAGAATTATGGCATTATTCGTTTAAAATTTGTATTTTTCTTATTTACAAATTTGATATATCACTTTCATAATCTTGATTCAGGGCTGCTATGTAAGTAATGATTAGACAAGTAACTAGTTTAGAGGAGGCTTGAAGAAGATTATGCGAATTTTGTATTTTAATTAATTGGACGAAGATGATGGTCATTTACTCGATAATGGTGAGGGTTGCTATAACTTTTTTAGGAGCAAGTGGGGAAGTAAATTTGGGGTTCCGGTATCTTTTTTACCTTACATTTTTAACTGTTTTCGGTGGTTGCAGTCATTTTCTTTCTTTTGCATGTTAATGTGGCTTCTTTGAACTAATCTTAATTATACAAAGCGAAAAACTCATGTGCAAATTTGATTTTATTCCTTTTTATTTTTGGCTGTTTCATTTCTTTGGCTTAAAATTTCTATAGTTTTTGTCATGTCATTGAAAATATAAAGAGTTAATATCTTTTGCATTTCTTTGTTGCTGTATTTCTAACGAAAGAAATGGCAATTATGCTTTCCCCTTTGTTGACTGAAGTCCATTCTCAATTTTTTTTTAAGTCATTGAACAATATAAAGAATCACTCCCTTTGTTCCAAATAGATAGGCTTACTTTCCTTTTTTACTTGTCCCAAATTATAGGCCATTTTCTTTTTTATACTATAATTAATTATTCAATTCTCTAATTTACCTTATTTAATATTCATTATTATCAACAAATATCAAATGTTATTTCATACTAATCACATATACATTTAATAAATGTAGAGATAAATTAGTAAAAATATAAATAAATTATATTATTCCAAGAACATTAATTGCAATTTCTTAATCATTTTCTTAGTCCTTGTGAAATAGCAAGTGTGTCTATCTATATGGGATGGAGGGAGTACTATCTTTTGCATTGTTTGGTTGAATTATTTTATAACGTAGAAATGGCAGTCATGTTATACCCTCTGTTGGATGAAGTTCTAATCTAATTTGCTTGTAAATTTTCTGTAGTTCTGAGGCGAGTGAAAATGCACTTGTTGGGCATCTTTCAAATCATAAAGGGCCTGTAAGTTCCTTGTTTTGTGTTAAACTATTTTCATAGCAATTGGTTCTACCATGTGAAGCATATGATAATTCCTTGCCATGCCTACTTTCGTCTCACTACATCAGGTTCGTGGTCTTGAATTTAATAACTTTACTCCCAACTTACTTGCATCTGGTGCTGATGATGGTGAAATTTGCATCTGGGATTTAGCCGCTCCTACAGAACCTTCACATTTCCCACCATTAAAGGTAGGCATACTTTACTCCTAACTTACTTGCATCTGGTGCTGATGATAGTGAAGCACCCAATTGCTTTATAGTTTTGTTTGAGCATGGATATTTTTTCTTTAAATTGAGATTTAATAAATCAAATTTATCACTTGTGAAAAAATAAAATCTTTTATAAGCATAAAGCAAGTGCGTGATTTCTCCTTTATGATAATAATAATTATTATTATTAAAGAGGACAGATCTTCTTGTTGAATCTATGAACACCACTTAAAATTTTATTGAAAGCCATTTTTGTCAGATACTTGTAGGTTGCGAAAGCAGTTTTTTTTTTTTTTATTGCTTCTTGATGCTGGTTTTTTTATGCTGCTGAATGAGAGTGTGTGTCTATATGAGGATCTCTCTCTGCCTCTCTTCAGTCTAGCCTTTATAGAGTGCAACTTTAGGGCCTTTGTTTTTGCTGCTGGAATCAACATGGATAGCCTATGGTTAAATTTTTTTAGGTTTTATCTATTAGGTGCTATTTTATTAACTATGGAAAGCATAAGAAAATTATTTGATAGAATTTGTTGGTTTTGATCTGAAGTGAAATGAATTACTGGGTGTATGTTTTGGACAGAAAAAGAAGGGGCAATTTACTGGTGTTTGGATCTTTAGAGGGGAAACAACTAGAATAATGGGAGAATCTGTTCGCTGATATATTTGAGGCTTTCCCTACACAATGAGAAAAAGTGATACCTTTGGAAATTAGCAGGAAGATTTTTCATTTTTCTTTTCCCCCTTCTGGAACATCAGTGTTGGACCTTTTGTTTGATGGAGTGTGGGGTCCCTGAAGTCTAAATCTCAAAAGAAAGTAGGAAACAAAAACCTAAAGGATCTCACCAAGATTTTTTTTAAGGAATCTTGATTTAGTTTGATGTCATCATGTTTGTGCGTTCTTTGCTTTTATGATGGCTTGAAGGCATGCTAACTTAGCCTTAAAATCCTCCTTACTAGAATGAACATTCAATTGAATTAGAAATTTGCTTGGCCGATAATCAAACGTTCTAATCTCAAAGTGGTTTAAATTTATAGAATTGCAAAGAATTAGTTCTTGGTGCTATAATCTCAAAATCTGATTGAAAAGTTCACCTTGTATTTTCACATATAGATTTTGCAAAATTTGAAATAACTACTTTCTCTTGAAACATTCATGGAAATTCCTGTCCGATCTCATTGTTGGAAGCTTCTTGCAGAGATCTCTTGAGAAAAATACTTGGCATAGTGAAGAAATATTTGTGGGGGTGTTGTAGCTAGTCTTGCTTCCTTTTAGGTGGTTCTTATGTTGATGGCACTTTTTGTCATTCTTGTAAAAAAATTCATATTTGATCATTTAACTTTTGTCTTTGCTAGGGTGGTGTTGAGGAGTTAAATTTGTGAGAGGCTTGCATTCATAAACTCCTAGTGGATGTCATTGTTTTCTGAATGTTGATGGATCAGGATAATACCTAGTTTAATTCAAAAATTATTCATGATATCTGGGGAAAAGAGTTTGTGATATTATAGTGGGGATTTGATAGAAGCTGTTTTGATCATGTGGCAAGTTTTCTTTTTTAAAATTCAATTACCAAGTTGCTGTGCATATGCCTTGCTTGATAACTTAAATTTGCTTCAGTGGTGGTTCTATTAGTTCCTGTTTCTTTTTGCACTCCCGCAACTCAAAAAGGAAAAGAAAGAAAGACAAAATCTCTCTGACTCTCACTCAATTTTTATGTTTCAACTAGCTAGAAATCTTGCCTTGCGATCTTGGTGTTATGCTTGTTGACAAGTGTTGTGATGTTTACATACTGAATTGGCTGATTTTATTTGCAGGGGAGTGGTTCTGCTGCGCAAGGTGAAATTTCATATGTTTCTTGGAATAGCAAAGTTCAACACATATTGGCATCCACTTCCTTGAATGGAATAACTGGTAAGGGAACCAAATGGATTTACTTATAATTGCTATTTTCTCATTAAATTATTTAATTTGAACTGCTTAATGTTTCATGCTTTTTACAGTTGTGTGGGACCTAAAGAAGCAGAAACCGGTGATCTCGTAAGTTGCTTGCTTTAATTTTGCTGAACATTTAGGCTTTCATTTGTTCAATGGAAAATATTTTCGAAGATAACATTGGATTTGGTGCACCTGAAAAAGCTATTATAAATGTAGGTGTCCCTTATTTACAAATTAGAATAGTGAAGTTTTTGTTTATGCAATATTTAGTCTTTTTTTATTGACAGTGGAATGATAGTTTTCCAATGTGCACCAACACTAGAATGTAATTTGTAAGTTTAACTATGGTAACCAAACAGTAGAAGGAAATATTATTGGCAAACTAGTTATTTTCCAGAAATGGAGCCCGAGTCATCTTTTCATCCCACTATCCAAACATAATTGTATACTGCATTGCAACCTGAGGTCCTGTCTGTAAATTAACAGTGTTGAAGATTCAATTAGAAGGCGGTGCTCTGTTTTGCAGTGGCATCCTGATGTTGCCACTCAGCTTATCATTGCATCTGATGAGGACAGTTCTCCTGCTCTGCGGGTAAAAACTTAAGTGTAATTGTTTATTTTTGACTTACCATAATGCAGAAGATATTCTAATTTGTAAAACTATTTGCAATCAGCTTTGGGACATGCGGAACACCCTGACACCTGTGAAAGAGTTTGTGGGGCACACCAAGGGTATGTTGCACTACAATCGATCCTTTATTTTCTAAATGCCAGATATATGGTTTCTAATATCTTTTAGAAGTTTCAGTTTGCCTATAATTTTGCCACTCTTACTGGGTCATGTTTTATCCAATATGCCCACCAAATCCAAAGGGACATTTTAGCTCGTGATTTACAGATTATTAATACTCGTTTATATTCACGTGGAGTTTTGGGTGTCTAAAATAAAATGTTCTTGTTCAATTGTTGCATAACTCTCGTGCTCTGCTCTCTCGATCCTCATTCTTGGTTGCAGTTTTATCTGAAGTTTAATACTTAAGTTCTTCAAAGAGTACTTGTTGTAATGAGAATTTATTGAATGAGCGTCATTCTTACTTGCAGTTTGCTTCATAGTATTGGTTAATTTTTGTACCAGGTGTAATTGCTATGGCATGGTGTCCAAATGACAGTTCGTATTTGCTTACCTGTGCTAAGGATAACCGAACTATTTGCTGGAACACAATAACTGGAGAGGTAGGATAGTCTGTTGCTATCCTCTTTAGTGTGTGTGTGTGTGTGTATATATATATATATATATATATTTTGAGTGTTTGTTTAAGTGTGATGTATGCATTTTGATGACCCTTTGTTTTTAAATTCTCTGTAGATTGTCCGTGAATTGCCTGCAGGCTCCAACTGGAACTTTGATGTACACTGGTATTCAAAGATACCTGGAGTTATATCAGCATCTTCTTTTGATGGAAAGATTGGCATTTACAACATTGAGGTGTAAATTCATTCTCTATGCTTGCATTTTTAGTCCTGCACAATTCTATACAAGTTCCAAACAAATTTCTGTCAGTGGCTTAGACTGTAATTATAGTTGACCGAAAGAATGGGTAGGATTAGTGAATGAATTCTTTTGAATACTTCTTATAACCTCCTCTGCAGTTCTTTTGATAATTTGCTAATGCAGCGGGGACAATTTATTTTCCCGATATGAGAAACCAGTTTAAAGTCTTTGATCATGGATCTGATTGTGCAGGGTTGTGATCGGTATGTTTATGGGGAGAGTGATTTTGGAACAGGTAATGTTGACTAGGTGGCATTTTCAATTTATTTATTTATTGCAAGGATTTGCACCATCAACTTGCATCTTCCTCCTGCTTTTTAAAGTTTGGATATAAATGATATGTGACAAGAACTAGGTTATGTCTGTTTGGGCCAATGATTAGCATAGAATTTTGGTTTCATCATGACATTAGCTTTTTGGCTCTAAATAAGTTAAGTTATAATTTATACATAGGCACGGACCCAGTAATCAGTAGCTGCTGGTTATTGCTAGCAGGAACAAGCTGCTGCAGGTCATCAGCAATTGCTGCAATCCTGCTTTGTCTGTATTTTTTTTTTGAACTTGTAAAAGAAAAAAGTCTTTTTCTCCCTTTTTTTAGGTAAATGTTTTCCAGCAAAATGTTTTTCATAAGGAAGCTAATTTGTACTGAAGATGGGGTCTTAGTTCCCAACTGCTTTCTTTTTGTTAAATGTCTCTTGGCAAGGTGCAATAAATTATCAAATGAATCGCGAATAGGGTAGTGTCATTGATAGATATGCAAAAGCTGTTCATATTTTACTTGAGGTGTTCGAAGTAGCTTTTCCCTATATTATTTCACCATGGATGAAAGATGGGATAACTGTTCCTTCAAAATGTAAATCTGCAGAAACTAATATTCTTGCATTGTGTCCTGTCCTGAAAAGAAAAGTGAAATTACCTTTCTTTATTGTTTCTGTTGACATACGCTGTGAATCCTTTCATGTCTCGTCTTGTTCTTTTTCTTTCTTTTTTTTGATAGTTGTTTCTGACTTTGTATAATTTTTTTGAAATGTTCTCTCTCATATGTCCTATAATATTTCTTCATTTTCGATTACCTTTTTTGCAGCCAAGGTAAAAGCTCCAAAATGGTATAAACGTCCTGGTGGGGTTTCTTTTGGCTTTGGAGGCAAGCTTGTGTCATTTCACCCCAAGTCATCCACTACAAGTGCTTCAGAGGTGTGTTTTATCTTGCGAGACTGGTTCTTTCTCCCCACTTTTTGAACTTTCTGATTGACCTACCCTTTGCTATTTTCTGTCAGGTCCTTTTGCATAACTTAGTTACAGAACACAGTTTGGTGAGTCGATCATCTGAATTTGAAGCTGCCATACAAAATGGGGAGAAATCATCTCTGAAAGAATTATGTGAGAAAAAATCTCAAGAGTCAGAGTATGTCTTTGTTTCTGACAATTGAATTTAGGTCTTTAAAGATATGAAATTGTTTATTAGTTCACACTTGTCTGCTTCAAGCAAATTGATCTATTGCATGGCCTGTCTGGTAAATTTGTTATGACAGATCAGAGGATGACCGAGAAACATGGGGCTTCTTAAAGGTTATGTTTGAAGAAGACGGGACAGCAAGGACAAAGATGCTTAACCACCTTGGTTTCAGTTTACCAGTTGATGAGAAAAATGTTGTACAAGATGACATCTCTCCACAAGTAGATGCTATCCGGCTTGATGATCCCGCAGCAGATAAAGTTGGATATGAGAGTGTTAAAGGGACTACCCTTTCCCCCACAGATGATGGGGAAGATTTCTTCAACAATCTCCCAAGCCCCAAAGCTGAAACACCTAAAGTGACTTCTAGTGATAACCATGCCACTGGGAATTCAGTTTCCCATGCAGAAGAAATGAAACAGGAGCCAGATGGCCTGGAGGAGAGTGTTGATCCATCGTTTGATGATAGTATTCAGCGTGCGTTGGTTGTGGGAGACTACAAGGGTGCTGTTGCACTGTGCATATCTTTAAATAAAATGGCGGATGCTTTAGTTATTGCTCATGTTGGTGGTACTTCTTTGTGGGAGAGTACTCGAGATCAATACCTTAAGATTAGCCGTTCACCTTACTTGAAGGTGGTTGAAATCTTCTCTCTCTCTCTCTCTCTCTCTGTGTGTGTGTGGTTTTTACTCTTCTTACCACTAACTGTAACACCTATACCTGGTCTAATAAACGGACTGAATAAGAATATTACAACCTATTTTAAAATTCATAATATAAGAATAATAAAATTTCCTTTCAATATTATAAAATACTCCAAAATGTATTATAAATAGTGGCGAAGTTTCCCCTATAATGTTGAAAATACAGGAATTTGTTAGTGGACCCAATCTATGTATGTGCATTTATTTGTAAAAGTACCTAAATGGGTATCATTCCATTTTTATTCTAAGAAGATTTTACTTTTGCTAATTACTATTTCTCCTTTCAGATTGTATCTGCAATGGTGAATAATGATCTTATGAGCCTTGTGAACACGCGACCCCTGAAGTACTGGAAAGAAACACTTGCACTTCTCTGTACAGTAAGTTTTTGGGCTATTATGTTGGTTTTAAATACATGACGTCCCTTTGCTTTATTATGTCTTAGGTTGAAGTTTGAGCTGTTTCTGGTCTTCTTGTTGATTGTTCTTGTTTCTTGCTCCATATGTTATCTTTTTTATTTAAAATTGCAAAGAGATAATTGAATAGTGTAGATAAAAATTAGTGAACTTGTATTTGCATTAAGTTGCAGAAATACTAAGGACATTCGCTATACTTTCTGACTCTATTTTGTTTACTTTGAATGTTTTACATTTTTTAGGACATGTATGTGTTGCTTGAGTGCCATAAATTTGACCTATGCTGCAATTAGCAGTGGCACAAATCTCTTGCAACTTTGCAAAGGGGAAAACATGAGGAAATAAATTAGCATATTTGTTTTTTATTTTTGTAAAGATAAAAATGCATTGTATCATCTGTACAGTGTATGTGACATTTTTATCATGATGGATAACCAGTTTGCACAGAACGAGGAATGGAGTCTGCTATGTGATTCACTGGCATCAAAACTAATGGCCACTGGCAATATTCTCGCAGCAACTCTGTGTTATATTTGTGCGGGAAATATAGACAAAACTGTTGAAATTTGGTCAAGGGACCTGACAACTCAGCGGGAAGGGAAAACATATGTTGAACTTCTTCAGGTAAAAGCTTGCTGCAATTAGAAAGAAATAAAATACTATTTTGTCTTCTCTGCAGTACCTTGATTAATATTCTTCATTCCACTAGGATTTGATGGAAAAGACCATTGTGCTTGCTCTAGCAAGTGGTCAGAAGCGATTTAGTGCATCCTTGTGCAAACTTGTTGAGAAGTATGCTGAAATTTTAGCAAGTCAAGGGCTTCTAACAACAGCAATGGAATACTTGAAACTTTTGGGGTCTGATGAATTGTCTCCAGAAATTATGATCTTGAGAGATCGAATTGCCTTATCAGCAGAACCAGGTACATCTTTTTCTTTTTTTGGGTTCTACCATGTCCTTCAAATGAATAATCTCATGTCTTGATTGTACTTTTGAATCCTCAATGGTTGTATTATGTGCTACACATGTTCTGTTGCTCATTCCATTAATATGCTCCACACATCCACTTCTCAAATGTTTTTGTAATAATTTGTTCAGATTATTATGGGCTAAATGCCCGTTCTTTTCAATTTTGCTATAAATGTTGCATGAATTAGTACATTTTATTCTCTTGATGATTGACTTCTTTTTTAATTTAACAAAGTGTGAATACCAACTGGGATGAGATTTCCTGTAGATTACTGGTAAACCATTACCATGCTACATATTTTCTAAATGAATTTCTAGTGTTAACTATTGTCTAAGTTGCCTTGAATCAGCTAAAGAGAGTGATTTTTCTGTGATGCAGAGAAAGATCCCAAGAGTACTGCTTATGAAAATTCTCAACAGCAAAGTGGGTTGGTCTATGGTTCTGAACAATCCAGTTTCGGTGTAGCTGATGCCTCTCAGCACTATTATTCAGTGGGTTCTCTAGCACCTTTCTCTACTGGGAAAATTTTCTTTTTATGTCCCCTTGTCAGGATATAATATAACTTACTTCATGCATTTTTTGCATAGGATACAACACCGCAAGTGCATCAAAGCATTCCTGGCAGTCCCTATGGTGATAATTATCAACAGTCAGTAGGTCCTTATGGAAGAGGATTTGGTGCTCCCTCAGCATATCAGCCTTCTTCACAGCCTGGAGCATATCAGCCTTCTTCACAGCCTGGAGCCTATCATCCTGCTTCACAGCCTGGAGCATATCAGCCGGCCACACAGCCTGGAATGTTCATTCCATCTCAGGCACCTCAGGTAGTTTGGCTTACTGTGTTGATTTTGATGTAAATACAGCTAACTACATACGGCAATATTCTGTGTGTATTACTGTTTGTAGATCTCAGTTCAGAGAAAAATAAATATAGTGTTTCCTTTTTTATTTTTTTCATTCTTAGCTGCTTGCCTTTGTTACACAGTGATGTAAATTGTTGTCCTATTAGAGAACCAAAATTCCAAATGTAGTTGCTCAGGTAGTTTGCATGTGGATCTAAGCATGAGTTTCATTGAATATGTATGTCATTAATTTTCAGAAATTTTCTGATTTGGAACAATTGCCACTATTGCTAAGCAGAGTTCTTTTACTAGTATTGGATTGTGACTGCTAACTGTTAACCCTTTCTGTTTTTAAGGCAAATTTTGCTCCACCTCAGACTGCCACTGCTCAGCAGACTGTGAGGACTTTTGTACCTTCAAATGTTCCTATTCTGAGAAATGCAGAGCAATACCAGCAACCTGCTCAGCAACCCACATTGGGTGCTCAGCTATATCCTGTATGTGCTTCTAAAGTTGATTTCAGGCTCTATGTTTCAAATACCATTTGGAATTGATATATTGATTTGTGTGCTTGTTTCAGGGGTCTGCTAACCCTACTTATAATCCTGTTCAGCCTCCAGCTGGCCCACAAGGCCCTGTTGCATCTCAAGTGGGCCCACTGCCTAGCCATAAACAGCAGGTTGTGGCACCCACTGCAACACCAATGGGATTTAGGCCTGTAATGAATTCGGGGGTTGTTCAAAGACCTGGAATCAGTTCAATGCAGCCTCAAAGCCCTACCCAGTCAGCATCAGTACAACCAGCTGTGGCACCTGCTGCTCCCCCTCCTACAGTTCAGACAGTTGATACTTCAAATGTACCTGGTATTAATGGAAGTCTTCTGTTAATTTAAATCTGTGTTGTCACTGAGGATTCATCAGTTTTCTTGTTGGCTATGATTTTATTTATTTATTTATTTAAGATTTCTGATTATAGCTTCTGGTTGTTAATTCAAAGTTGTGCGTTTTTGGTTGGACATAATTGACTGGAAATACATTATTATTTTGTTTAAGAAAAACTTGGATGCTAGACCAGAAATAACGGAGACTGATATCAAGAATTGGTCAATACGTATGCAAGTGTGAATGACTGGCAGTTTGAATTCATGCTAGATTTATTAATTTTTGAAACCAAATCTAAATTGCAAGCAATGCATGTAAAGTGCAGAATGCTTTTTCCAATATAATGCTTTCTGATGAGGTCAGCTTGTTTTGGTGTAATTTGCTGCAGCACATCACAGACCTGTCATTACAACGTTGACGAGACTATTTAACGAGACATCAGAAGCTTTAGGAGGTTCACGTGCTAATCCAGCTAGGAAACGTGAAATAGAAGATAATTCGAGGAAAATTGGTGCCTTGTTTGCCAAGCTTAACAGTGGGGATATATCGAAAAATGCTTCCGATAAGCTTGTTCAGCTGTGCCAATCATTAGATAAAAATGATTTTAGCACGGCCCTGCAAATCCAGGTATGATATTAGAAATTTGGAGTCCTTTATGTTGACTGTATAGCTAATGCATACCCCAATAGATAGGTAATGTTCTTTCTGTTCTATTAAATGCATTTGAACAGGTACTACTTACAACGAGTGAGTGGGATGAGTGCAACTTTTGGCTAGCAACACTCAAAAGAATGATCAAGACAAGGCAGGGTGCTGGTGTGAGATCAAGTTAAAACTCAAGCTATCTGAATTACTGTGATATCCACTTCGCATTTTCCGTTTTACAGGTGCGGTAATACTTAATGGATGCCAATAGTTTCTTTCTTCAGTGTACACAAGACCCTACTTTTCTAGACTGCAGCTACAGGATTTTGGATCATAGTCCTAAGTTCCTCCTACAGAATTAATCTCGACAAACAGTAATGTTTATTCTGCAACCAGTTAGTGAGGATAGTTTCGAGGACATCAAAGCGTATGGTGCGGATTGCCTTTTTCTTCTCTTAATTATATTCTTATTTTTGATGTTTGTAGTATTTCAGAAATAGAGTTTTGTTATTAGCCCATCAAAGTTTTTTACAGATTCATTTTTGGTGCCAAGGTGGATGGCATTATGAATTCTTCCTTTGTAGACATGGTTGTTTTCTGCATGGCCATTACTTGTATTGCCCATGAGATTTTGGTCATATTGATATGAACATTCAGAAAGTTTCTGTAACATGATTGTTCTTTGAAATTCCCTTTCTCCATATGCCATGGACTTCTTTTTTCACCTGCCCAAACGCTAACCATTTGTCATTTCACAAACAAGTTCCTTTTTAAGATCTTAAAATGATTTATTTCATAGGAGGTTATTTATCCAAAGGTTAATTTAACATATCAACAGTCTGACTATTAGTGCTTCTCCAAGAATTTTATAACGAAGTTTCAACAAAACATTTCATCTGTTATTAAGAACTGCTAACTAGCTTGATTATAAAATTCAAAATATTAGAAGCCAATTTAGCTAACTTCGTAATTGGAATTCAAAACTAAATAAGCACCGGAATAAAACATTAAGTTATACCAAAGGCAGAGGATTCATGAGTCGTGACCTCTCAGTTTTTGTGGCTCGAATAAATGGTTTCCATGTAGGTGAGAGAGAGTTAAGAGGCCATAGACAGTTGAGCTCTTTCATTTAAAATCACCGTCTGTCATTAATTTACCAAATCCCTTCATACTCTGGCATTCATATTTTCAGCAACTTTACAGATAAAGAGTGTACTTTGTGTTGGTTAGAATGAGTGCAACTGTAAGTAATATTTTATTCCTTGAAAATAAGTACTTGAATCTTTCACACAATCAAATTTCGTATGCATTGAGTGGAGACTCAGACTAGTAACAGAAGGCAAGGCATCCAATCCATTCAATGAGCCAATAAGTTACGGACAAAAGAAGCAGCCACTCTGTAATAATATCAATAATTAATATGTGTGCCTTTTGACATTTTCTCTACCAAACATACACGCTTTCCTCTTTTTTCTGACACTTGTTCCAATACTGCTGTTTCTATATTTTCAAATGCCTAATTACCAATGTTGTAACCCCTACTGGTTCAATTGGTTAATCGTCATCCGACTTCGGATCAATTCATCATTAAATTTGTATTTTTTGACTATTGCTCAATAATTGTTGAACCAGATGGATAAACTGATCCTAAACACAGTTAAGAGTTTTGCTACTCATAATTTTCGTGAATTATATGAGAGATATTTTTAAATTTTATTTTTGTGAATCATAATTTAGATATAATTATATTTAAATTGTCCTTTTCCTATAAAAATATAATTGTTATATTAATATGAATGTTATTTTGTTAAATTTTGAACATTTTATTATACAGATTATAATTCTTTTTCTATTTAATCCTTTTACTTGAATTCTAAATCATTTTTGTTAATACACATTTACATCAAATAATGACTCGATAAAAGCAAGTGATAGTTTAGGAATCTAATATGTGCTGAGATAATATATGTTATTTTATTCAATTTGTTGATATTAAACTGTAAAAATAAATGATTACCAACTCAATAGAATATAATAGAAGTTGGAGGACTAAATAGAAAAAAGTCAAAATGTAATTTACCTTTAAAATAATAATAATAATTAGATCCTAAGTAAAAGGGAAAGAAGCAAGTGATGTAATGCAGAAGGATTGAAGATTGAGGAGGTTATTTTGAAGTGTTAATAAAATTGAATTGAGGACATTTATGAAAAGGAGAGGCACATGCAATTTGGAAGATAAATGAGCTGTAAAGCCTTTTTATATGGAGAGGAATAAAATTTGATGATAGAAGCTGATAAAAGCTACAGACATTATTGAAATTCTAGTCGATTCTTGAGAGCTTCTTCTTGTCTAGATTACTGAAATTCAAATTGTCTTTACCAAAGAGGGTTTTTGTCTTCATTGATGATTTCTTTGTGAATGAAGTTGATTTCTACCTCTACTCATTTTCTTGCCAAAAACAAAACAAAATACTATCATTTTGTGGATAAAGAAGAAGAAGAAGATATTCTACATTCTATAATTACTCCAAAACTGTTAAACTTCCTCTGCTTCTTATAACTTCAATTGAACGCACATACTATTATAGGGTTAATTTCATCAAACGTGACCCAATTTACAATAATGTCATGAAGCAATTTTTTATAGAAAAAAAAACCTAAATTAAGATAATGTTGCAAAAAATATCACTTTGATTGAAAAAATGGTATAAGGCCACTGAAAATTCATATAGCAAGCTGACTTGTCACATTTAAGATAATTTATCGGTGACGTGGCCGGATACGTGTAGTATTTTAAAAGAAAAATACTTTGAAAAAAATGATATATTACATTTAAAACGACTCATAAGTTATGTAACCGGCCATATATAATATTTTCAAAAGAAAAATGCTTATATAAAATGTGCTTATGGACTTCTAATAACCTTATTCAAATTTTCAGGCCAAAATCACATTTCTTGATATTATATAAATTCATGTATTTTCTTTTATGACGTTATGATGGTTACCTTGAATGAAATGAACTCCAATTATAAATTCTTAATCTTATTATTATTATTATTACTATATTTAACGTAAAACTCTGATTAATTTTCTCAAACATTTGCTTTAGATTCTTTCTAACAAAAACTTGAAGTGATTAAGTTAGGTGGATCCCATGACAGTCGAGAACTTCAATTAAGGAGAATATGCACAAGAAAGAAAGCATGTGGAGTGAAGATTAAATGGGAAAAGATACTCTACTTTTAGTCAGTAACAAGTTCATCTCTTTACAGATTTTTTGACTAAGAAAATGTTGAAGCCATCATCACATCCATAGGGGCATTCATGGCTCCGGACAATAAAGAGTAACTGTCTTTTCTCTATCAAGTGAAAGTAAATTTAATCAACAACCTCGTAGTTCTTTTTTATTTTTATTTTTATATATATATATAAAGAGCTTGAGTATGGCTGATGGCAATAAAGAATGAGTTTGACCAACATATATATCATGATAAAAGGTTTGCTAATTATAGAAACGTTAACTTCCTTTGTTATAGTTATATCAAGAAATGATGATTGAGTAATGCACACTCTTTTTTATAAATTATAATGCTAACTTATAATTTAATAAACATCCATACATCTCTGCCAAATTTTATACCAACCTACCCAAACTATCAAACACGATTGCCATGCTGGCACAACTTCCCCATGATTTTTTTTTTTATTATTTTTATTTATTTGGCTTCCAAATGCCTACATAATACATGGTAGGATTTGAGTTTGGCAAATCAAAGAGACTAAGGTATGTTTATGTGTTAGTCCTCTGCATACCTGGAAAACAAACAAGATTACTATGCAATTGAAGAATTGTGAATAACCATTTATTCAAAAGCAATTCTGTATCATGTATCAGCTTTGCATACTGAAAATGGGACAAAATGAAAAGGATAAACAATCTACACTATCAACATTTCAATGAGCATGCTGATTAATTGGAAATCCGAAATCAATGAACTAATAACAAGCCTACACAAATGTAATTCACAAGCAAGAGAAGCTTAGTGGCCGAGCTTTGGTCTGTTGTCAAAGTTGCTTCAGTAATTTTTGTACAATGTACTAGATTTCATTGCATCCTTGAACACTAAGACTCGAACGAGCCAATTCGCCATCCTGTATTGAAAATAATTCTGAACCATCACCAGCAGATTGGTTTTTTCTCATTCGAAGGAGACTCTTATCGTTTCCAAGAGACTTGGAATGAGCTCTTCCCTTAACGCCATACCTTGCACTACTGAACCTAGAGCTGAAAACTCGGTATGCAGACTTCAAATTCAATTCAACCTCATCGGTGTCCCCCTCTGTACCAGCCATGAGATCCATCAGATTGCTCCGAAACCCCAGATCTGAGTACACTCTACGCGAGTTCTTCACTGAGGGTTTAACATCTAAGCCATCTAAATTATCTTCCCCGACACCAAATGGTCTCAGACCAAACTGGGGATTTCTGAATTCAACAGGCCGTCCCATTGTCTCCACCATCATACATGGATTATTAAATCCATTCCATGAATGAAGAGGAACCAATTTACTCAAAGAAGTTAGCCAATCGACTACCTCCTTCATAGCTGGCCGTCTCTCCCTACAGGACCTCACACATTTAGCAGCAATCAAAGCCAATTGCTTTCTAGTCGTAAGATCCCTAAGAGGAGGGATTCTTGGATCATAAATGACACCAAGTTTTCCCTTCTTTATTAGTGGAATTGCCCAATCCACAATAGAAGGCGGGGAATGCCCCACATCAATGGCCTTCCTCCCACTAATGATCTCCAACAACAAAATCCCAAAACTAAAGACATCAGTTTTAGTACTCAAATTATCAGGGGTAACATAACATGGATCAAGATAACCAATAGTACCAGCAGGCGGGGTTGACTTAAGTCTATAATCATCATCTATTCCACACCTTAGTGCTAAACCGAAATCACCCAACCTAGCATTGAAATTCCTATCAATCAAAACATTAGCAGACTTTATATCTCTATGAATTATGGGTGGATTCTGCGAGTGCAATGTATCAATAGCCTTAGCAATTTGCAAAGCCGATCGAATTCTCCGACCCCAATTAGGCGGTCTTGAATTTGAGTGAAGAACATCATAAAGAGTACCATTGCTCATAAATTCAACAACAAGCAATCTATCTTTAGTATCATTAGCGAATCCTAACAAATTTACCAATCGGGGACTCTGAATCTTGGACAAGATCTCGATCTCATTATCCACTTCCTGCCCAATTTCAAAACCTTTAGAGGGTTTCTTGATAGCAACATGGCGGCCACGGATTACAGCCTTGTAGACGCAACCATGGCTGCCTTTACCCAGCAATTTCTGGTCAGAGAAACCATTGGTAGCAGCCTCAAGATCACTGTAATGAAACTGCTGGATTTTAATGGGTTTTTCTGGTTTGTTATGGCTGGTTTTTGAACTCTGAGTTTGAGATGTTGGGGTGGAGACAGAAATGGCAGATTCAGCCTTGCAAGAAAGGTATCCCATCAAGAAAAATCAAAACTTTTGAAGATTTAAACAAATGGGGTTATTGATTATTCACTGATAAGCGATGAATAAATAGAAAAATTCAAGTTTTTGACTACATAGAAACTGGGTTTATGGATAGAGATAGAGAAGAAGCTGGGTTTATGGAGATAAACTGAATGGGGTTGACATTGAATTCAAGTGGAATTTGGGCAGCTAACTAAACGGGGAAATGGGCAAGTTGGAAAATTGCTGGTTTGCGTACAAGGAGCCCACCAAATTGGAATCCCAAGGATGTTTTTATGCCTTAAAATATGCCTTCTTTACAATGCAAGTCCAAGGACGTTGTTTTAATATATTTGTATAAATGTTAAAATTTAAAGAAAATATTTTACACAAAAATAGCAGTAAGATTTTATTATATATTTATCTTTATAAAAATATTTTTCTTGAAAGTTTGGTTATGTACCTTCCGGATACGCCTACCATATATATGTACACCGAATTATTACTCCAAAAATTGTAATATATAAAATATTTTAAATAATAATATTTAATTACAAATTTGTATATCTACTTTTTTTTTTCTTTTAATTCATCCAAATCTAAATATTTGAATACTTGAAATCTATATTTCTACTATATATCATTATATCTATTTTTTCTTTAAAAAAAATACTATATGTATAGATTAATTCTATTTAAATAGAAATTATTGTCTCACTTAAAAAAATCATATTAGAAAATAATTTAAAATATGTAAAATTGAAAATTACCTATAATTCAAATGTTTAAAAGTATATCTACTTTTTCAACTTACAAGAATTCGAATCCCACCATTCTCCACACCAAAAATGTATTATGAAAAAAAATATATAGTGAAATTATTACTATAACAAAGTTTATGAATAGAAAAAAAGATGATTGATCTTCCAAGCAGTGAAATTACAATAAGTTATTCGTCACAAATTTTATGCTTTATCTTATATAGAGTGAGCATGGTTCAATTTGTAGTTTTAATCGAATTAAAATAATTGAAAATAAAAATTTTACAAAAATTATAAATTGAATCGGACGAATTTTAGTAGTAACTGAATAGATAATTGAATTTTTTTTACATCACTGATTGAAAACCGAATTGATTAATAATTTAGGAACTTTTATTAGGCAAAAAACAATGTCATTTTAAAAATTTTGATTTTTGAATTATTAATTGAATTTAACCTATGTTCAAAATTTTCATATTTTACTAACAAAAAATGAATTAATTTTCTGAACATTTAAATTGAACTAACCAAATTAGTTCAATTCAATTTTTAATTAAAATCAAACAGTGTCCACCCCTAGTCTTACAATCTTCTATTAACTACTAAATAACGAAATTATCACAAAATTTTCATTTTTTTCAATAGAAACAGGAGTCTTCTTATATTAGATTTGGTATTTGTTTTTTTTGGTTAATTAATAATTATTATTTCAATTCGTATTTGATAATACAACAAATACCATTTACTCTAAAACCCATTCAGTCGGCCCATTCAACTGGCAAGGCCCAAAGCCTATCAGTCAAAGGTATCAGACACGAGCTCCTAGGCAACGCACATGCCCGATCGGCTGATGTGACCGCCAGTCCCATCAGCCGCCTGACACAAGGCAGCGGCCATGCCTACCACCTGCTCCCTTTCATGTCGCCGAATACCTACTCTGATAGCCAGTAATCACTTCCCAAGCACTCGAGTGCACCTCAATTATCTCATATAAATGGCCCAGCCAACGATGACACCGGGTATTGATTACACAGCATTATCTCTCTAAAGCACATTCTCTCTCTAAGCTACTAACTTAAGCTTCGGAGTGCTCACGCCTGGTCCGACCGGGCACTTCTTATTGCAGGGTTTTCTCATCCGATCGGATCGCCATCTCTCCTACAGATAAAGACATTTTTGGATTTATCATTTGGTGCTTTCGTTGAGAGATGGCAAACTCGAGATCCAATGAGAATACAGCCCCCATGGACCTTGACCATGATGACAACACTCGTGCCATATCAGGCACCTCGAGAAGGAGGGAAGCGCCCACCAGGTCTCCCATGAGGACCAACCTCCTTCCCGAATTTGATAATGCCGCTACTAGGCAACCAGAGGACACCCCCATCACTGTGAGGGACATGCGCGCCATTCTCAGTGATTTTACAAAAAGCATTGTCCAAACCCTTAAGAAGGGTAAAATGCCAGCTGCTTCTGAAAGAGTCCAAGAGGATTACCTCGCCGACGAAGATTTCAGGAGAAACAGGAATAAGGGAATCATCATTAATGAGTCCCGAGATCAGGGAACCCGAAAAAGCGCGATCAGGGCCCCAAGAAGGAGTGACAAGGGGAAGTAGATAATGTCTGCAAATAGGGCCTCTCCCTACAGCAGCAGGTCCGCCACCCCATCCGTGAGGGATGACGTGTCCCACATGTGCACCCCAAACCGTAGCCAGGTGAGAAAGCATAAGGGTGAGTCCACCGCCACGACCCTGAGCAAACAGAACCCATGGACTAAGGAGGACCAGTGGTTCAAGCAGAAGCTCAAGCAGTTTGGTTTCCTCCCGCCTAAGAAAGGCGCCTTCGAAGGAAACACTTGCGGGAATACCACCTCCCCCTTCTGCAGAGAAATCACTGATGCTGAGCTCCCCCCTAGGTGGAGAGATGTTGTTATGGAAAGATATACGGGCAAAACCGATCCTACCACACACTTGGCCGAGTACTTGACCAAGGTACAGGTCTATACTTATGAAGAAAGAATAGCCTGTAGGGTTTTCCCTACCACCTTGGGAGGGGATGCATTGACGTGGTTCCATGAGCTGCCTCTAGGATCCATTACGTCATTCAGACAGTTAAGGGAGCTGTTCACCACGAGGTTCATCGTGCAAACACGTGCACCTAAGACGGTGAACGACCTGTGCAACCTTTACCAAAGGACCGATGAAAGTCTCCGAGACTACCTCGACAGGTTTCAGGCCACCATGTCTGAAGTAAGAAATGTCAGTGTCGAGATGGCGACCACCGCCTTATCAGGGGGCATCACTGACCGACCACTCTTCGAGTCGCTTACAACAAGACCCCCATCCAGCTTTGCTGAACTTATGGAGAGGGCCAGACAACACATCCAGCTGGATGATGCCCTTAGGTCCAACAGGAGAGGAAGGACCAGCGTTCTGGACCGCCTATAATATCCAGACAATCGCTCTACTCAAAGAGCCCCCACTTCCGATCGGACAGCTAGAGGCCAAGACAGAGCTCAAAGTTCCAGAAACTCAGGCCAGGCTAGAGGATCGGGCAGAGATGGGAACCCACGTCCAGACGATCAGGCAGAGAGGACGTACACACCTCTCAATGCTACCCCAACTACTGTGCTAATGTGGATCAAAGAAAAGCACCGCAAAGTCAACTGGCCCAGGGACCTCTCCAAAAAAATCCGGGTTGTGAGGGACCCAAGCAAATATTGTGAATTCCAGAGAGACGTCGGTCACTTAACCGACGATTGCACCTCACTTAAAAAGGAGATTGAAAGGCTGATACGCCGCGGGGCCCTCAAGAGATTCACAGGCCCGGCCAGAGGGGACGAACCCTGCTGACAGCCGAAGCTTCGAAGGGATGATCCTGACTCAGACGATGATGAGCGCAGGAACCCCAGAAACGCCAACCCGGGCAGGCCCTATGCCGGGGTGATAAACATGATCACCGGAGGGTCATCCTATGGAGAAGATCTCCCCAAAAAGGGGAAAGGGAAAGGCGTCTACCTCTCCCGCCAGGCAGATCAGCCTGCCTCAGTCACCATTTCCAGCGAAGCCGCATGAGACGTCCTATTTCCTCATGAGGACACTCTCGTTGTAAGAGCTCAGATAAATAATTTCAATGTGAAGAGAATTCTGGTGGACAACGGCAGTGCTGTCAACGTCCTAACTCTCCAGGCCTACCGAGCCATGGGACTCCCGATCGGAGAGCTGAAGCCGAATGCCACTCCTCTGATCGGCCTGGGCAACGCCACTATCCCTGTGGTGGGATCGGTAGAGCTCTTTGTCGAGCTCAGCCAAGAGGCAATAGCTCACGCTTGTAAGGTAATTTTCATGGTTATTGACATGACTTTTGCCTACAATGCCATTTTCGGCAGGCCATTGCTTTTCCAGACCGGAGCTGTGACCTCCATCCGCTACATGGTGATGAAGATTCCAACTGCAGGAGGCGTCGCTATTTTGAGAGGTGACCAAAAAGCATCCAGAGAGGCTTATATCACCATGATAAAGCAACAGTGAGAAGCAATGGTCGTAGAGCCCGGCCTCGAACGGCAAGAGCAGGAGGTAAGGCCCAGGATGGATCCAGCAGAGGCAACAAAGGCCAGGTCGCTAGATAAAGGGAAAAATGTTCAGGTGGGGACAAGCATGGATAAAGAAACTGAAGAAGCCATCATGCATGTCCTAACCATCAATCAAGCGACCTTCACCTGGAAGCCAGAAGATATCCCTGGCGTGGACCCCAAGATAATCACCCACAAGTTAAATGTGGACCCAGACTTCCCTCCGATCCGCCAAAAGCTAAGAAGGCACGCACCCTATCGGAGGAAGTTCATTTCTGAAGAGGTGGATAGACTACTCAAGACCGGAGCCATCCGAGAGGTAGACTACCCCGAATGGCTGGCTAACGTGGTGTTGGTCAAAACGAAGTCTGGCAAGCTGCGGATGTGTGTCAACTTTACCGACCTCAATAAGGCATGTCCCAAAGACAGCTATCCCCTGCCAAGTATAGACCAGTTGGTAGACACCACAGCGTGCCATGCCATTTACTCTCTTCTAGACGCATATGCCGGCTACCACCAAATCCTGATGTGGCTCCTCGATCAGGAGAAAACCAGCTTTATCACAGATGACGGGACATTCTGCTACAGGATGATGCCGTTCGGACTAAAGAATGCTGGGGCCACATATCAGCGTCTAATGAACAAGATCTTCAAAGACCAGATCAGACATAATATCGAAGTATATGTTGATGATGTGATCGTCAAGAGCCGAAGCGCCGATGAACATCCAGGCGATCTGGCAAAAGTTTTTGACACTTTGAATAAATTCCAGATGAAGCTCAACCCCGAGAAGTGCGTCTTCGGGGTACTATCAGGAAAATTTCTAGGATTCCTAGTCTCCCAATGAGGGATTGAGGCAAATCCAGAAAAAATAAAGGCCATCATCGAGATGCAACCCCCCAGGAGCATAAAAGACGTCCAGAAGCTGAATGGAAGGATAACAGCCTTAGGACGATTCATTTCCTCTTCAGCCAAGCGCTGCACTCCTTTCTTCAAGAAGCTGAGAAAGAGTGAAACTTTTGTCTGGGAGGAAGACTGCCAGCAAGCCTTCGAAGAGCTGAAGGCATTCCTCACCAACCCGCGGCTGCTCAGCCGACCGGTACCAGGTGAAAATCTGTACCTCTATTTAGTCACCTCTAAGGAAGCTGTTGCAGGTGCCTTGGTCCGAGAGAAAGATACCCAACAGCTACCCGTGTACTACGTAAGTGAAGTATTCAGAGGTGCGGATCTAAGAAAGGGGCCGGTTGAGCAGCTCATTATTGCCCTCATGATATGTGCAAGGAAATTGAGACCTTACTTCGAGGCGCACACAATTGTCGTCCGATCGGGCCATCCTCTTAGAAAGATACTCCAGACGCCCGATCTGGAAGGTAAAATGGTGGGATGGGCAATTAAGCTACAGTCCTGGGATGTCGGGTACGAGCCCAGAAAAGCGATAAAGGCCCAGGCTTTAGCAGATTTCATAGCTGAATTTGCAGGTGAGGAACCACAGAGTCAGCCCAAACCACAATGCTGGGAAATGACAGTGGATGGTGCAGCAAATGACACTCGAGGAGGCGTCGGCATAATAATAAAAGGCCCTCTGGGCATCACAATAAGGTACGCCATAAAGCTTAATTTTAAAGCTTCCAATAATGTGGCAGAGTACGAGGCGCTCCTTCAAGGGCTGAGACTGCTCCATGTAATCCGACCGGAGTCAGTAGCCATCAGGAGTGACTCCCAGCTGGTAACCAGTCAGGTTTTGGGGACCTTCGAAGCACGAGAGGCCACAATGATCCAGTACCTTGCCAAAGTCAAAACTGCTTTCGCAAAACTGGAAGAGGCTGGATTGGAATGGGTGCTACAGAAAGTCCCAAGAGACGAAACTGCAGAGGCCGATTGGCTAGCAAAGATGTCTGCTTCCGCACAAAGCGTTATAGAGGAAAACATCGCCGTTATCGACCAGACTTCCTCCTCCCTAGACGAGCCGGAGATGATGGAGATAGACCAAGAGAATGAAACCTGGATGAGCCCGATCAAGCAGTACCTCCAGACAGGACGTCTGCCCGAGGACAAAGATGAAGCTCGAAAGGTATCTCGAAAATCTCTCAATTACTTCATCATTAACGGTGATTTGTATAAGAAAGCTTTCAGCCACCCTTGGCTCAAATGCGTGACGGAGAAAGAGGGAGACTATATCCTCAGAGAGCTCCATGAAGGCATATGCGGGGCACACGAGGCAAGCAGAGCCATGGCAAGAAAAGCCATTCAGACGGGATATTACTGGCCTAGCATGCTCAAAGTTGTCCAAGAGAAAGTAAGGATATGCCCGCAATGCCAAGTACATGGCAGGATTATAAGGCAGCATGGAGCAGACCGGCAGCCGATCAGAGTTGCATGGCAGTTCGACCAGTGGGGGTTGGACATCTTAGGACCTTTTCCCCAAGGCAAAAAGTAGATGAAGTTCCTCATAGTAGCAGTAGACCACTTCTCCAAATGGATTGAGGCTGAACCAATAGCCACCATCATAGTCGAGAGGGTCAAGAGCTTTACATGGAAGAACATCATCTGCAGGTATGGCTTACCTAATGTTTTTATTGCAGATAATGGCAAGCAGTTCGACAGCTCCATTTTCAGAAACTTTTGCCAAGGCTTGAACATCAAATTAAAGTTCACATCAGTCGCTCATCCCCAAAGCAATGGAATGACTGAGGTCTCCAATCGGACCATCTTGGAGGGATTAAAGAAACGACTGGGTCAAGCCAAAGGCAACTGGACTGAAGAACTGCAGAGTGTCCTGTGGACGTACAGAACGTCGCCCAGAACAGGCACTCATCAAATGCCATTCTCCCTCGTCTACGGCTCCGAAGCCATGATTCCTGTAGAGGTCGGCCTTCCTTCTTACCGATCGGCTCTCTACTCCGAACGGATGAACACTCAAGAGAGATGCCAAGATCTAGATCTCATAGAAGGAAAGAGGGAGGACGCCTACACCAAGATCGCTGCCTATAAACAAAGAGTGGCCAGATACCATAATGCTAAAGTAAGGTCCAGAACCTTCAATAAAGGCGATCTGGTGCTCAGAAAGGCGGAATTAGGCTCGAAAAATGCCGGAGTGGGAAAGCTAATGCCAAATTGGGAAGGGCCCTACGAGGTCTCTAAAGTCTTAAGCCCGAGCACTTATAGGCTCCGAACTGTCGAAGGGCAAGATATCCCCAGAAGCTGGAATGTTGAAGTACTCAAGAAGTATCATGTCTAATAATGTATCAGAACCTAGCAATTGCCTGATTAATAAAAAGGTTCTTTCTTTCATGACTGTTCAATTCATGTATAATATAGTGTTATACGCTAGGCTTGACGCCCATCCCAAGCTAAAAAAGCAAATCTGTGGCGATGGAGGATCTCACCTCCCAAATCTTATCCCTCTCTAGCTCGGTTATGCAATTCTTATGCAGTTCTACGAGTATCACTTAGCTCGGTTATGCAATTCTTATGCAGTTCTACGAGTATCACTTAGCTCGGTTATGCAATTCTTATGCAGTTCTACGAGTATCACTTAGCTCGGTTATGCAATTTTTATGCAATTCTACGAGTATCACCTGGCTCAGTTATGCAATTATTATGCAGCTTTATGAGCATCACTTAGCCTAATTGTGCAAACTTTATGCGATTTGAAAAGCCAGATTGATCCGATCGGTCACTGAGCTTAGGCGTTATCCGAATTCAGGAAGTACTTGCAAATATAATGCTATTTCACGAGTAATACTTAGCTCGAATATATTAACAATTCTAGTACAAATCTATGTATCTCACATTTGCCGAAAAAAGCAACTTTATTAAGAATGTTTTGAATTGTACAAATTACAAAGAATGAATAAAAAGAAGGCTAATCTAAGCTCCTACGCTAACCCTCTATATCTACAATATCTACATGGCCAGGAGGACCAGCAGTCTGCTCGGCTTGCGAATCGGCGGTGGCTTGAGAGGGGTCGGAAGATGGCGGCACGGACCCAGCTCCCCCTTCAGAGACAGGCCCCGCTGAAGGTTGCACGACTATCTCGACCTCAGACACTGGAGGTACTGCAGAGTCAGTTTCTGCTGGAATCTCCCGATCGGCCTCTGGAATTGATATATCTCCTCCCGAAGCTCCCCGAGTCGCCTCCCCTTCAGGAGCGCCCCCCTCGTCATCGCTGGCTGGCAGTGCTGCTGGATCATCCATCCAAGTCAGATCGGTGCCAGGAAAGCGCCTCCCAGCTTCATGGATCAGACGAGATAGCAACTCTACATGAGCCTCTGCTAGCTCATCGAGAAGACGCTCCTTCTGGTTTACAAGCTCCTCTTCAAGGATCGTCGTGAAGGAAGCCTCTTTCTCCTCCGAAGATGCCTTCAGAGACTCCACTTCCTTGCGAAGTTGCTCACCCTCTACTTTTAGTTTGGCATTCTCTGCAGCCAACTCTTTGCACTCGGCATCCAGTCGGGTTGCGTCTGCTTCGAACCGCCTACTTTGTGCATTTTCAGCAGAAAGGCGAGCAACTTCCCCCTTCAGTTTATCAACCTCTCCTTGCCGTGCTTTCAGGTCCTCGGTCTTCTGATGGACCTCCTTCCGCAAAGTCACTGTCTCTGAATGAGAAGCTGCCGAACGCTCCTTTATTCTCGTCAGATCGGCACGAAGAGCGGAGGCCTCTTTACGAGCAGTATCAGCGTTAGCCTTGGCCTTGGAGCCATCCTCCGCCCTTCTTTTCCAAGTAGACGCAGCGAGTTGGAGATGCTGAGCCCTTCTAGCCACCTGCGCCAGAAAAAAAAGGGAAAATAAACAGGGAACATCAGTAATCCCACACACAAAAAAAAGAAGAGACCGAAAGCAAGTCAAAAAGTTCGTACATCTAGTAGCTGAACGCCAATAGCATGGAAATCTTTCTGGATCTGGCCGGCCTCATCGATGTCCCTATGGTCATCTTCCCGAAGGAGACTGCTACAAAGAGGCCCAGCCACTTGGCTTAGGGACCAATCGCTGCCAAAGTTCTCCCTCAGGAAGTCTTTGAAAAGCGTTGGTCGGCGATCCCCCGATCTCCTAAGCGGTTCGCCTTGCTGGACGGTTTTGCCCTTGGCAGCCACCCGGGCATCGGACTCTACAACGGCCTATGCAGCTCTCTTCTGAGCGGCCTCTTCCACCTCTCGAAAAGTGACACTGATCGGCACATTATCCTCATCCGGCTCATCCCGAAGATGTGGGGGCCGACTGCGCACCAGCTGAGGAGAGGTCTCAGTCCGAGGCACAGTTTTGTGCCCAGCAGCGGTGGAAGTAGGCGCAGTGACGAAAGCAGGAGGCACCGAGAAGATTGGAACGGCTGCAATGGCGGGAGCCGTTGTTGAAGCATCAGCCACCCCCCTAGAAGCTTGAAGATCGACAGAAAGAACCAATCTTCTCCTCTTTCTTTGCTCCTGGGTTTTCTTCTCCGCCTCACGTTTCTGCCTGATCTGATCGCCAAGCTGTTTTGACGCTCCATTACCACCAACCATCTCAGCTGCAACCAGGCAATAAATGAGATAAGTTTTCATACGGAAATCTCTGTCACAAAGCATAAATAAAATGCAATGCATGATGGTGCATAATGACAATGTTTTCTTCCCGATCCTAATGCTCACGTTCTGCATCCTCAGCGGCTTCAGAACTGGAAGACCCGAACAGCGTAGTCAAGAGAAAGCTGGACTGATAGGGCTCTCCATGCCTACTTATAGCGTCCATTAGCTTTTTTATATCGCCCTTATACATGGGCTGACCCGCTGCAAGATCCTTTAAGATCTCGGCCCTGTTCGATCGGGTAAGGCACACGCCAAATCCACCCTTCATCCCGACCAAGAAGTATCTCTCCTTGTACCCTTTCATCGAGGTCGGGATAAACATCAATTTCTTCTTCGGTCGGCTGGTGAAAAAGTACTCTGTCCCATCGCTTCGAGCCGATATGTAGAAGAAGTGGGTGAAAAGCTCAAGGGTCGGAGCGACCGCCTCTATTCTGCACAAGATTTTGAAGCACGCCACTGACCTCCACCCGTTCGGATGCAGTTGATTGGGGGCGATCCCATACCCTCTTAAGATCGCCATTTCAAAGGCGCCGAGTGGAAGCCTCAGGCCAGCATCCAGGCTCCAGAGATGGCAAATAAACCACTCGTTGTCATTTCGGCCAAAAGGCCCTTCGGTCACCGCCATCGATTTCGGGCAGGCCACTACCGATACCTCTTCAGGAAGGCCATATTTGGAGGGGATCTCAGCCACCTCCCCAGCGGTCAATCGAGAGTGGGATTCAATGGCTGGTCTGTTTTGATAGTCATCCAAAAAGCTGCTATCGAGCCTATCACCACTACTAGAGGCCATTTTCAACAAGCAAGAAGGGTGGACAGATGCAAGTTTCTTGTTTTTAAATGGAGTGGATGCAAGCAAGCAGAAAGAAAGCAAAAAGGAAAGAGGAAAAATTACTTACTTGATAGAAAGAACTCAAGGAATTCGAAGAAACAAGAAGTTGTTTGCAGAAATCTGAGATTGAAGAAGGAATTTTGACAGAGTTTCGCTAGGGATTTCGAAAATAAAGAGAAAATACTTTGCAAAGTTCCCTATTTATAAGCCAAAAGCTTCTGGAACACGCCAAACAACGCGCCACACAACGAGCGCCACGTGTCAAAAGGTATAATGCCTCTGTGAAGAACGAAGCGTCGCCCTCGGTACACGCGTAACATTAAATGGAAACAGTTGTCCAGGCAAGCACGTCTCTTCGAAAAAGGCGCCTCCTAAATTCAAAAAGCGCACCAATACGCGTCTTCGGATCGGGAATTTTCAGAGCTGATCCCATCCGAACGGACCTATAAAGGCAAATCAATGCCCGATCGGACCTGTTGAGGGGGGACAAGTGATAATACAGCAAATACCATTTGCTCTAAGGCCCATTCAGTCGGCCCATTCAACTGGCAAGGCCCAAAGCCCATCAGCCAAAGGTATCAGACACGAGCTCCTAGGCAACGCACATGCCCGATCGGCTGATGTGACCGCCAGTCCCATCAGCCGCCTGACACAAGGCAGCGCCCATGCCTACCACCTGCTCCCTTTCATGTCGCCGAATACCTACTCTGACAGCCAGTAATCACTTCCCAGGCACTCGAGTGCACCTCAATTATCTCATATAAATAGCCCAGCCAACGATGGCACCAGGTATTGATTACACAGCATTATTTCTCTAATGCACATTCTCTCTCTAAGCTACTAACTTATGCTTCGGAGTGCTCACGCCTGGTCCGACCGGGCACTTCTTATTGCAGGGTTTTTTCATCCGATCGGATCGCCCTCTCTCCTACAGATAAAGACATTTTTGGATTTATCAGTATTCTAAATCCAACTTCGATCTTTAAGCTTTTATTATACCATTAGTGACAATATGAGGTATAATCAGTTTATCTAGCAGGAGATTATTGTGCGAGATTCGGAAGAGAAAGAGCTGTAGAGCTGGATTTTATTTCTTATTATGTTAATTATATTTACCATAACAATTTAATTTTGATTTTTATTTATTGTTGAAATAGATGCATTACATAAAGAAAATTGTTGTGAAATGGTGTATTGTGCTTGGACATGGTTGTTTGTTGGTTTACGTGGAGATGGAGGAATGAATGTGTTTTTGGTAATAGTTCTCTCGCAACAACTCTTAAACACAAAGTGATTTTGAACTCATCAGCCAATTAAAAGTTGGGGAACACCTTGAATGCTTCAGGTTGTAGGCATGAGATTTTGATCAGTTGGCTTCCACCTCCTAATGGTTGGGTATGCTGCCAATTGTGCAAAGTGCAGCTCAAGCATCTGCAGGAGAAGTTTTTTCTAGATCAAGCAGGCAATTGGGCGTCTTAAATATTATATGGATAATCTCTTAACTTAAGCTGTAGCTACGCCTTTGGCTCTTGTTAAATTTAATTCCTTATTGCTCATATTTCACTATAGATCATAAAAATTCTTACCTAAGCACACGTGTGAATCGTAATCTACTCTCTCTCTCTTTTAAAGATAATAATCAATTATTAATTTATTAAAAAAATTCATGGAATAGATAATTCATTTTTCTTTTTTAATTTCAAAAATCAAGTTGGCATTGGTTAATAAAATAACATATATATTTCTTCCTGCGGTTAATTGTTTATCGATTGTGTGTTTTTGCTCTTTGTCTTCTCTTAAAAGAAAAAATAAAATAATTATGAATGGTTTGATGGAATTTAAATTCAATATTCCACTGTCTTGGCACAAAACTAGTATCAATAATCATTAAGCTATAGTTTATGGGTAAGAACATGATTTTTTATTTGCATCCAAATAAACCTTTGCATTAAACTTAATCATCACCTACTAACATATTTTAATTGAAGAATATAGAGTGCTCTCTTTCACTAATGTTATACATATATATATATATATATACACTACAAGAAAAACAACATTTCCCGACGGAAATTACCGACGGAAAATGTGAATGCCGACGGAAAGTGATTCCGTCGGCATAAAATCCGTAGGGAAATTTGCCGACGGAAAAATTTCCGTCGGTAAAAATTACCGACGGAAATTGTGTTTCCGTCGGTAAATTACCGACGGAAATTGTTTTCCGTCGGTAATGACGGAAAAAATTACCGACGGAAAACAATTTCCGTCGGTAATTTTAAAGAAAATTTGAATATTATTTTTTTGTATTTTATTTTTATGTAAATATAACCTGTTAAAACTAATTGCAAAATAATGAAAAAAATCATAATAATATCTAAATTTCAATATCCAATAATATTCGAATTTAATAATTGTGCTAATTATAAAGTTAGTAATTAGTTAACAACATAATATCTATGTATGTGTAATACAAAATGAGAACTAAACTGATGGCGGCGGCGGCGGCGGCGTACGATCAGACTGATGCGATGACGAGGCAAACATACCCTTCAAATTTGCCATCTCAGTGCGTAGGTCAGATAAATTTGCCATCTCATTGCGTAACTCAGATATGTAGTCCAGAGATTGTTGCAATCGAACCTCTGAGTCTTGCCATCGAGTCTGTGACTGTTGCAATTCCGATCTCAGCTCACTTACAGTATTCTGAAGTTCAAGTACTTCTCTGGATGACCGTCTATTAGATGCGGCAGTACTTGAACCCGAGGAATGCGAGTAACAAGATTTGGCCAAAGAACCTAAGCCAAATACCCGTCCTCGCTGGTCTCTACCACCAGCCACTTCATAATAGATCTGATTCGCATCAACATGATCAGAAGTCTGTGAGCGTTGCTGAATTGCATCTTCAACTTGTTCCTGTCATAGGACAAGTGTTTTACAATAAGTAACGATTAATAATAACTAATCTTTAAAATTTGTATAATATAGTAATGTGGACATACATGTAAAATCCTTGACCGGGAATTGACAAACGTTTGACCATCATGCTTGTTTGTGTGGGTGTGTAAGAATACCTCAGGGAGTGTAGCCGGTCGACCCATCGATTGTCCCTGCAAAAATAAAAAGAATTAAAGGCGAACTATAATTTATTGACTATTCCTATAAGTTTTTACTAAAATTTTGGCAGAATTTCCCCTATATTTGGAGCATACCTCCTGTATACAAAGATAAAAAAACACTTCAAAATTTCGACATTCAGCTACCATCCAACATTCCACAACAATGCAAACTCCTCACACAAGTAACATTCCCATCCTCCTCTATGGTAATGAGATATATTTTAGAAATTGTAACCATTAATTACAGTGATAACAGTAATATTATGTAAAACTTACTAGTCTATCTGCATGTTCCCGATGTGACATCGACCCTCCAGTGTGCGAGCATGAACTGAGTCCATCAGGTCCTCCCCGTCTATTACTAGAATTCCTCTCTGAAATGGAAATGGCTTCAGGGGTCGCCCAATACTGTGTCCAATGTCCCCATAAATCTTCGGTCATGTAGCGAGGTTGGACACCACCATCCTTTATCAAGCAAACAAAATCTCTGTAACGTGCCCGCGCACGAGTCTCCCACACAGAATACATGATCTCGTCAAGCGCCGGGTTCCAATAACATTTTTTCTTATAAGGCAGACAGAAAAAAAAAACAAATTGTTAGCAAGAGTAAAATATAATTCGTTATGTAACATACAATATCATAAATGTTTTACCTTGAATTCTTCGAAATAAAAACTTTTTATTTCCTCTGACAAATTCTTCCAGGCAAATCCATCATATTCAATTCTGTTTTTGAAAGAAGTTGTCATTATGCGTGAGCACTTTCCTGAAGGATTCAATCTAAAATATAACAATGTGAATAATGTTAGTACAAGTAATAACTGTCATTTAAATCATAATGAATGAAATATTATTCACTTACTCCTTAGCTGTGATATTGATGTACATTCTTCCATCAACTCCAATTGAGCCAGGCGTAGGCTCTTCCGCATCTTCTGTTCCTGACCCCTGAGGTGGCATAGATTCAGGGTGTGCTATAGGAGTGGAATCCGTGGAAGGAATGGTAGATGGCGCAACGGGTGGGATGGTCGGTGATGCGGCAGCCTGAGTGCTGGCATTGAGCCCATGCGATGAGGATCCTCCATCACCAGTACTGTCATCGCCGTCATGCTGCCTCAAACGCGGAGGAATCGCCGTTCTCTTCTTTCGCTTAAACATTTTTGAACCTGTCATTACATTGGAAATGCATATTGTCAGATAATAGAAAATAATTGCATTGTAATAAGCATATTAAATTAATATCCAAGTCAGTGCAATATTAATTGGTCTCACATGATAAGCAAGTAGTAGATAAACAAATTATTCGCTATCGTCACTAAGCTGTAAATCGTCATTCAAATCATCCTCATTTTCCGATGTAGAGGATGAAAATTCTGGCTCGTCATCAGATCCATCGCCAACCAAAGTTTCTTCATCATCCTCACCATCAATGTCAACAAATTCATTGTGCGCATAGTTCAATGGTTCGTTATCTTCAAAATTCAGAGAGTTGTTGATTTCATGAACTTCCGATTCTTCCTCCTGAAATGCATCATTATTTTCATAACGTTCACTTTGTCCGGCGCCTTTCCTTTCATAAATGCCTCTTGGTTTTACTTTGTACGCATGTAACCATTCCGATCTGTCTCGCTTTACGCTTGGATAAGAGACATAATATACCTGTCCCACTTGCATTGCCAACACAAATGGTTCAAAGTTCCTCAATCTTCTACGCTGGTTGACTTCAACTAAATTGTATCTGCTATGTATTTTTGTTCCCACGTTAATAGTTGGATCATACCATTCGCACTTGAATAATACACAACGTTTTATTGGCAGCGTGGGGTACTCGACTTCAATTATATCAACAATTTGCCCATAATAATCCATCAACTCTCCTTGAATGCAAACCCCACTGTTTACCGTTTCCTTGTTATGACCATGACTCTGTGTATGAAATTTATATCCATTTACGAAATAAACCGGAAATGATTTAACATATCGCAAAGGTCCTTTTGCAAGATCAATGATGTACTTGTTGTCAATTGCATTTGTCGATGCCTACATATTCCAATAAGCAAACATCATTTAATTCATATATTTCATATATATTGTATGTATGGAAATATATGGTCAAAATCACAACTTACATATGTCTTGAACCAATGATGAAAGTGCTTTTCGACTTCCTTATTCACCTCATTTTCATCTTTTTCAGGCATTAGATCCCGTACCCATTCCTCAAATAATCTAAAATGCCAAAATCAATTTATATATTACTCTTAACATAGTAAAACAAATGAATATTTGTGGGTATATATTAAACTTACCTCACATAAGGACGAACTTCCTCGCAATTCAATAGAATATAACTATGGGCCGCTATTAATTCATTCTCTACTAGCATTTTCCGTATTGAACGGCCATGTAAACGCCCAGGATATGTACAAATGGATAAGTTTCCGTCCTGATTACTTGATTCCCCGCCATCATCATTACGTGGCATTTTCCGCTGTCTCGTGTGTATATGAGGCTCAAAATAATGCGAACAAAAAGTACTTGCTTCTTCGACCAAATAAGCATTACATATTGAACCTTCAACTCTAGCTTTATTTTTTACGTTTTTCTTCAAGTGAAACAAATACCTACATGATATATTTTAATGCCATTAATTAGCATACAAAGGTATAATATAATTGCAATTAAAGGTCATAGATAGTTACCGCTCAAATGGATACATCCAACGATATTGAACCGGACCAGCGAGTTTCGCCTCATGTGCTAAATGCACGGGGAGATGCTCCATACAGTCGAAAAAACTTGGAGGAAAAATTGCTTCCAGTTTGCACAGGATTACTGGAATTTCTATTTCCAATCTAGCCATATCTGCTGCATTTATCTCGCATGACGTCAATGTTCGGAAGAACATACTTAGCTCTGTTATAGCTTCCCAAACTTTTGTCGGCAATAACTCTCGAAATGCTATTGGGAGTAGCCTCTGCATAAAAACGTGACAATCATGACTTTTCATACCGAATAATTTGTACTTTCTCATGTCGACGCACCTTGCCAAATTGGAGACGTAACTATCTGGAAACTTTAATCCTTTTAGCCAATCACACAAGACTTCCTTATGTTTTTTGTCCAAAGTGTAGCATGCTTTGGGATATTTTCCGGTTAAGTAATCTTTGTCTAACTCAGGCCTTCTACATAACAACTTTAAATCGGATCGGGATTTAGCATTGTCCTTGGTCTTCCCTTCTATATTCATAATGGTGTTGAATACATTATCAAAAATATTCTTTTCTATGTGCATCACATCCAGATTATGCCGTAATAAATTAGTCTTCCAATACGGCAAATCCCAAAAAATGCTTCTTTTTCTCCAGCCAAAATTTTTGTTGATTCTTCCATTTACTTCATCAGCATCAAATTCTGTTACCTTCAGTAAACCCAACTCATCAATTTCTTGTAAAATTTGCTCATTGCTTTTCACCACCGGCGGACTAGCAAGTACAACTCTATTCTTAATAAATTTGTTCTTGTTCCGTCGGAACGGGTGGTCAGGTGGAAGGAATTTCCTGTGGTTATCAAACCAAGAAGTTTTGCAACCATGCTGAAGATAAAACGCATCTGAATCATCGCCACAGTAAGGACATGCTAATTTTCCAGCCGTGCTCCAACCGGACAACATAGCATAGGCGGGAAAGTCACTGACCGTCCACATTAAAGCTGCTTTCATCATGAAATTCTGTTTAAGTGATGCATCATATGTTTCAACACCGACATCCCAAAGCTGTTGTAACTCATAAATCAACGGCTGCAAGTATACATCAATGTTGTGCTTCGGATTTTTAGATCCTGGAATAATGACTGTCAAAAACATATATGCCTCATTCATGCACATCCACGGAGGCAAATTATAAGGAGTCATTATGACTGGCCATGAGGAATATTGTTGCCCTGATTGACCAAAAGGTTGAAACCCGTCAGTGCTCAAACACAGCCGAACATTTCTAGATTCAGCAGCAAAATCAGGATGGATGTTATTAAAATATTTCCATGCAACTGCATCTGATGGATGGCTCATTATTCCACCTGTACTTTCGTGCTCATCATGCCATCTCATATGAGGTGCAGTAACTTCGGATGCATATATTCTTTGAAGCCTGGGAGTCAACGGAAAATAATACATACGTTTCCAAGGTACCAATTTATGCTGATTACCGCCACTTTTAGATTTGTACCTAGGTTGACCACAAAATTTGCACTCTTGTAAATTGACGTCATCCCTCCAAAACAACATACATCCCAACCGGCAACATTCGATTTTCTCAACAGGCAAACCTAAACCACTGATTAGTTTCTTCACATTGTACAGATTAGGAACCATTTTATGCTCAGGAGGCAATGATTCATTGTACCAAGCAAGAATTTGGTCAAAACCTCGATCCGAAATATGTTGCTCGGATTTTATATTCAATATCCGAGCTACAGAAGATAACTGAGTCATGTTATCGCAGCCTGGCCATAACTCCTGATCTGCTGAATTTAGCAAATCGTAAAATTTGGTTGCATTTTCGTTCGGTTCTTCCATCATTGCTGTACTTTCTCTAAAATCATGGCCCGCTGCATCGTAAACCATTTGGACGTATGGATTATCATTCACCCCTACATCATCGGCACCAAATTCCCCACCTCTTTCAAATTCACCCTCAATTGTTGACATGTTACCCACGTTTCCCATCGAGGTACTGCAAATTGATGGTTCTCCGTGTCGTGTCCACTCAAAATAATTTTGAACAAATCCCTTTTTTAACAGGTGAAAATATACTTCATCAACAGGAAGATAACTAAGGTGTTGGCACTTTTTGCATGGACATCTTATTTTAGCCCCGTCCATATGTGCAGGTTGAGAACTGGCGTATGCAATAAACGACTGAACCCCTTCCACATATTCTGGATTAATGTAACCATCCCTTGTTTTTCGTCTGTACATCCAAGATCTATCTACGCTACTCATAATTAATTCCAAAACTGTTACATGAACAAGGAGTCATTTAAACAATAATTATACGGATTATTATGCTATTAACAAAAAACAAAAAAAAAATCATATTACAGTCAATAACCTAGATAATAATACTAATTAGAAAAATAACTTTACAAGATTATAGGCAATTCATGGTTATTATTTATCAAAAACTAAAAAACTCATGTTTATTAAAGTCTTCTCCTAGATCTAAGCAACTATTATAAAAGCCTATAATATTTTGCTTGATTTTGTGCTTCATCTATCAATTAATAACATCTTTGTGGATCTATCATATGGTGTGTATCCCAATGTCATGTGCAATCAGATTTTCTTTTGAAGATTATTTTTACAAGTATTTTAATAAATTAAAAAAAGTGGCACTCGTATATATATATATATATATATATATATATATATATATATATATAGCAAAAGGCACTTATTTATGTTGCTATTCAATTTTAATGGGTTTGACATATAAAATCCTTGAAAAGACCACTACCATCACCTTACAAGCCATTGTTTCCAAAGGGAATGAAGGGTTATTTTGTCATTTTACCGTCATAAATATGATTGGGATAATTGTCCAAATTGCATGCCCATATGATCAAAGTCTACATCAGGTGGTTGGGATATGCATAAAAGAGTAAAACAAGCCTTTAGGCTTTTTTCTTTGAGGGTATGAAAGAAAGGAGAGACTGTTAGTCCGATACATCTCAAATTGTCCGATTGATGATGGGTTCAAATGCATGCACATGCATGTTATTATGCTTGAAAAAAATATTCTTTTTTTTTTCTTTTTGGAATCAAATTAAGTATGTTAGAAATTAGTTAATGCATGAAAAGTTGAAGAAAAAGAACAAATATTTGAGTTTACTACGAACAAAGCAATAATCTAAGTAAATTTTTAATGCATTTACTTTGAAGAATAAATAGTTGTATTTCAAAAAATTTAGGGATAACCTCTGATGAATAAGATAGAATAAACAAATGTGATTTCTTCTCTTTTAAACATGCTTTATAGATTTATCTAGTACTACCATGGTACGAATTTATATTAGCCGGACTAGTTAATTTTAGGTATCAGATTATTAAAAAAAATTGCTAATAACTACTTGGAAAAAAAAAAAAACTCAATCTTTACTCACTTTTCAATTAATACCCAATATTCAAGAAAAAGAAAAAACTCAACAATTGAAATATTAGGCTGAATTGATGTGAAATATTAGGCTGAATTGATGTGAACTAGTAGATATAGTTTGTTGTTATTTTTTATATTTTATTTTAGGAAAAGTTATACTTTGTTGTTTAACAAGACATAACTGCCAATTTCTTTAATTTGATAACATACAAATTTTTGGCATTTCAACAAACTTTCTTAATTTGCTATATAATTTCCCATTTGAACTTAAATTATGTGTTCAAACATTCAAATTAATATATGGATTAAATTTTATACTAACATTTTGTCTTTCTTTGATTAAATTAATAATTGAGATTTGATTCAAATTAATAACATTTTATACCATCTGTTTGATTTACTTTGAGTTTTCCATTACTGATATAAAATGGAAGGGCAAGATTCCATTTTAATTGCTTTTAGATTTTAATTGATTGCGGATTGAAAGAGATTATGGCCAAGATTATTGTAGAATATACAATTCCTATACAGGAATCTTTGAACTATATATATATATATCTAATTAATTAAAGAAAATCATTAATTTCAGGATATAGTACTATATATGATTTTATCACTTAATTAAGAAGATATTTTAATTTTAATTTTTTAACAATTACAACATAAATTCAATTAATTGTTGGTGTAATTACAAATAATATATATTTATTCAACAATACTTAACTAACATAAATAAATTAATAATAATAACAATCATATTAACAATAATAATAATATAATCAACTCAACAATAATAATAATAATATTATTAGTAATAATAATATTAATAATAATTAATATTAATAAGCAAAATAAAATTATTAATATTATAATTATTATCTGAATTTAATAGTAATAATAATAATAATAATAATAATAATAATAATAACTAAAAAAAAAAAAATTAAAGGGAGAGATCGGGACCTGTCGACGCTGGAGGAGAGGAGCAGGAGGAGTGGAGGAGAGGAGGAGGCGGCGGAGGAGGACAGGCGGACCGGCAAGCAGGCTGATCGGAGTGGAGGACGCCGGCGGCACGCGGAGGGAGGGAAAGAAGGGGAAGATCGGAGCGGGAAGAGGGAAGGAAGGGGAGAGAGGGAAGGAAGGGGAGAGCGGAGGAGGAGGGGAGCTACGGGACCGGCGATGGACGGCAAGGGCGCGGTGGCCGGCGGCGTGAGGGCAGGGGGTCAGAGAGAGGGAGCAGAGAGAGAGGGAGGTGAGAGGGAGGAGAGATAGGGGAGAGGGAGGGGATCGGGTAATTAAAATCTGAATCTTTAATTTTAGCGACGGAATATTGGTTTCCGTCGCTAATATTACCGACGGAAGAGAAAAACCGTCGGTAATTTTAGCGACGGAACTACTTCACCGTCGCTAAATAAAACTTAAACTTTTTCTTTTCTTTTTAGCGACGGTAATTGTTACCGTCGCTATTTTTAGCGACGGAATATTATAACCGTCGCTAATTTTGCGACGGTTCTCTTAAACCGTCGCTATTTTTAGCGACGTTTTAGTTTTCCGTCACTAAATAGTGTCGCAGAATTTGGAGGGAACAGTTGGCGCCTTAATTAGCGACGGATTGAAATTTCCGTCGCTAATTAGCGGCGGCTTAATATAACCGTCGGCATGTAGCGACGGAAATAATTTTCCGTCGCTAAATAGCGGCGGAATGTTACTTCCGCCGCTATTTAGCGACGGAAAAATATCCGTCGCTATTTTTCCGTCGCTATTCTACTCTTTTCTTGTAGTGATATATGGCATAATTTATTCAGTATTTGAAAATATCTATTGATTTGGGTACGTAATTCAAATTCACATCAAATATATTCATAAAAAGCAAAGCATTTTATTTAAAAAATTTATTTATTTATTTACTTTTTTTAAATATTATTAAAATCAAATTGGCCTGTTGGATCAATTTAACTGCAAACTATTAATTGATTTGGCTCGATTCAATGTATAAAACAAATAGAAATAGAATCGGTTGAACAGTTAAAGAACTTAGTTAAACCAAGAAAACCAATTTGAATTAGGAAAATTAGTTTTTGTCAAAAATGTACATACAATATATACAACATTGTTTTTGGCTCAAAACAATAAAATAAAAATATAAATACAAAATAATCGAAATTTAGACAATTTTGATGAATTTTTTATGAATAAAATAAAAAAAAAAATCTAATTTATATTCGATGAATTTTTGTTGAACTTTTGTAATTTTTATTATATTTAACTTAAATTTTTGTTATAAATGTTGATTGACTTGAAAATAATATTTTACGGTTAATACTTGATGATTAATGTATTTTTTTAAAATATTTTTTATTTTTATGTAGTAATATTTTTATAATATTTATATAAAATTTTAAAAATAATATTATTTAAAAAAATATCCAGTTGCATCATGTCGAAATTATTTTATTTTATTTTATTTTTCTTATACAAGAAGAACTTTTCCTTGGGTCACGGGATATGTGTGATTGACGCATTAATTAGAGATCCGTTTTGTAATAATGTTTGTTAAAGTTGACAAGAGAGAAATTCCTCTGAATAATTAATTGTTTTGTAAGTTTCTTTGCCCATAAGGTATTATTTGAGATTTATATTAATAATTAATAGCATTGAAAATGTCTTATTGCTAAAATATTTCAATTTTAATATATTATTATTATTATTATTAAGGTTTCCTGTTCCTTTCCTAACAAAAAACTACACCAAAGGCCCAAAAAGAAAAAGGAAATCCCAACTGGCCAAACCCTTCTAAAATCTGGAGGGCACCTAACGCACTAAGAATACTTACTTGAAAGGATGAGTGCAACTTCCATTGAATCAATTGCCACATTGGTCGCCGTCCTACATTTGTATCTAAGTAATTATTGGCAATCAGAGTTTTAATTATCCCAATTATGATTATGGATATTATTCATTATATGTCTCATCCTTATGTTAACCCATCACTGTCAAATTATGTTCTTGCTTCCAGAATATCTCTAGGAAGTTTCTTCAACTTTCTTGTAAAAAAAGAAAAAAGCTTGCTTCAACTGGAATTTAGACCTACTCAGTTCTGTTTGGAGGCCCAAAACAAACATTTGGGCTCTACTGTGCAATATCATGATAAATAAATCACATGTTGGCAGTTTAGATAATTTTAATATCTCATAAGCTGTGAAATTGCTATTTATTTTGTTACAGAGTGCAATGTCATCCATATATATAATTTCAACTGGAGCAATATTGTCTCTGATATTATAATAAAATCGAAGAATCAAACGAATTGTTAAGTTTGATTATATGGCATTCATTATATTCTTTGACTCACGTTACTTGCAACCTACACATTTCATCATTATGGATGTTATATGACTGTCCATTGACGAGGTAAAAAAGTGGCATCATAACAATTAAGTAGAAGATGAATTAGAGAAACCCATAATTGTAATGTTGAAATAATGATTCTTATTAGGGTTTAATTTTTAAGGTTAGGGGAGACGTGAAATATGTGTTATTTTATGGGTTCTATCTCTTTTTTACATGTCATGTATATAATATTAGTGCTAGTTGCAGGGCTCAACAAATGGAAGATGGTCAAACTTAATATCTGTTTGAGCAGGGGATTTATATATTTTCTCCAATTTTGCAATTCAAGGGTAAACATTGCTTACCCTTGAATGGATAAATTAGATAGTTTATATAATTTTTTTTTTTATTATATTGATGTTAAATTTTTATAAATTGTATTTTTATATTTAAAATTTCTAAAATTTATATTTTCATTTTAGAATTGATATTTTTTTATGCAATGTTTTATAGTGTAATTATATGATTAAATATTTAATGAATAACCAACTAAACAAATTTAATGATTAATGGATACAGGCTTGATATTGATTAAACAAAACTAATTTTATAAACTAAACTTAAAAAAAGTCCAAAAATTGATTAATCAGTAAATGGTGACCGAAGTAAAATCGATGATTGAGGGAGACACGTAACGTATTATTGAATGGAAATGGAAAGATGGGGTTGTTGTATTTTTGGGTGAAATTCAAAGTTGTAATTAATAAAATAAAACCCCACCCCTTGATATTGAACGGAACCATTTCAAATAAGCAGTGAAATTAAATTAGAATTTTATTTTTTAATACTAACTGTCGCCATTCCTCATCTGCTCTCATTTCATCAATATTAAAAATTAAATTTCTCCTATGCGAAAAAGTGAAAAAAATCTCTATGATTTTATTCCTTAATTTAGTTTCTAGACTTTTGGGTTCCAATTATTATTATTATTATTATTATTATTATTATTATTATTTCGGAAATCCCTCCAAGCCATGGAAGAAAACTAGTGTATGATATCACCGGATAAGGAAGAAAATAAAAAACTGCTGGCCGTGGTAGATGATGGCAATAGATTAATGAAGGGCGGCTGATCGGAAATCACTCTCCAACTTATTAAATTTGGTCATTTTCTCGCATTTAAAAAATTGGTTAGCTGTTTCAAATTCCCATCGATCACCATCTCACTATTAATTTTTAGCTGTTTTTTTTATTGTAATTAAATGATAGTTGAGTTATAATCTAGTTAGTAGTTATAGACATGCCTTTTTCTTTTTAATAGTGGGGCATTTGTGAAAATTTAATGATTACATGTGTAATTAATCCAATTATAAGTCATTATCAAAGTTTGAATTTGGAATATTTTTTATACATCTCAAAATTTTATTATTGGACGAATTTAAAAATTGTAGTTATTATAATTAAGGGACAAAATTTTTTATTGTAACTTTTCTATTATATCTATCCTAACTATAGAATGAGTAATTAAATATTTTTAAAACTATAAAAATTATGTTAATACCATAGTATGAAAAATATAAATTGTAATTAATAGGATAAAATTAAATAATAATATAATAAACAATTTGTAGATTGGCTATAATGTAAAAAAAAAAAAAAAAAATTCAAGGACTTAAAAATCTTTTTCTGCCTAAAAAGTTATATCACACAATAAGGTCGTATTTGTGAGATAGGGCTAACGAACCATAATTATTTTAATCTTCGTTTGGTAGATAACTACACATATTAAGAATAAGAAGGAATTGGTCTTCCCTGTTTAGAATAGGAACGTGGTCTTCACATGGAACACTTGAAGGTCCAATAAAAATAAAATCCATTTTATTGATACATGGTATAGCCACTAACTTTTAGTGTTAGATCACCTGCAGATGTTCAATAGTTCTGCAAACTTCAGGACACATTCTGGATATTTTGCATGTATTCAATCCTAACCACAAGGGAGTGCATTAATAATACACATTAATATAATATTCCTTATAAAAATTCGAGCAAATTTTATCTTATAAATTAATTTTTGGAGCTAAATTAGGTTTACATTCATTTTCTTCACACTTTATGTTAATAAAAAATTTCTTACAAGTTAATGGTACCGCTGATAGCTTACTGATTAGAAAGAGTTTTTAAAAAGCTCCTATTAAGTTAAAACTCATGTACAAGAGATTGACGAGCTAACAATGGAGCTCACATTAACATTGCAGAACAAAAAGATAAGAAACATTGCACAAAGATAGAAGAAAAAAGATATCTTCTAGAACTGGCTTTAAAGATTAATAATCAGAAATCCCTTTGCGTATGAGCTCAAATTGTAAACAGTTGAAAATCCAAGTTGGGATAAGTTTTAATATAAATTAAAGCAACACATTCAAGCAAAAGTAGATCCAGAGGATCAATGTATTCAAGCAAAAGTGGATCCAAAGGATCTGAAAGAGATTTAACTTTTCAAAAAATTGCTAAAGAACCAGAGAAGAAGATGGTTGCCAAAAGTTAACATATGATTGTGAGAGAGGAGATTGAAAATCAGAAAAAAATTAAATATATCTTAATGTTACCATCATTTAGTGGAATGCTATCTTATTATTGCACAATTGTCAAAATATAATCAAAATCTTTTTCTTTTTTAAATCAAAATATAATGCTAATCTTAATCATGTACAAGTCTTCTTTCACTGTTCCAAAAGCATGAAATTGAAAGAAGAATTACATACTATTCTATCTCATAATTTTTGTCTACTTTTTTTTATATATATTAAATAATTATAATTATTATATTTTTAAAATAATTTTTTTTATAACTTTTCTACTATACCCATTTTAAATTTAAAATGAATAATTAAATATTATTAAAATTACAAAAATTATTAAATGGATGTATTTTATATTTAGCTAAAATGGACATTTTGTTTTGGTGGGTAATTAAACAAATCAACATCAAATAAATACAACACAGCATGCACTGATCAAATGGCAATCAACAGTCGCCATCAAGATTTGGTGAGTAATTAATGATCATAAGTAAGAATAAAAGTTGATTATTCTTAACACAAACGATTGCTGCACTCTTGTCCAAAAATTCTGAATCAACTTCAAATACAAAACAGAATTTTATTGTATAAAACGCGGGTAAAATCAAAGTCCACTATTTTGACTACAAATTTTCTAATCATGCAACTCATACCGTTGATGACCCGGCAAGAGACTCACAACTCTTTGACTCGCATCCTTCACAAACGCTCCTATTGCTGCGTACTCTTGAAACGCTCTAACATCAATCTGACCCTTCACAAACTTTGGAAAAAACAGCCAAAACGCGGTGGTCATAACAAATCCAATGGCCAAGATTCCAGACACTATCCCCGGCAACTGCCACCTGCCTTTTAACGACTTCTTAACATGAATCTCCATCGTTACACAGAACCCATTTAGAAGAAAAAACGCAGAGATCTCCCACGTGGGACTCACGCGCACCAAGTAATAGAACATGAGCTCATGCATAATGGCAGACACCACAAATGTCCCGAAAACAGCTAGCAGTGTGGCCCAGTAGCGGCCGAAAGCGCGTGTTAAGATGTTGCGGGTGGGTTCGTATACGGTGGGGCGTAAGATACTAGAAACCATCAAGTTCCATCGCCTACCCCAAAAGTCTTGAAGTGATGTAGAAAGAAAGGGCTCATTGAACTGTGGCTCAAGCTCTATGCCTAAAATAGTTCGAGCCAGAGCTGCAGTTATGGCTAGGTTAATATCTAGTACAAAATACATATGAAAGGCATAGAGGAATGAGATGATAAAAGGGTGGATATAATCACTATAATCATATATTTTGACCAAAATGCCCACAAGTAGACCCTTGATTGCATAGTTTAAAGGTCCATCTTTGATTTTTCTAGCCAATGGGTTTTGTTTGTTTTTGCCATTTTGAGGTGATTTGGGAGATGGGTTTTGACTGTTATGGCCATTTACGTGTTTATTTTGGATCTTGATTGGTAAGCAAGAAACAGCCAGAAAAAGAGGGAGAGAAACGTCAGGATCTGAACAAAGAGGGCCTTTACCAAAAGCCAAGAGGAGAAGCTTGAAATTGGCAAGCCAAGAAATGAAGAAAGCAGTAGTGCCTCCAAGATGAGGGGAGAAGAGAATAAGAGGGAGATAAAGAAAGAGGCAAACAATGGGTAAAACAAAAATGAGTCTTTTGAGTCCTTTAGGTATAATGTTTCTAATACCATAACAATAACATAAGGAAACACAAATTGTAACCCATACCTTAATGAAATTTTGAATTTCTCCCTCCATCTTCCTCTTCACCTAACTCAAAATACAGAAGAAGAGGATGTTTTAATTTATAGAATCAAAGAATACAATATCTAAGACGGTCTGAGTTGGGAAGACGCCATGGAAAATGGTTAGCTTGTTTTTCTTTTCTAAAGTTTGCACTTTTGACTTGCACCACAAAATTAAAAAGAAAAAAGATGGAGACCTTCCAGAAGCAAAGAACCAAGAATGTAAAAGTTCAGTAAATCAAGTAACTGCCCTTATAATTTACGACTTTTGGTATTAATGATTGCACACATATCTTATTAATTCCCACGTGCCAGGCAATGACCAATGCATGCTACTCCCTCCATTCCACACTTAAAATTTAAATTTTATTTATTTTATTTTTAATAAAATTTATTTTTTTAAGTGTTTAAAGGTGTGTCTTGAAATTTAAAAAAATGTATTAATTAATTATTTAAAACCCATTAGATTTAAGTTTATATATTAAGTAATTTTACCTATTTTTAAAATAAGGATAATTTAGTATTAATCACTTAATTTTATTTTAAATTTAAGTATAATTAATATTTCCTATCTATTTCAATATGTGTGACTCCAAATTACATTTGTATAACATTTTGAAAATTTAAATGAAATTTAATTTTCTTAGAATTTAAAAAGTGTATCTTGAAATTTAGAAAACGTATTAATTTATTGTTTAAAACCAAATAAATTTAAGTTTGTGAATTAAAATAAGGGTAATTTAGTTTTAATCACTAAATTTTATCTTAAATTTAAGATTAATTAATAATTTTTTAATTTTAGTGAAAGAAAACAAAAATATCACATATAATTAAATGGAGGAGTACCTCTTTAATTCTAATAAAAATAATAAAAACATCACGTGTAATAAAATGAAGGGAGTAATTTTTATATGATATATGCGAGCTTCCTTGCACCCAAAATCATTTTCACACAATTCGAGATCCGCTCCATAAAAATAAAAATAATTGTTTTTTTTTTTTTTTTTTTTTGAATAAAACCTGAACTTTATAAAGAAGCTCAAAGGCAAGGGGGAAAAACATCCCAAACACAACACAAATTATACAACAGAGAAGCTCTAGCTAACTTATGAGCTTCTTTGTTGTTAGTACGACTAATCCAACACAACTCAATATCAGAGTTCCTAGAAAAGAGAAACTTACAATCCGAAATAATAATACCAAAATCTGAAAAATCATCACAAGAATTACAAGAAGCAAATTTCAGTTCCTGGGCATCAGTATAGATAATACCATTTGTAGGTAAATGTTCTTCAATCCAAAGGAGCACCGAGCGAAGCGCCACACCTTCAGCAACACGCGGGGAGAAAACTCCTGGACAATGACCAGAAATGGCTTTGAGGAAATTACCCTCCGAGTCTCTGAAAACAGCTCCAAAACCTGTTCTACCCTCCTCAGCAAAAATTGCAGCATCAATATTGCACCTCCAGGCCCTGTTTCCTCCATTCAAAGGTGAAGAAGTCAGCAAGTTACAACGAATTCCTGGGACCATTATTGTGTTTAAAACATCCTTTGCTGCCCTCCATTCCTCCAGGAAAGAAAGAGCAGAATGCACTACAATATGAGGAGCCATAAACTCATTGTTCCACAATAATTTATTTCGAACATTCCACATTTGCCACATTATCATACTCATCTCTCCTAACTTATCTTTTCCTATCAAACCAGTCAGTGTAGATAAGATGTCTAGGAAAGGATTATTGATATCAAAGTTTGGTAGCCTAAAGAAACTCCATACCTCTTTAGCAAAGGGACAATCAAAGAAAAAATGAGACCTGTCCTCCACCCCATTACAGAGCAGACAATTAGGACTAGTTGAGATTCCTTTGCCATCCAATCTAGCCCGAAGAGGCAGAAAATCCTTCAAGGTACGCCATAAAAAATTTTGAACTTTAGGAGGTATAGACAACTGCCAAATAGTCTTCCAAATATTAAAAACCCCAACCGGCTCTGCATTCAAGTTGCCCATAGCCAAACGGTATCCACTTTTCACAGAGTAACAACCTCGTTTATCAAAATGCCAAACAATCCTGTCACAACCATTAAATAATGATAATGGGATATTTAAAATAGCATGAACATCCTCCACACAACAAAATTCAACAAGTCTGTCCATATCCCATTCTTTTCCTCTATTTTTCAAGAAAGCACAAACTCTAGCCTCTTCATCCACAAAATCAGTCCCCTCATTCACATAAAAATTCCCCTCTCTAGGTACCCAAGGATCTTTCATAAATCTAATGGTCTTTCCATCTCCAACACACCATCTGGCCCCCTTTTCCAACAAAGATTTAGCCTGCAAAATACTCTTCCAAGTAAAACTAGGATTATAACCCAGTTGACCATCAAAAAAATCCCCATTTGGGAAATATTTAGCTTTGAAGATACGAAAAATAAGAGTATTCTTGTTGGTTAAGAGACGCCAACCCTGTTTAGCAAGCAAAGCCAGATTAAAAGAATGAAGATCCCTGAATCCCATACCACCAACTTCTTTGCTACAACACATTTTGTCCCAAGCTGCCCAGTGTAAGTTGTTATGCCCATTGTTTTTTTTACCCCACCAAAAAGAATTCATCATTCTCTGCAGCTCCTCACATATAGACACAGGTATCATAAAAACACTCATGCAATAGGTAGGAATAGCCTGAGCAATAGATTTTAACAAAATCTCTTTACCTGCCCTAGATAAGAATTTATTATTCCAAGATGAAATTCTTTGAGCTAAATTACGCTTAAGAAAACCGAAAATAGCTCGCTTACTACGCCCAATTAAAGAGGGTAAGCCCAAGTATCTACCATGATTAAGGGGGGCATCGACACCAAGAATCCTAGAGATCAAATTTCTGTTATGATTAGACACACTGGGACTGAAAAAAATGCCAGATTTTTGATAATTAATCGACTGTCCAGAAGCTTGTTCATATTTAAGCAAGAGTTCCTTAATAGTATTGCTTTCGACAGTCGAAGCCTTGAAGAAGAAGAGAGAATCATCAGCAAAAAATAAATGAGACACCCGAGGGCCTCTCACGCTAGCTCTGCACCCCTCAATAAGACCCCTTCTCTCAGCATCTCTAAATAAAGAAGACAGTCCTTCAGCACAGATAATGAACAGATAAGGTGAAATAGGATCACCTTGTCGAAGACCTCTCTCCGGAATAAGCTGACCCACCTCTCTCCCATTAAAAAGAAAGGAATACTTCACATTTTTAACACACATCAGCATTAAGTCCACCCATTTTCTGCAAAAACCCAACCCCAGTAACATATTCTCCAAAAAACTCCACTCCACTCTATCATAAGCTTTGCTAATGTCAACCTTAAGAGCTACATGCCCCGGATTACCCACTCTATGGTTCTTCATACTATGGATTAACTCAAAAGCAACCAGGGCATTATCAGTGATGAGCCTACCCTTAATAAAAGCAGATTGGTACTCCGAAATAATCTTTGGTAAAACTCTCTTAAGTCTGTTAGCCAGAACTTTAGAAACAATTTTATAAAGTACATTACACAATGCAATTGGTCTAAAGTCCTTCACACTTTCAGGTTTATCAATTTTAGGAATTAAAACCACCAAAGTATCAGTAAGAGTGTCAGGGAACATACCATCTGTGATCCAGCGCCGACAGCCATCCACCACATCTTTACCAATCAGGCTCCAAAATTTTTGATAGAATGCAGGGTTGAGACCATCTGGACCTGGAGACTTGTCAGGGTGCATCTGGAAAATAGCTTCTCTAAATTCTTCATCAGAAAATGGTTGGAGAAGCATCAAGTTATCTTCCTCGGACACTTTCCTCTCAACTAAACTGGCCACCCACTGACAAGAAACTGGTGATTTTTTAAACAACGTACTATAATAATCCAAAACCATCTTACTCAAGATACCATTATCTGTAACCCAGCACCCTTGCTCATCTTTCAAAGTAGAAATGAAGTTTTTCCGTCTTCTAGCATTCACCTGGGAGTGAAAGAATTTTGAGTTTTTGTCCCCGTGTTTTAACCAGAAAATTTTTGCCCTCTGTTTCCATTTTATCTCTTCCTGCTCCAGAATAAGATTTAATTTAGATTTAAGGTCCCGAACCTCATCAGCCCCTATCAACGTGATACCCTTTGAATGAAGATTAAGCCGTTGTTCAATAGCTGATTTCTCTTTTTTACCAGCCTTAAGAACATTGGAGCCCCAACTCTGCAGCGTTTTACAACATTCAAGTTTGCGATTCATCAGCTCTGTAACCCCTGACTGAACCCAACCTCTCTTAACCACCTCAAACACAGTTGGTTCTAATAACCAGCAATTCTCAAATTTAAATCTCCTGGTACTGCTCCAATTCCCCCTTTTATCCAATTCAATCAACAGGGGAGAATGATCCGAGGTAGGGGCAGCCAAGACTTGCAAGTAACAATTAGGGAAGGAAGTTAAAAAAACAGAGTTGCACATACCTCTATCCAATTTTTCACGGACCCAGTAGTGAGGATTGCGAAACCGTTCCCACGTGAAAATCACCCCTTCCGATGGAATATCCGAAACCCCTATATCCTCAATTGCAGACCGAAACCCATCAATGAGATATTGCGGATGAACCCCACCCCCCATTTTCTCAGTTGAGTCAAGTAGATCATTAAAATCCCCACAAATCAGCCATGGGACATCCAAATTTCTACCTCTCCCTAGTTGACGAAGGAGTCGCCAAGAGTCTGCTCTTCTACCTCTTTCAGGAAAACCGTAGAAACCAGTAAACACCCAAGTCTTCTCATTAGGCCCACACACCAACATATCAATGAAGTTTTGATTAAAGGAATTAAGTTGGACTTCCACAGAATTGGCCCAAAACACAACCAGACCTCCCCCACGTCCCATTCTATCCACACACACACACCCAGTAAAACCCAACAGATGCTTTAATTCTTCCGCCCTCCTATTATGAATTAGAGTCTCCATAAGAAACACTAAATTGGGCTTACAACGAAAGACAGTGTCTTTCAGGTATCGAACTGTCTGAGGGTTGCCCAAGCCTCGACAGTTCCAACTTAAAATTTTCATTGGGCCCGGCTGGCCTGCTGAGCAGGACCTGCCGATATAGTAGAACCACGGGAAGTAGACTGCGTGGTAGTAATTGCATCTAAATCTGAGTTAGTTGAAATAGATGTAATTGGGTTTTGAATGGATTATTGAATGGAAAAGAAAATCAATGTTAGAGCCTGTTGATTTTCGGATGCCATTAATCATATAAAAAAATTATAAAAATAAAGTTAAAAACCTAAAAAAAATTATTTGTTATATTATACAAATTACAAGTCCAAAACCTAACTAAGCGAAATTCTACTTCTAATAGAAAAATAGAAATTTGGCCCAAGCATAGAAATTGACCTTTTATCTAAACAGAGATTTCTTTTTGAGTTTCATCATCTGAAAAAGCAAATACTTGAAATTACCGTTACTCAGCCAAGAACCATTTTAAAATTTAAACAGAAATTCAAAGCGTAGCAAGCTTCGTATTCATTCTTCTCTCCTCTCTTTTCTATTATTCTTTAATTTTCTTGATTGAACCAAATCAAAACATCCCCTTAAAATTATCAGGGTGCTGTCCAAAACATTCCCATCCATAAAGCCTTAGGCTATGTTTGGTAAGACGGATTGCATTGTAATGTAATTGGAGACGTAATGGATTGAAAAATGTATTGTAATGTAATTATGATTACATTACTATATTTGGTTGAATTAGTATTGTAATGTAAATGTTAATGCATTCCTATGTTTGGTTAGATTATATGTATGTATTGAAATATAATTATATTTATAATTACTAATTAATTTTTTTATATAATTATTTTATTTTTTATAATTATTTTATATATTTATTATATTATACTAAATTGTACTGATTCATATTAAATTTTAAACTTAATATTTAAAATAAAATTAACATTACAATTGTAACTATAAACTATAAAATAAATTGTTTCATACGACTCAAATTATCAATATGCTCAAATATCCCCACTAAGTAAACTTTTCACCCAAATCTCTTTCTCATCATCAGGTATAGTAAAAAATATATCAGTTGTTTCACGATCACAACCAATTTTTCTTGTTACTTGGTATCTCTCACGCATACTCAAACCACTCAATTTTGTCAATTCACTATTGATCATCAATCTCTTCTTATGTGCATCGTCATCTTCTAATGCTCGACTAAATCTATCACTAGCTTAATAGAACCTGAAGATGTACCATTGCTTGACATTTCTGCAACACAAAAATCAACAGCAGCAGTCTATATAATTGAAGTATATAAAAAATTAATTAATATATTCGATATGCATGAGAAAACAAAAAAAGAAATTTAAATGGAAGAAGAGTGTTAAAGTCATGCATTGTGTCACTATGATGTGAAAATTGAATATGAATTTTTAACATGATGACAAGCATCCTGGTAAACATGGTGAAGTTGCTTGGTAAATAGCTTAGCTTATGATCTATTAAAATACATTTTTGCAAATTGCTGTATCCATAGTCTAATTAAGTTCCAATTCTAATTTGTATCATAGCCTATTTTCATATATCTAAAGCATCAGACTCAGAGATTTTTTACAGTTCTGTTTCCAATGCATTAAAAGTTTGAATTCGTTAGATTTATTTGAGGCTCAACCAAAACATAGACAGCATTTAACTTAGTTCACTCTTTCTAATGCACAAGCTTAGCAATTCTACTCCAATAATTCATATAATATAAATTCACCATTAAGTACATAAAGCATCCAAATCAAATTGACAATATAGCAGCAACCGACATCAAATAACAATTCTAGATGCACGACTAGGAAGTTGCTCCTGGTAAACAACCTCATATCAAGCTCACCTTTGCAAATATAGTACCACTTTAAGCATTCATAAATTTCCAGAAAATAAAACAAGAATTTGTAATCAAATGTAACATAAAATTCAACATATTGACCTGATATTGACCTTCCTTCATTTTTATATCTTATATATTCATCAATCAATGCTCCTTATAAAAATAAAAAAAAAAAGATAACTGCATCATGTTTTACAGGTGGAAGAGGTAGTCCGGTCCAGATGCCAACATCTAATCATATTATTATTAATTAAGACTTGCATGTGTCCATTCTATCGTAAACAATTTTAACCATAAACACACATCATCATAATAAAATGCTCTACTTATAATTCGCAAGTAATTTCACCAAGCTGAATAGGCATTATCGAAACTCCAAAGACTGGTATGATTTTGACAGAATTGTGAGCACCTCAATATAATGCCAAAACAAAAATGTATATAAAAATCAAACTTTCCAGTCCACAAAAGCGCTTGAGATTTTGACTATGAAATTGATTTCATTCTTGACACTGTGATGGTAACAATTGAATGCATTCAACTCTAATATGTTACCCAATTCTATACAGTTTTCACTTTCCAAATGGAATTGTAAGATAATCAATCACTAAGCTACTTGTTAAAAATATAATTCCATACCACAGCTCATAGTTCAATTGGAAGCTAAATAAATTGTCAAATAACAAGAATTATAAGACACGAGTTTACTACCTCTTTTCACCACTTCATCCTAAAACTCATCATTTCAGTTAGAATAATAGTCATTCATAAACTAGACCTTTCAATCTTAGAACAATTTCATTTAAAAGTTCCTCTGCAATCAGAACCAGAAACAGAGGAATGCCTCAATCATCCAAAATTAGAGCTCGAATTTTTAGTTTCATATATTCGAAAGAAATGCACTCTTCTTCCTATCTGCTAAGTTACAGATTTGAAATCTCCTCATTAATTTCTAAACCCTTCAGCCTCAACTTCTCTCAGTTTGCCTAAAAATTCCTAAAGGATTATATAGCATTTGCCTAAAAATTCCTAAAGGATTATAAAATAATTTACAAACACAATGTCACTAATTCAGATGTATGTACTCGGTTCAAACTCAAATTCCAGATTCTGAAATTATAAACTCATCATACTTATTCAACTAATCAAACAAGCTTATTAAGCTAGTCAATTAACTACTCAGCCAAGAAGGGGACATCTCAAATTGGAAGATAAATACAAAGAAGAAGAACTGAATAGAGGTGATTTCATCACCTGAGTTACCCAAAACAGAGGGGCAACATATTTGACATCTGAAAAATCATACCATCAAACAGATTTCTGAAAAACCAAAATCGACAAAAAAAGAGAGAAAAGAAACACGATTCATCTTCTCACAAGACCGAAATCAAAACCAAAAAGAGAAAATCTAGACAGAATGATGAGTTACTCACCGCTAAAAAGAGAGGAGAGAGCTTCGTTTTTGATCGGCGGCAATGGTGATTCCGATGGTAGCGAGACCGGCGATGGTGAGATGAGACCAGCGATGGAGGTGAAGGAGGCGAGAGAGGTAGGGAGGTGAGGGACGTGATGGAGGTGAAAAAGATGAATGGTAATCAGAAATACTGTATAAATTTAGGGGATTGAAAAATACAGTAATTAATGTAATTAGTATTACTGATATATTTAATATTACAATAAAGTATAAATATTTTCCATCAACAAACAAAGTATTCAATACTAAGTTAATTACAATACAATACAGACCCACTCACCAAACATACCCTTAATTCGCTGAACAAATCAAAACCATCGCCGTCTGATCCATCATCATCATTACCCATATCAAGATTTACACAAGAAAAATCTAGTTCAAGTTCAAAGTCAGGATCTTGGTGTGTATATATCTAATTCTTTCCACCAACGCCCCCATCAAAACCTATCTTGGTGTTCACTAACATTTTTTCTCGCTGGTGCGTTTTGAAATATATCTTTTTTTTTTTAATTCAGTTCTTATTTCGTTAAATTCAATGCGAATTCCCATCTGGGTTGTATTCAAAATGTCTAATTGCTCTTGCAAATTGGGTGAATTATTTGTGTTTATTATGGACAACGATTTTACGAAGAACATCCCTTGAAAATGAAAAATAACTTTATGAGAGATTAACAAGCAGGGACATCCCACGGAAACTCAAAAATAACTTTGCGAGGGATTAACTAGGAACAACCCTTGCAAATGTTCGAGAAATTTGCAATAATTGTCCCTCGCAAATCTCTTGTTAAAGGTTAGCGAGGGGTCAAAATAGTAAGGGAAAACAAAATTAAATGGGTGTGGAAATGTGAAACACAGGAGAGAAAAGAAAAACAACCGAACACGTTTAATTTTAGAGAACTTTAACCATTTGGACTAAAGGTTTAATCTATCAAATAAAGCACACATATTTCCTTTATACTAAACTTATAATTATGGGCTAGACCTAACATGAAATTTAAATTTTTTGCTATTCAAGCTCGGACCAAATCGAACTGGATGCAAGTTGAGGTTGAGCCGGTATCAAACCAAATCGAACTGGATGCAAGTTGGGCTTGAGCCGGTATCAAACCAATCCAAAAAAAATATTTAAATAAAAAATAATTTTAATTTATAAAAATAAGTAAGAAAAATTCATGCAATATCGACGAGAAAATTTCAGTAAGGGACAATCCCTCACAATACCGAGAAAAAAACATTTTGTGAATTTAGCAATCTCGCTAATTTCCTACATAGTTTGTAGATATAGTGAGGGCAAATCCCTCACAATTTTGAAAAGAAAATTTTCACTTGTAAATTTAGTAAGAAGCATCACTCGCTAATTCTCTACGTAGTTTGTTAATTTAGCGACGAAAAATCTCTTGCAAACCCATGAAAGAAAATTTCCAACATTTTATAAAGAACAATCCATTTGCAGATTTAGAGATGGAAGCATCACTTACTAGTTTTCTGCATATTTTGTGAATTTAGTGAATATTTATAATGTTGGGAAAAATAACCCTTCTTGTAAAATGCGGAATAAATCAGGAGAAACTCACAACACAAGAAATTATAGTGAAAACTCCAAAACCGGAGAAAAACCACTTGTTGTCCGAAAACAACCAAGAAAATTTCACTAAGTGTTTGAACAATTCTTACATTCACTCACTCTAGTATTTTCTCACACACCCAATAAATGGATACAAACCCAAGAAAATTTCTTATAAATTCTCTAAGTTTCAAAGCTTACAAGCTTTCATTGGAATTCTTTATTTGAATCCAATCTTTAACATTTGAAGAACAATCTCTTGCCTTATATAGGCAGGAGCTTTCGTGTGAACAGTTATAAAATTCTTCAATTCACATTTGGTAGCCTAACTATTCCTTTTGTGTACTACCAACAATTCTTCAATTCACATTTGGTAGCCCAACTATTTCTTTTGTGTACTACCAATAATTCTTCAATTCACATTTGGTAGCCAAACTATTCCTTTTGTGTACTACCAACAATTTTTCAATTCACATTTGGTAGCCCAACTATTCATTTTGTGTGCTACCAATATTTTTGACTTCCTCCATTTTTGACCATTATTTTTAATCTAATACAACAATCTCCATCTAGATTAAAAAAAAAAAACAACTACCATCGCCTATACCGGCGAAACAATTATCTGCAACCGATAATTCAAAATACATACTCCACCATACAAAATATTTCACTTAAAATTAAGAAATTTTAAGTCATTAATCTTTTGGCAACATGTCGAACAAAATTATTGAAATTATGGTGCAACTCTCATGCTTGATTTTTCCGAGAGTTCTTCAACCATCGACATAGATCTACCTCACACCTTGCATCTTGATCAAGCCAATGCCCGTGTGGAAAACCCGCTAGTGCTAACACATCTTCTATCATGGCAACTTGTGGAGACTAGCGGCATGCCATGAGGACATCCATGCTCTTTTAGAGAGCATCCCCAAAATCTACCTCATCCGAAGTAGACACATTGTTAGCTTCACCAACGGAATTAAATTTGGAATTGCCAGCTCCAACTTTTCGACAATTTTTTTTAAGGTGACCCGATTGTCCACACCCCCAACATACCAGGTTCTTATTCCCAGAGTTTTTCTTTTTCCAACTTCCAGCAACTACCAATGCCGAGTTTTCAGGTGACACACCATTTCTACCACTCAGCCTTTTTTCTTCTGATAAAAGTTTATTAGTAACTTCAGAGAACACAACTTTATCTTTCCCATGTATCAAAATGGGTTTCATGTGCTCGTAGGAAGATGGAAGAGACTAGATGAATCTCAATGCGATATCCTCATCATCAAGTTTTACTCCTATAGACTCCAATTCTGAGACGATTCCATTAAGGATACTCAGATGGTCCGAAATGGTAGTTCCTTTTTCCATACGTAAAGTATGAAATTTCTCCTTAAGGTACACCCGATTTGAGACGCCATTTGTTTGATACATTTCTTCAAGTTTCTCCAACAAATTTTTGGCAGTAGAAATTCCTTGTACATTTGCAAGAACATTTTTTGCCAAAGATAAGCGAATTGTACTTGCTGCTCTCAAAACGAGATCTTCCCAAATTTCATCGGTCATAATAGACTTTTCACCTTCTTTGCTGGTAACGAGAGGACGTTTATCATCCAATGCCTTGTGTAACCTAGATTGAATCAACAAATCCTTGACTTGAGTTTGCCACAAGCCAAAATTGATTCTTCGGTCAAATTTCTACACCTCAAACTTTAATTCCGACATCTTACAACACGTGAACAGTATCGTATGAACGGTAATATAATTATTTCTCCAAAATTCGCTACTTTTTCGGACAGCAGTCCTAAGACAGTGTGAAAAATAGCTGAATCAGGGCTCTGATACCACTTGTTGGGAAAAATAACCCTTCTTGTAAAATGCGGAATAAATCAGGAGAAACTCACAACACAAGAAATTATAGTGGAAACTCCAAAACCGGAGAAAAACCACTTATTGTCCGAAAACAACCAAGAAAATTTCACTAAGTGTTTGAACAATTCTTACATTCACTCACTCTAGTATTTTCTCACACACCCAATAAATGGATACAAACCCAAGAGAATTTTCCATAAATTCTCTAAGTTTCAAAGCTTACAAGCTTTCGTTGGAATTCTTTCTTTGAATCCAATCTTTAACATTTGAAGAACAATCTCTTGCCTTATATAGGCAGGAGCTTCCGTGTGAACAGTCATAAAATTCTTCAATTCACATTTGGTAGCCTAACTATTCATTTTGTATACTACCACTACAAGAAAAATAGCTTTTCCCGACGGAAAATAAGGAATTTCCGTCGGGAAACTAAATTGCCGACGGAAATTCATTCCGTCGGCAATTTAGTCGTAGGCAAATTTCCCGACGGAAAAAATTCCGTCGGGAAATTTACCGACGGAAATTAAATTTCCGTCGGTAAAATTACCGACGGAAAAAAAATTTCCGTCGGTAAATTTACCGACGGAAATTGATTTTCCGTCGGTAATTCCCGACGGAAATTGGTAAATTTACCGACGGAAATTGATTTTCCGTCGGTAATTCCCGACGGAAATTTAATTTCCGTCGGGAAATTTTACAAATTAAAAAAAAAATAATAATAAAAATACAGTTAACATAAATAAATAATAATAATAACAATACAAATTATAAATAAATAATAATAATAACAATACAATTAACATAAATAAATAATAATAATAACAATACAAATTATAAATAAATAATAATAATAACAATACAATTAACATAAATAAATAATAATAATAATAACAATACAAATTATAAATAAATAATAATAATAACAATACAAATTAACATAATAATAATAACATGTTGAATAATAATAATAATAACTTAATAATAATAATATGTTGAATAATAATAATAACTAAAATTAACACTAATTAACAATAATAATCATAATATGAAAAATTCTATTAATAAATTTAATAACAATAAAGTTTTAAGAAATATAAATTTAAACAATAATTAAAATTTACCAATATTCATCTAACATAAATAAAATAATAATAATATTAATAATAATAATAATTCTTATTATACCCAATTAACAATAATAATAATAATAATAATAATAATAATAATAATAATAAATAAAAGAGAGGCAGATCTGTACCTGGCACCGGAGGAGGAGGAGAGGTGGTCGGCGGCGACTGGGCAGAGGGCAGAAACGGGGAGAGGAGAGGGAGGAGAGAGAGAGAGAGAGAGAGAGAGAGAGAAAGAGAGAAGGGAAGGAGGAGCGGGAAAAGAGGGAGGGAGGGGAGGGGAGGGAGGGTGCGCCGATCGGCGCCGGAGGGAGGGGGAGGCGCGGTAGTCGGCGGCGGCTGGGCAGAGGGAGGAGAGACGGGGCGAGGAGAGGGAGAAGAGAGAAAGAGAGAGAAGAGAGAGAGAGAGAGAGAAAAAAAAGAGGGAAATGAATTTAATTTAACTTTAGCGACGGAAAGCATCTTCCGTCGCTAAAAAAAGAGAGGAAAATGAAATTTAATTTAACTTTAGCGACGGAAAGCATATTCCGTCGCTAAAAAGAGAGGGAAATTAAATTTTTTTATCTTTAACGACGGAAACCATATACCGTCGCTAAAAATAGCGACGGATTATTCAAACCGTCGCTAATTTTAGCGACGGTTTTTTAAATCCGTCGCTAAAAATACAATTAAGTTTTTTTTTATTAATTTCAGCGACGGAAACGAATTCCGTCGCTATTTTTAGCGACGGTTTATAAAAACCGTCGCAAATATCGGTCGGCAATTTTGGTGGGAAATCTTGGCGCCATTTTTAGCGACGGATTTTATTTTTCGTCGCTATTTACCGACGGAAATTAAATTTCGTCGCTAATTAGCGACGGACAATAAAATCCGTCGCTATTTAGCGACGGAAATGACTCCGTCGCTAAATTTCCGTCGCTACTTTATCATTTTCTTGTAGTGTACCAACAATTCTTCAATTCACATTTGGTAGCCCAACTATTTCTTTTGTGTACTACCAACAATTTTTCAATTCACATTTGGTAGCCCAACTATTTTTTTTGTGTACTACCAACAATTCTTCAATTCACATTTGGTAGCCCAACTATTCTTTTTGTGTGCTACCAATATTTTTGACTTCCTCCATTTTTGACCATTATTTTTAATCTAATACAACATATAAAACGTTAGAGTTTGAAGGACTGTCTCTGCCAAAGTTGTCGTTACAATGCAAGGTATCTTTAATTTTTAATAGAGTTTGAAGTGTTTTACAATATATATATATATTTTTTTGCAAATATGATGCAGTTCAATTTTTTTTGACACTATTTAATAATTAAGACATAACTCTAGTGATTTCCGATGCAATTAACCCTGACACATCAACCAGATAAGGTGGCAATTTTTTTTTGTCATGTGATATCAACTAGGGGTGTACACGGTTTTGGATCTTCCTGTACCGAACCGAAATACCGAAGAAAAAGATCCAGAACCGAATTGTACCGTTGACTTTTTTTACTAGAACTGAACCGAATTGTACTGTTGACTTTTTTATTAGAACCGAACCGAATTGTACTGGAACCGAATCGAGAACCGTATTGAACCGTACCGAACTGTTCTGTACTGAATTGGACCGAAATAACCGATATTTATTAATTATTATATATAATATTAGTAATTTATATATAAATATTATTTATAATTTCTATTATATCGTTATTATATAAATTTAACTTCATAATTATTTGTATTTTTTTGAAACTTTTATAATTATTTGTATTAAATATTTTAATGTATGAAATTAATATAATAAATAGTTAATAAATTAAAATAAATATTTTGATTATTAATAAGATAAATTTAATTATCATATCTATATAAATATGCAATTAAAATAATTTGTATTTAATTTAATTTACGTTTAGTATTATTCAAGTATTACATAATTTTTCATTTTGTACAAACATTTATATACACACACAAATATAATTATTATATCAATGAAATTTTACTAATTAATGTAATTATATGAGTTTATAATCATCTTACTAATTAATTTCATTTACTTTTAATATCACTCAACTGGTATTTATCTATTGTTAGTTAATAATTTAATTAGATATAATTAAATTTTACTAATTAATATAACTATATAAGTATATAATCACCTTAATAATTAATTTCATTTATTTTTAGTATCACTCAACTAATATTCATATATATTTTTTGTACAATACCTATATGAATAATTGAGCATATAAATTAATAATATAATTATATATAATAATTATTATATATAATGAAATTTACCAATTCAATTCATGTAATTATATAAATATATAATCACCTTACCAATTAATTTCATTTGTTTTTAGTATTACTCAACTAATATTTATCTATTTTGGCACAATACATATATGAGTAATTGAGTTGTAACTTAATAATTTAATTATATATAATTAAATTTTACTAATTCGTATTTAATTTAATTTAACTTTAATGTCACTCAACTACTACTTTTTTTTGTACAAATATTTATATACACAATCACTTTACCAATTAATTTTATTTACTTTTAATGCTACTTTTACAATCACCCTTATAATTAATAACTATAATATTAATTAATAATCGTTTAACTATTAAACCAAATTTAGTGAAATTGAGTATAATAACTGAGCCAAAATAATATATATGGATGGATCATAACCATATAATCAGCCGATGCTGTATATATAATTAACTTATCAATTAATTTCTTTTAATGCTACTTTTACATTCACCCTTATAATTATTAACTATAATATTAATTAATAATCGTTTAACTATTAAGCCAAATTTAGTGAAATTGAGTATAATAACTGAGCTAAGATAATATATATGGATGGATCATAACCATATAATCAGCCGATGCTATATATAATATTAACTTATCAATTAATTTCATTTATATTTAATATCACTCAATTAGTAATTATTTATTTTGACACAATATATATTTGAATAATTGATTTATTTTAATAATGTAATTATATATAACTGAATAATTTATTATATAATTATTTTATAAATTAATTTCATTTGCTTCTAGTGTCACTCAACTAATACTCATTTATTTCTATCACAATACTTATATGAATATATAAATTAAAAATAAAATTATATATAATTATTTATAATAAAATTTTAATTTTTTTTATTTTTGGCGTTACTTAACTAATACTTATCTGTATTTAGCACAATATTTATCTGAGTAATTGAAAATATATCTTAATAATATAATTATATACAATTATTATATTAATCAAATTTATTAATTAATATATAATATAATTATATAAGTATATAATTATCTTATTAATTAATTTTTTTAGAATAAAATTTGAAAAATTTTAGTAGAAATATTTTTTATTTCAAGTTTTGGAGGGAATTAAAATATTTGGAGGGAATTGAAATATTTGGAGGGAATCTAATGTGGACGAGTCGGGTTTTCAGTATTTGGAGCGAGTTAAATGGGTCAATCGTCATTAATTATTGTTTTTGTTATAACTTTTGCTACAGGTGTTCGTTTGCTTATTATTATATGTTTCCGGAAAACTCATTTCAAGCCGGTCGATTTTTGTAAAACTTAGTCTCCTGTAACAGCCCATTTTGTGCCTCAAAAATAACGTTTGATATTCAATTTTTCAATTTGAAGTTTTAGGGGTATTATTGTAAATTTTTTATTCTTTTCATATAAATTGTTTGTTACCTTAGTTTGGAGGGAACTTTTCAACTTTGAATAAAATTTTTTCATTTTGAGGTATTTTTGTTGCGTCAGAATCTGACCGATTTTATATTTTATTATATATATATATATATACACACACACACACACACACATATATATATATATATATAAAAGAAAATAAATTGAAAAAAACTTAAATTGTACTTGCATTTTCTTCTTTTCGTCGCTACCACTATCATTTCTGCGGCTACATCTAAAAGTAAGAATAAGTCACACACAACTTTTGATTTTTGTAATATTCGTTAATAGTACGTCATTAGTTAGTTATAAATTTAATCAATATGCTTGTACATAAGCTTTAATTAAGATGATCATTAGAGATGAATTACCAATTAATTTTATTAAATATTAGAATTTTAGGAAATTTATTGAAGTAATTTATCTAGAATTTAAAATTTAATTTAAAGCGACTATTGTTAAAATATGTTTTTCTTTTTTCATAAAGGAGAGGGATAAATTGAAATATTTTCTTAAAATTGAATGAAAAATTGTATGTACTTGTTGAGATATTTTAATTATATTTGTATTTATTATTGTGTATATTTATATTGTAAATTTTTAAAAATATTGAATTATCCGAAATACTGTATTGTATTGTCTTGTTTTGTTTTGTACCGAAAGAACCGAATAACCGAACTGAACTGTACTGAAAATTATAAAAACCGTACTGAACTGTACCGAAATTAATAAGAACCGAACTGTACCGAAATTTATAAGAACCGAAATTCCAATACAATACGGAGATTTGTAAATAACCGAATTGGACCGAACTGTGTACACCCCTAATATCAACATTGACTTAATAGTGACATGGCATGATACGTAGTATCTTTTAGTTGGATGATGATTTACATGATAGTTTTACATGTTACTTCGGCGAGTTAATGATCAAAATCTTGCTATAATAACTTTTGACGAATAATTTAAACATTCAGTTATAATTTTGTAAAAAAAAATTATTTTGCGACAATAATAATATTTTGAGTATAAATTTAAGGACTACTGGAATAATTAACCAAAAGATGAAAATAATAAAATGAAATTATGTAATTTTAATAATTATTTTCCTCCCATTCCTTCAATATTTTTTTTTTGGCACAATGTTGTGACCAAATACTATGAATGAACATATTGTATGATTTTGTGAATTATTTACTATTGTTTGCCATAACAATTACAAATGAGCAAATTAAAATGAGCCCTCTTCAAGATGGATCGCAACAGTCAGACCGTCATATTCCTTTTCAATCTTGCACAATTTCTGTAAGACAAGAAAAATAAAAATGCAATTGAAATAAATAGGAAAAGAAAGAAATAGAAAAATGAGAACTTACCGAAATCAATAGTGATGCGTTGGATATGAGAAATCTTGGACCACTCAGAGCCACTGTCCTCTGCGCAGCTTTCTTTGAGGAGTGGACAGTCCAAAATCCTCAGCGCCCTCAATTGGGAGAGGCCATGAAAGGCTTTAGCTGAAGGTAGATGCTTCATATTTTTACACCTCCAAATGTAAAGCTTTTCAAGAGAAGACCACTCTGGCAAAGTTTCCACTCCATCAAAATCAGTGATAATTAATTCCAAAAGATCTGTCCCATTTTGAAGTTGGCGAGGCATAAGCTTTAAATTATTATGCCCTACGATAATCCAAGTAGGGGAGCACTTTATCTCGCACCGAATCAACAAGCCTAGGGGGAACTATCCAGACCCATTGAGGTTGTTGCGTAGCAGAATTGAGATGAATATCAAATTAAATTGCAATTATAACACTTGTAAGAAATTGAATTTCCTAACTCATCACATTCACAACATTTATATATAAAGTTGACCCAAGATGGCATTATCACAAAATTCAATGGACGTTCATGTTTTCAATGTTTTAGAACGGTAGGTAAAAATCTTGATTCAATGTGGGTTTGAAAAAGGCAATTAGGACATGATTCAGAAAATTGGTCGCAAAGTTTACACTTATATATTTTGTTGGAAAGTTGTAATTAGGAGTGTTTTCCCTCAAATACTCCGAACAATACTTTTCAAGATCATCTAATAATACTATTGGAAACTCAGCACAACTTCTGTGAATGATAAACTCGTCACATACTAAACATTTATAGGCTGTTTCAGAAATTGATTTCTTGGAATAATTGCAACAAAATTTCTCAAGTCTAGCAATATTTGTGTTTGTAACGATGAAAAATTCATGTGCATGCCATTGTTTATAAATTTTCTCATCACATGAAAGTTTAGTATATGATGGACCTTTTAATTTTTTGTGTTCGAAGGCCTCAACATCTACCTTTTTGTGTGATTTTACAATATCTAACAATTTGGGAGCAAAATCTTCCGCCTTGAAGGCTTGTTCCATGTCAATGTTGTTATAAGACCCATCGTAAGCGTCAGCAATATTGTCATGACTTGAGCATTTGATGATGATGAGAGACAAACTTTTAGAACTTGCTAATTGTGCCTATTGGTCAAGCTCCTCTGTTTTAGAGAGTGGGGCACTGATGATAATTGTGAGTTTGGAATCAAGTTGTGTTGAAGCAATACGGTTGATAATTTTGAAAGCTAAGTCATTATTGGTGGTATCAGTAGAAGGATTTGGAATGGAGTTTTCAAAAGCTAGGATAATATCTTCCTAGTTGATAAGAGGATATTGAAAATATGCAGATAATTCACGAGCTATTTCACTCTTTTTAGCCGTTGATGGACCTTGCATGGCTATCATACTTGGACTTTTCATGGCTTTTGATGTTTCTATTTCTTCTATAGGTTCTGATAAATAATGACAATTCTCATGCACAAAATGAGAATTCATGGTCCTTATTATATTCTTACCGTGTTAGGTGATTATTGTTTAAAAGAGCAATTAATGAGCAGAATAAAAGAAAGAATATAAGGTGCCTTTTATCGTACCCCAAGCAAAGAATGGAGATTAGATATGTTTTGCATTTCATTCCTTACAAATCATTAAAATATCAATGCGTGGTGTGTGTCACAAAGTACGAAGCCTATTCCTTCCAATTATTCCTTTGCCATCAAAGGGTGTTTTTCATTTCCTTGCGAAAAAAAAAAAAATCATTCCTGATAACACAACAAATATCATTTGCTCTAAGGCCATTCAGCCGGTCCACTCAACTGGCAAGACCCAATGCCTAACAACTAAGAGTAGCAGACACGAGCTCTTAGGCAGCGAACACGCTCGACCGGCTGATGTGACCGCCAGTCCCATCAGCCGCTTGACACAAGGCAGCGCCCATGCCTACCACCTGCTCCCATTCATGTCGCCGAATACCTACTCTGACAGCCAGTAATCACTCTCCAGGCACTCAAGTGCCCCTCAATCATCTCATATAAATAGCCCAGCCAATGATGGCACCAGGTATTGAATCCTAAACATTCTATCTCTAAAAGCACTTTCTCTCTTTAAGCTACTAACTTAAGTTTCGGAGTGCTTACGCCTGGTCCGACCGGGCACTTCTTATTTCAGGGTTTTCTCATCCGATCGGCTTGCCCTCTCTTCTTCGGATAAAGATATCTTAGGCTTTATCATTTGGTGCTTTCGTTGAGAGTCGATGGTCAGCGCCGGATCGGCAGCGCCCAAAGAGGCCAGTCCCGACAAGCGGCCAGCGCCCGAAAATGGCCTCTCGGGAGGGGGAATAGTGATAGCAATGCTATCATGAATCCCACATCGGCTGGCAAAGAGGTTGAAGTGGTCCTTATAAGACCATGGACTCCCTTCCCCTGTACACGCGTTTTGGGTAAAAAGCACAGAAACAAAGCCGTGAGGGCTCCGGCCCAAAGCGGATAATATGTATAGTGCCCGGTGTACCTCCCGATAAAGTCAGAAATGGTTTTATCATTTGGTGCTTTCGTTGAGAGTCGAGGGTCAGCGCCCGATCGGCAGCGCCCAAAGAGGCCAGTCCCGACAAGCGACCAGGGCTCGAAAACGGCCTCTCGGGAGGGGGAATAGTGATAGCAATGCTATCATGAATCCCACATCGACTGGCGAAGAGGTTGAAGTGGTCCTTATAAGGCCATGGACTCCCTTCCCCTGTACACGCGTTTTGGGTAAAAGGCCCAGAAACAAAGCCGTGAGGTAGCCCTGTGCATCGGTCGGTTCGGTTCAATAACCGAACCGAAATAACCGAAAACCGAAATTTTAATATTTAGACGAACCGAACCGAACCGATATAATACAATAACCGAATTCAAACCGAACCGATATTTTCGGTCGGTTTGGTTCGGTTAACCGAAAAACCGAAATTTTAAAATTATAATTAAAATAATTCTCTAAAAATTATAAAAAATTACAAATTATATAATTAAAATTAAAAAATTCAAATTAAAAAATATATATATGTTTAATTTGAGTTAAATCCACTTATATTAAATTAAAAAAATACAAAAATATTGTTTATTTTAGTAAAAAATGAAAAATATATATATATAATCAAAAGTTCGGTCGGTTCGGTTTTTTATCGGTTTTTACCTTTCAAAACCGAACCGAAAAACCGAAATTACATTATTTTGGAAACCGAAACCGAAAAACCGAAAAACCGAACCGAATTAAAAATTTCGGTCGGTTTGGTTCGGTTTTTCGGTTTAAACCGAAATTTGCACAGCCCTACCGTGAGGGCTCCGGCCCAAAGCGGACAATATGCACAGTGCCCGGCGTACCTCCCGATCGGGACACTAGACGAAACACTCTGCCGCAGTTTTTGCACCTCAGAGGCAGGCAAGAGCTTCCACCTTTTCCTCTCCTCTTTGGCTTTCCGCTCGGCCTCCCTTTTAGCAATAGCCCGGCCAAGGATGCGCTGGGACATGTCATTTTCACCAGCCATTTCAGCTGCAAACAGACAATAAACAAGATAAGTTTCTCAGACCGAAAATTTGCATCTCACGAAAATCAAATGTAATGCATGACTGATGCAATGTTTTCTCCCCGATCCTAATGCTCACATTCTGCATTCTCAGCGTCTTCAGAGCTGGAAGAGCCAAACAGCGTGGTCAGGAGAAAGCTAGACTGATAGGGCTCTCCATGCCTGCTCACGGCGTCCATCAGCTTCTTAATATCCCCCTCATACATGGGCTGACCGGCTGCTAGGTCCTTTAAAATTTCGGCTCTAGCCGATCGGATGAGGCGCACCCCAAATCCGCCCTTAATCCCGACCAGAAAGTATCTCTCCTTGTACCCCTTCATCGAGGTGGGGATGAACATTAGTTTCTTCTTTGGGCGGCTGGTGAAGAAGTATTCTGTCCCATCGCTCCGACCCGATATGTAGAAAAAATGGGTGAAAGGTCCAGAGTTGGCACCACCCCCTCTATTTTGCAGAAGATTTTAAAGCACGCTACCGACCTCCACCCGTTTGGATGCAACTGATTAGGGGCGATCCCATACCCCTCCAATATCGTCATCTCGAAGGCGCCTAGCGGGAAGCTCAGGCCTGCATCTAAGCTCCAGAGGTGGCAAATAAACCACTCGTTGTTATTTTTGCCAAAAGGTCCATCTGTCACCGCCATCGATTCTGGACAGGCCGCCAGAGATACGTCATCGGGAAATCCGTATTTGGAGGGGATTTCAGCCACCTCCCCAGCGGTCAATCGAGAGTGTAGCTCGACGGCTGGTTTGTTTTCATACCCATCCAAAAAACTCTTGTCTAGCACCTCACCACTGCTGGAAGCCATCTTCAACAAGCGAGAATGGAGGAAAGGTGCAATTATCTAGCTTCTAAATGGAGTGGATGCAGAAAGAAAGTGAAAGGCGAAATGAAGCAGAAAGTAAAGAGGAAAAATTACTTACTTGATAAAAGGGACTTAAGAAATTTGAAGAAGAGGCAAGGGATGATTGCGAAAATCTGGGAGTTGAGAAGGATTTTTGGCAGAGCTTCCTAGGGATTGCAAAAGTAAAAAGGAAATTATTTTGAAATCCCCTATTTATAAGCCAGAGCTTCCGGAGCACGCTAACCGTCGCGCCATTAGAAGAGCGCCACGTGTCAAAAGGCATTATGGCTGTACACAGAACGAAGTGTCACCCTTGGAGCACGCGCGACATTAAATGAAAACAGTTGTCCAAGCAGGCGCGTCTCTTCAGAAAAAGCGCCTCCCAGTTTCAAAAATCCCGCCAACGCGCATCTTCGGATCGGGAAAATTCAGAACTGATTCCATCCGAACGGACCTACAAAAGGCAAATTCATGCCCGATCGGACCTATTGAGGAGGGGACAAGTGATAACACATCAAATATCATTTGCTCTAATGCCCATTCAGCCGGCCCACTCAACTGGCAAGGCCCAAGGCCTAACAACCAAAAGTAGTAGACACGAGCTTCTAGGCAGCGCACACGCCAGACCGACTGATGTGACCGCCAGTCCCATTAGCCGTCTGACACAAGGCAGCGCCCATGCCTACCACCTGCTCCCTTTCATGTCGCCGAATACCTACTCTGACAGCCAGTAATCACTCCCCAGGCACTCAAATGCCCCTCAATCATCTCATATAAATAGTTCAGCCAACGATGGCACCAGGTATTGAATCCTAAACGTTCTATCTCTAAAAGCACTTTCTCTCTCTGAGCTACTAACTTACGTTTCGGAGTGCTTACGACTGGTCCGACCGGACACTTCTTATTGCAGGATTTTCTCATCCGATCGGCTTGCCCTCTTTTCTTCGGATAAAGATATCTTAGGCTTTATCAATTCATTTGCTACGAAATTAAAGCATCAAGGTAGAGTTCCAAAGAAACTACACAAAGTTTATAGAGGAACTCTATAATATTATCATGGTTTATTAGTGGGATGTATTCCATTACAAGGCCGGCGAACCATGTAGAATATTTTATGTTTTCAATTCATTATCCATGTTTTGCAGATGCACATGTAAATCATGGGGTCAAAATTAGCTGTCTCACATGTATATCTGAAGTGAACATATAAAACTGATAGAGGATCGGACAAGCTGTAAAGGAACAGTTAGCAAAACAGTCTTCTATAAAAAAAAACTCATTTCAAAGGATCGTATACGTATGAACTAAAGCCAAAACTGTTTGTTAGTCTATAATCTAGAAAACCAGTTAATTGGATGAATGCAGCGTCATAACTCAGCAGCAAGTTGTCTTACATCTTCATCATGCCTAGTTGTTCGTGCAATGGAAAGTTGAAGAAGCTTTTGCTCATGGATTAACCTAGTAGAAGGAATACAACACACTCATCAATGACGTTGATGTCTCCTTGTTTTATACCTGACAGAATCCATCCATTTAGAGCTTTCCACCTGTGCGAACACGCAGCTTCTACAGTGAAAAACGGTAAAATGTGTGCCGTTTTCTAGCAAAAATTTATAATACTTTAGTGGATCTCGCTGTGATAGAAAACAGCACTATTATTGCCATTTTCTAACATACCAAAAATCAAAATTCTTTTATTGTATTACAACTAGGGGTGTACACGGTTCTGAATCTTCATGTACCGAACCGAAATACCGAAAAAAAAATTCAGAACCGAATTGTACCGTTGACTTTTTTGACTAGAACTGAACTAAATTGTACTGTTGACTTTTTGACTAGAACCGAACCGAATTGTACTGGAACCGAACCGAGAACCGTATTGAACCGTACCGAACTGTTCTGAACTGAATTGGACCGAAATAACAGATATTTATTAATTATTATATATAATACTAGTAATTTATATATAAATATTATTTATAATTTCTATTATATAGTTATTATATAAATTTAACTTCATAATTATTTGTATTAAATATTTTAATGCATGAAATTAATATAATAAATAGTTAATAAATTAAAATAAATATTTTGATTATTAATAAGATAAATTTAATTATTATATGAATGTGCAACTAAAATAATTTGTATTTAATTTAATTTATATTTAGTGTCACTCAACTACTACATAATTTTTCATTTTGTACTAATATTTATATACACACAAATATAATTATTATATCAATGAAATTTTACTAATTAATGTAACTATATGAGTATATAATCACCTTACCAATTAATTTCATTTACTTTTATATCACTCAACTAGTATTTATCTATTTTAATACAATACTTATATAAGTAATTGAGCTGTAAGTTAATAATTTAATTATATATAATAATTATATATAATTATATTATTAGTTTATATACTCAATTACTCATATAGGTATTATGCAAAAAAATATGAGTACTAGTTGAGTGATAATAAGAATAAATAAAGTTAATTAGTAAGGTGATTATATACTTATATAGTTATATTAATTAGTAAAATTTAATTAATTAAATTTTACTAATTAATATAACTATATAAATATATAATCACCTTACTAATTAACTTTATTTATTCTTAGTATCACTCAACTAGTACTCATATTTTTTTGCATAATACCTATATGAGTAATTGAGTATATAAATTAATAATATAATTATATATAATTATTATATATAATGAAACTTACCAATTCAATTCATGTAATTATATAAATATATAATCACCTTTCCAATTAATTTCATTTGTTTTTAGTATCACTCAACTAATACTTATCTATTTTGGTACAATACTTATATGAGTAATTAAGTTGTAAATAAATAATTTAATTATATACAATTAAATTTTATTAATTCGTATTTAATTTAATATAACTTTAATGTCACTCAACTACTACTTAAGTTTTCTTTTTGTACAAATATTTATATAAATAATTATTTTGCCAATTACTTTTATTTACTTTTTGTACTATTTTTACATTCACCCTTATAGTTATTGACTATTATATTAATTAATAATATTTTAACTGTTAAGCAAAATTCAGTGAAATTGAGTATAATAACTGAGCCAAGATAATATATGTGGATAGATTATAACCATATAATCAGTCGAGACTGTATATATAATTATCTTATCAATTAATTTCATTTATATTTAGTATCACTCAATTAGTACTTATTTATTTTTGACACAATATCTATTTGAATAATTGATGATTTATTTTAATAATATAATTATATACAACTGAATAATTTATTATATAATCACTTTATCAATTAATTTCGGTGTCACTTGACGAATACTCATCTATTTTTATCACAATACCTATATGAATATGTAAATTAAAAATGAAATTATATATAATTATTTATAATAAAATTTTATTTTTTTATTTTTAGCGTTACTCAATTAATACTTATTTGTATTTAGCACAATATTCATGTGAGTAATTGAAGATGTATTTTAATAATATAATTATATACAATTATTATATTAATAAAATTTTATTAATTAATATATAATATAATTATATGAGTAGATAATTATCTTATTAATTAAATGTTTTTAGAGTGAATTAAGAATAAAATTTGAAAAATTTTAGTAAAAATATTTTTTTATTTTAAGTTTTGGAGGGAATTAAAATGTTTGGAGGGAATCTGACCGGTTTTATATTTCATTATATATATATATATATATATAAGAAAATAAAAAAATAAAAAAACCTAAATCATGTTTGCCTTTTCCTTCTCTGTCTCGAAATCATGTCCAATCCCACAATTTTCCTTATCTTTCCAGTTAGTTTCTAGCCTATACTTGTGTTTCTTCTTTCCCGTTGCCGCCACTGTCATCTCCGCCCCCTCCGATTATAGCTATCGTTTATCATTAGAGATGAATTACCATTTAATTTTATTGAATATGAGGGTTTTAGGAAATTTATTGAAGCAATTTGTCCTAAATTTTAAATTCCATTTAGAGTGACTATTGTTACACTACAAAAAAACTGTGAATTAGCGACTAAAATTAGCGACGGTGTGTTTTTAGTCGCTAATTAGCGACTGTTTTATGAATTAGTCGCTAAATTCTATTTTTCATTTTTTATGACAAATTTAGCGACTGAAAAAAGAAACCGTCGCTAAAATTTGGCGGCAATTTAGCGCGCCTTTTTTGCGACTAATTTAGCGACTAAAAATTCAGTCGCAAATTTTTGCGACTAATTTAGCGACTAAATAATTAGTCGCTAAAATAGCGACGGCTAATTCAGTCGCTAAATTTAGAGTTAATTTAATCTATAGTAATTGCGACGGATTTAGCGACGGAAAGTTTCCGTCGCTAAAAAATTTTCAAATATTTTAAATAGGAAAATTATTTTCGAAATGGAAAAAGAAAGAGGGGGGAAGACAGAACACGGGAAACCGAAGGAGAGAACGAAAGAGAGAGGGAGAGGGGGACGGCGGAGCAGCGGCGAAAGGGGGCGAGCGGTTGGCGGCGGTCAACGGCGAGCAGCGGCTCCTCACAACGCCGATCTCGGCGTCCTTTTTCCCCCTCCATCGCGACGTCGCCGTTCTAGGAGAGCAGGAGGAAACCGAAGCTTCCTCTGCGTTTTCCGGCGAGCTCCGACTGCGAGAGGTAACACGAACACCACGACGGGGCTCACGGTGGGCAGGCGATCATCCCGATGGCCATGGATCTTCAGCACTCGCCGGCGATGGAGAGATCGGAGAGGGGTTGAACAGAAGCTACTGACGACGATTCCGGCTAAACGACGCCGTGGATGGGCGCGTGAGCACCGGAAAAGGGACCCCGAGGCTCCGAGCTTCCTTCCGATGAGTTTAGCGCCTCCGGTTGTCATTGACTGGTAATATTCTAATTAATCCCTGACTCTCTTCTTCTTATACTCAAGTATTAGTTAATTAATTGAAACTGTGATTTAGGTTTTGGGTATTTGCAAAGTAATTTGGGGTGATGTTTGTTGTTTGATTTATTGGATGGCTGCATGGTGCCGTAAATGCATATATTTGAAGCCCAAATTGGAGATATTGGCTTCTGATTTTGATCCCCAGTAACCTCTCTTTGCCATTACTCTCATCTGTGTTTGCTATGATTGTCTGGTAATTGCTTGGTGATAAAATATCTCACTACTCTGACTTTTACACATGCTATACAAACACGTGTGGGTTGAAGTGTATATCTTGAATCATTTTGATGAGTAGTTAGATTTAATTGAATGTTTGCATTATAAATTGTTTTTACTGCTATGTTAATTTGGTATATATCCGATCAATAAAATTTGAAGTGTATATCTGGAATCATTTTGATATATCTGGAATCATTTTGATGAGTAGTTGGATTCATTTGAAGGTTTGTTTTCTTTTTCTTTAACATTCTTTTGTTCTAAATTTATGGATCTATTCATTAAGTTATCCAAGTAATTATTTAAGATTTCTTCAAAATCTTTAATTCTTTTTGTTGGATTTTTAATGTTCTTGTTTGTATTGACTGAGATTCTCAGATTTCTGAGCATGTGCAGAGAGAAGGCATGAACCACAGAAGGATCCAAATTTAATTAGATTCAAAGAGGTATTTAAGTGTTGATATATATATTTATTTTGCTGATTATGCTAATTTTTTGAATCTCGCTCTTACTTCTGCCCTTTTATTATTTCTAATTGCTACTGATTTAGTTAGACTTGGTAGGTTTCAATACTCAATAAGCTTTGTTACTTGTTGTGCCTGCAATAAACCATAGCTAAAATGAAAACTTCTGTGGTCCGTTAATTGTTTTTATAGTATGCTGTGGTGATGATCAATGGCTCCATTTTATGAATTCTGCCTCTAAAACATGATGGAGTGAATGTTTTCAATATTCCTTTGTAATTTCAATCATTTGGGAAGTTAGAACTCCATTGTAAACCCTTGTTCATCTCTTAATTGCTTTCTATCACAGATGGACCTAGACACTCTGCAATGTCCTTCTTTAATTCAGACAATCTGTGATTTGGCTGCATAAATATTTAGTTTTTTTATTGACTGCTTAAATAGTCTTTATTTATTTTTGAAGGGATCTTTTCAGATGGTATGCCTTAGGTTCCTTAAGTTTTCTTATGGGGATAATTGATTTCTTTTTTTTAAACTTGTAGCTATTGTCATTTTTGTACATGAGAAAAAGCAAAGTTATATGCAGATGAATTCTAAATATTTTTTTTAAGTTGCCTACTTCCATTATCTATCCAAGTTCGGTTTCTATTAGTGAACTATTCATCTTATGTTAATTTTTGTGCGGCTGTCTTTGTTGTGACTGTGTGCATAAAATTCTATTTTTTTTACCACAAATTCTTATTATAGAATGGCTTTGCACTTGTGTTCTCAAATATGTGCCATATTTATGTCTTGATGTGGATGCCTTATTCTTAGGAGCTGTATCTCTAATAAAGTTGAAATATTGGTAATTAGTTGTCTTTTTTACCATTTAATGCACATGTTTATTATTAGCTACTTATGATGTTTATCATTGGCTCAATATTTGGTTGGATACTTATTAGATTGGATATTTGTTATTTGTTGTTAATTTTAATTTTTTTTTCATAATTTATAAATTAGGTGGTTCGTGAAATAATTAAAGATTCAAAATAGCGGCGGTCCGTGGATGTTTCAAGATTTTATAATATTTTTTGTTGTAATTTTTAAATATTTTATAATTGTGGACATGAATGTACTATTTAATATGGTTTTAGTTATATGTAAATAAATTTTTAATTTTATTTTATTAATGAAATTTGGGTATTTTGTGTCAATGATATTATATTTTTTGAATTAATAGTATTGTTAATAATATTGTATAATTATTATTTACATAAAATAAAATTTGGATATAATAATAATAATAATAATAAAAAAAAATTAAAATGAAAATAATAATAATAAAAAATTGAATTGAAATTAATAAAAAAATTTAATATTTTTAGCGACGGAATAGCGATGGATTTTTCGTCGCTAATAATTTTTTTAATATTCATGGCGACAAATTTAAGTAGTTATTTAGCGACGGAATTTTTATTTTTAGCGACGGAAAAGTTTGTCGCTATTTTTAGCGACGGTAGTATATTTTAGTCGCAAATTTTTGCGACGGCCCCAATAGCAACTGTTAGTCGTGGCGTCGCTAAATGAAATTAGCGACTAAAAATCTCCTTTTAGCGACGGAAACTTCCGTCGCTAATTTGCCTTTTTTTTGTAGTGTTAAAAGATATTCTTTTTTCATGAAGTAGAGGGATAAATTAAAAGATTTTCTTAAAATTGAATGCAAAATTGTAAGTAGTTGTTAAGATATTTTAATTATATTTGTATTTATTATTGTTTATATTTATATTGTAAATTTTTAAAAATATTGAATTATCCGAAATAATATATTGTATTGTTTTGTTTTATTTTGTATCGAAAGAACCGAAAAACAGAACTGAATTATACTGAAAATTATAAGAACCGTACTGAACTGTACCGAAGTTAATAAGAACCGAACTGTACCGAAATTTATAAGAACCGAAATTTCAATACAATACGGAGATTTTTAAAGGATCGAACTGGACCGAACTGTGTACACCCCTAATTACAACATCCCTAAATACTTATTAAAATTGCTCCAATTATAAAAAACCTCCAAGAATATAATAGACGTAATTGCTTTTTAATTGGATAAAAAAAGAAGTCACAGTATGACCTAACAAGTGGTTTTAATGAGATTTTCTTTAAAATGATTAAGTCATGGAAACATTAGAGTTGAAATATGTGTATCATTAAGAATATGATAATGATTTGATTTCTTAATTCGTAACTTAAAATTAACTTAAAATAATGATTTTATAATTTTATCATTGAAGTTAAAGTTATTAGAAAATTTCAAAATTCATAATCTGAGACATTTTACCAGTATTCATAGTAAAAAAAAAAATATTCAGAGATATTTTTTCAATAATTTTATTATTTTTATGCGTATTTTAAAATTTTATATTTTTATTTATACATTACTTATGTACTTTTTTTTGTATTTTTCACTATTAATAAAAATTTAATTTACATTAAAAAAATTTAAGTAAAAAATTATTAATGATGTTAAATATATGAACCAATCAATTAAATCCACCATAATGAGCACCAGGTTGGATTTTCACCCAAATCCCAATTAGTGGAGGGATCTTGATATTCATTATTCCATAGTTTGAATTTTGAAAACTATTTTATCTCAATCAAATCAATTGCTAGTAGTATACGATTAATAAATTTTCATTTAATTTTCAATACTTACAATTAAAATTTTTAATAATAATAATAATAATAATAAAAATAATAGTAATAGTGGAAATTTGTTGTTATGGAAAATTTCACCGACTAAAATGCTGGTCGCTAAAAATTTTCAATTTGTTTTTTAAATTGTAATATATAAAAATGTATCGACAATGTAGTTTCGTCAATTAATCTGTCACCAAATGTGGTGTTGAATTTTGCTGCCACAATTAGCAATGAATTGTACATTCTGTCGCCATTTCGTGGCTAATTTTGTTGCCAATTTCACAATACAATTTTTTTGCGACATAAACTAAAGCTGCCACTAGTTAGTATACGTAGCCAATTAGTGACATATGGTTTTCTGTCACTAAATTCCATATTAATCTACAGTTTTTATATATATGTATAGGAAAATTTTATTCTTTTTGTTTCTTCTTCAATGAACTGTACCATAAAATAATATACTTTGCATATAGTGATATGTATGTCAAAACAAATGGCCACTTTGCATTCATAAAAGAGCTTTTATTTGCACCAAAGATCAATGCTAAAATAGTAACAATGAAAATAAAATTCAAAGACACCTTTCCATGTGTTGCGCCTTCTCCTTCTCTCAAAATTAGCTGAACGGTAAATTTAGGATTTTGTTAACAGTCCGGTTAATTGAGTTTATCTGAATATTTATTTCAATAACAACCCTATCTTTCTTGACAGCTCGAAATCCAATAATAACAAGGATTGTTAGAGTCTTTTGAATGTTCCAATTTTGTTATGACGCCAATTTTTTGAGATTTACTTTTAAGTAGGAATTAATTATAAATCAGGAATTTTTGAGTTATATTCCATTTAGGACTTAAGTTCTATCCTATTTGGAACTGGAATCTTATTTAGAATTTGATTTTTATTTCAACACTGATTTTAACTCTATAAAAGAAGGAATTCATTCACTTTTGTCCATTTTTCCAATTTTACCACACTTTTACCATTCTCGTCAATTTTTTGACTTGACCGTTTGAGTTTCTTTTATCCGAAACCCGCCAGAATTATTTTCAGGTGACCAGCTCAAAACAATTCTCTGGAATTTTTGGACCGTTAAACTCATGTAATGCTCTAGTAAATTAATTTCCAATTCTCTGTTTTAGCTTCTATAGTTAATGATTATTCTCATCTTGGCATTTAGATTAGTTTTTTCATCAATGAACGTCAATATTACATTTTCTATTTATATAATTTTAATTGCCCAATAATTAATTTGGTCTCAAAGATTAGAAATAACTAGTTACGCCAATAGACGTGATGAATATAGCAAAAACTATGGTTGTAAATACGCATATCATGTTTAATATATATTCTTGATATAGAAAAAACTTAAATAAGTAGCTATTATATATGTTAAAATTATAATAGCATAATAAAATCTAATTGGAAAAAACAAAGATTTGTTTTTAGGTTTTTCCTATATTGAAATTACCAGATAAAAGAATTACATAGGAAAACCCTAATTGTTAATTTTTGACTTGTTGAATTTCTACTTAAGCCTTCAGATATCCTAGCTATTTATGTTTTTCTTCATTTTTGGGAAAAAAAGAAACCAGTATTATTAAATTATTATTTAATTATTTTGGGCATTCTTCTGTTGCTTTGTTGATGAGCTCTCATGTGTAGAAGCATTTAATGTTGAATCAGAAACAATTTCAATTAATTCATTTGTGGGGGAAGTTTCTGTGGGCACTAATTTAGCTTTTTCCTTTAACTCCTTGCTTTGCCCCCACAGCACCATGTATAATCCACCCACGATCATTGCTGATCCTAATATGCTGCCAATTGCAATTAAACACAAATCAGATTATTATATGCATACATATAATATATATTTTCATTTCACTTTAAAAATTATAATTATTATCATTGTTTTTAGCAACATGATTTGGAAACTAGTTTTTCATATATATATATATATATATATATATATTCCAATTTTAAAATTGCCTATGAACGAAAACAATATACCTTCCCAGGTGAAGTTCTTCTTCAAGCATCAAAGATGCTATAATGGCAACGAGCACAAGAGAGAGAGGACTAAAACTAGCCACAAACACTGGTCCTCTCATTTTTACACACCATGCAATTAGGATCAGCACTATTCCAGAAGTTACAATTCCCTGCAAAAAACATTAATTAATTTCCATTAAAATTCACGGAAAGTACTTGCTTAAATTGAATTCATGAAATTATATTTTTGCATACCGAATAAAAAATAGTAAAGAGTCTGATATTCCACCCCAATTTCCATTGGCTCCAATTTCTCTCCGTACATAATGACAACATAACACTCTGAATTGATGCCATTGTAGACGTTAATGCTGCGATTGAATAATGCCTTGGGTATACTTTGCTCATTTTTGTCTGCCCTCAAAAAAAACAAATAATAAATCTCATATTAATTACTTGGAAATAAAAATATGTTACTTTACACTTTACAGTATACAATCAAAGATATATATTTAGAAAAATAAAGAAAAAGACAATCTACATTTATGTTTTAATTTTAGTTTCTTGTCTATAGAAAATGCAGACACTTTGACTTGACTTTCTACAATATTAGTAGGCAATTATTAGAAATTCAAAATAAAAATAAAGTATTTTTATTTAGCAGCTGCACACCTGAATAATCAACCACAGTGCATAAGATATGCAACTGCAAAATGCAACGGCAGAACCAAGAATATAATTGGTAGAAATATGGGCTTTCTCTGGATTTTTGTGTTTCAATATATGAACATTTGTTGACCAAATTTTCAGTTCTACTCCTTTGTAGAATGTAATAAACATTGCCCCACCTATTCCTATTAGTGTTCCCAATGCCTTTGCCTTCCCCACTGCTGTTTTCACTCCCAATTTCTCAAACCTATAAAATCATAAATTTAAAACCATTAATACAATATATCAGTTATGGTATAAATTAATAAATAAAATTACAATAAAATTAAAAAATAAAAGTACCCAAGAGTTGCAGCGAGAATTAAAGTTATAGCAGGAGTAAGATTAGATATGGCAGCAGCAAATGTTGCAGATGTTAAGATCAAGCTCTCTACGTACAAATTTTGGGCCAGCAATCCCCTGTAAATAATCAAAAACCAAATCTATGTCTGTCTTTTATATATATAACACTACAAATTTGCAAATCTTACCCAAATAACCCACAAAGAAAAGCTAGCATAAGTACAGGCCATGTGAATTTTGGCCTGTTCTTCCTGTAAATGCACATCAAATATACCATAATCAATTAATTATAAATAAAAAGAAATTATTTTTTCATTCTTTAATATTAGATAATATAGATATAAATTTGTTAGCAATGCTAATCTTGCCCAAGATTGTGAAATTTCGAATTTGAGCACTCGTGAGTATGTTTATAACCAAGAAAAATTTAGATTAAACAAGAATCAATGTATAGACATATAGACAACAAACCTTTCCAAAATAAGAGCAAGAGGGATAGTAAAAGCCGAGGAAAGTATCCAACGGTATGCAATAAGAACCCTCATGCTCATACCATCATATGCAGCCAATTTGAAGACCACATTCATGCCAGTATATACAATTTGAACCAAAATCATTAGCAAAACTGGCCTTAACCCATGCAAAATCTCAATAATATGCCCCATTTCCCACTTCTATTTGTCCTTCTCTATAACAATTGGAATAAATAATGAGAATTGAAGCATAAAGGGGAGAGAAAATTAGGGTATTTATTTATTTACAATCTGACTTTGGTATGTATAAGTGGACCGCGTTTAATTAATTACATGGGAAAAATAAGAAAAGAAAAGTAAAAAGCTTTAGAAATTGCATTGAGTTAGTTGTTCAGATATTGAATAAGGTGATTGTCTGTGCGGTAAGATTTATAGAATGCACGTGTAAAGGATCTTTAATGACTTATTTTACACTTGGAAGATTATAGCTATGGGTGACTGTAACTATCGTGGCTTTTTAATGGAAGCACACACACCCATCCACTTACCCTCTTTTTCCTGAAATTCTAGCTTTGGAATTGTTTAAAATGAGAGAAGAAAAAAGAAATTCTAGTTTGGTTTTAGTTTTCCATTTTTGTTTATTGTTTGATGTTATTTAAAGTCCGTAACTAATTAATTAGTGTGTATCAAAATGAAGTGTGTTTTATAAATGAGTCTATGGTCGACGCAACTACTTCAAAAGGCCCAAGAATTGATTAGGGTTTATTGTACAATTCACGAGAATGAACTGGACGTCACCACCTCTCAAGTAATCTGTACTTTTCTTTTCCGAAAAAGAAATTAAGCTTCTTAGCGTATCGAAACTATTTCTTATAGTGGAAAATGTATAGTGAATAATGAGGGGTGTTGGTTAATATGCATTGGTAATAATATACTTCTTTCCTATCTTATTATATGTTATTTTTATTATTTTCATTAAAATTAATGAGTATTGATTATAATTAAATTTAAGATAAAATTGAGTGTTTTAATATACAAATTTAAATTTAATTGGCCAATTTATATTGAAAAAAAAAAATTAAATTGAAAAAATGAAATTAAACTGCATTAAAAATTTAAAAGTGACATATAAATATAATTTGAATTTTTTTCAAAAGTGACAGATAAAAAGAAATGGAGTGAGTACTAATTTGTCTCTATTTTCTTTTCTAATAGTAATTAAATATATATTTTTTGTTAATTTTTTTTCAACTGAACTATATATTAAAGAAAACAGAATTACAAACAAAAGTTCTGCCACTAAATACTATGTACATCAACAGATTTACTAAGAAAGATTTTAGCTAACTTGTGGACAGCAGAATTAAAATACCGGTTTACATATTTAAGAACATAAGAGCAGCATCAATAAACAGCTTTTGTATTGTGTTCAATCCTAATTAATCAGGATTAGCTTATTTGTTTACCTCTACATGCTTATACAAATACTCATTGCTTCAATAAAATACATATTCAAGAAATTTCTTATGTGGTATCAAAGCAATTGTGATTTCAAGTTTAAATCTGTAACATTTTCGTTCGTAATCTTCTAGAGGATAACAATACTTTGTGTCCTTCCTCAACTGCAATACAGACGACACTTCATTTGGCAACCCGGGACCAACAGAAATTTGTGGAGTTTTAAAAAATTTAAAGGGGAAATTTTGATGCATTTTCTCATGTTTTGTGGGTTCTATAGATTCTAATTGAAAATTTCATGTGAGTTCTTACAAGGAAATGAGTTTGGATCTGGCCTTATTTTTGAGTTGGATTCAATGGTGGTGACTCAGTTGTTGTCTACAAATGTGCTTCATAGACCTTGGTGTTGTGGAAACTCGTGTTAATTTCCACCAAATTCACCTCGAACACTATTAAACAGGTGAATAAAGCGTAAACAATTATACTGAAAAATCACACAAGGTAAAATTCACAGGAAAAACTGGAAGGGTCACAAATGGTCTCACTTAAAACCCAATCTTCTTACACAGAATTTTCCTAAGTAATTTAATAGCACAATAATTTACTAGCAATATACTCGACAATAGTTATTAAATAGACAAATAAAAAACACCACAATTTAACGAGATTCGGCCAATTATACCTACGTTCTCGAACACTACCAAATTATATTTCACTATTTCAAATAAATAATACAAGTGAAATATTTTCTAAAGAGAGAAAAAATTATTGCCTTAGGAAAGATTGGCAATTTTTTGGTATGAGAAAACTAATCAAATGAAGTTTGCTTATATAAGAGATCAAGCTTCCTAACTTCCTATGAATTCCCGATGTGGGATTGCTCAAAATTCCATTGTTAATATAATGTCAACAATGGTGAGCCACTAAGTCAACAAATCTCCAACTTGTCGAACTCAATATCTTCAAATCTCTCACAAAACACAGTTTTAGTAGTGTCACCAAATGCGCTGCGCCCAACTTCAACTTTTAACAATATTAATCAAGTGCAAACAATGTTGCAACTTGACCGCAGTCACTACTTTTGTGAACATATCAGCAGAATTCTCAATGGTCCTAATCTTCTGGATTGTTACTCTGCCTTCTTCCAGAACCTCTCGTACAAAGTGATAACAAACATCGATATGCTTCGTCCTTGCATGGTAAACTTGATTTTTTGCCAAAAGAATAACACTCTGACTATCATAATGTACTTTGATGTGCTTCTGTTGAACCCCTAGTTCACCAAGCAACTCTTGAAGCCAAATTGCCTCCTTCACAGCTTCTGTAAATGCCATATACTCTGCCTCCGTAGTGGACAAAGCAACTATTGACTGTAAAGTAGACTTCCAACTAACTGGTGCCTTCGCAAGAGTAAATACATAACCAGTAGTTGATCGCCGTTTGTCCAAATCACTAGCATAGTCGGAATCACAATATCCAAGTACACATTCCCATTTTGATCATCTCGCTGAAATACCAAACCAACATCTACGGTATTCAGAATGTACTACAGAATCCGTTTCACAGCTTGCCAATGCTCCTTTCCAGGATCATGCATATACCTGCTCACAACCCCAACTGCTTATAAAATATCGGCCCTTGTACACACCATAGCATACATCAAGCTACCAACAGTATTTGCATATGGTACTTTTGGCATGTATTCTCGTTCTGCTTCATTTTTTGGAGACAAAAATGCACTGAGCTTGAAATGAGGAGCAAGAGGAGTACTAATAGGTTTTGACTTTTTATTCATGCCAAAATGTTTTAACGCTTTTCTCAGATACTGTTTCTGAGTCAAACAAAGTCTTCCCAATTACCTATCTCTGCTTATCTCCATACCGAGAATTTTCTTGGTTTCACCTAGATCCTTCATTTCAAACTCTCTGTTCAACTGAGTCTTTAACTTCTCAATCTCTATCAGACTCTTGGAAGCTATCAATATATTATCAACATAAAGAAGAAGATATATGTAGGATCCGTCTTGTAGTTTGCGCAAATACACACAATGATCATATTTACTTCTTGTGTACTTTTGCCCCATCATAAACTTGTCAAATCGTTTGTACCACTGCCTCGGAGATTGCTTCAATCCGTACAATGATTTTTCAAGCTTGCACACCATATTCTCTTTTTCAGCAACTTTAAATCCTTCGGGCTGAACCATATAGATTTCCTCCTCCAAGTCTCCATGTAAAAATGCAGTTTTTACATCCAACTGAACTAGTTCCATATCCAATTGTGCTACCAAAGCCAACAAAATTCGAATGGAGGAATGTTTTACAACTAGAGAAAAAACTTCCTCTCTGTCTGAGCGTAGCGTTTAGCCACCAACCTTACTTTGTAGCGAACATCATCCTTGTTAGAAGATCCATCTTTCTTTGCATACACCCATTTGCACCCAGTTGCCTTCTTTCCCTTCGGTAGACTAGCTAGCTTACACGTCTGATTCTTATGAAGGGACTGCATTTCATCATTCATGGCTTTCCTCCACTACTCTACTTCTGAACTTTTAACTGCTTCATTATAAGTGGTAGGAATGTCATCATTTGCAATTTGGAAGGCGTAAGCGACCATATCAACATAGCGAGCATGCTTTTTGATTGTCCTCTTTGGCTTACTTAATGCAATTGATTCAGGTTGCTATGGAGGTTCTTGGGTTAAAACCTTTTCTTTATTTGACTCCTCATCTACCATAAGAGTTTCTGCATCTACTTCATCATTTGCTGGGCTAACAATTTTTCTTTCAAACTCCACATGCTTTGGAGTACCATCTGTCTGCTCAACACTTTCATTTGTCATATTTCTCAACATGGTAGATTCATTAAAGGTAACATCCCTGCTGAAAATTATTTTCTTTGACTCTGGGCACCAAAGTCGATAACCTTTCACACCAGAGGTGATCCCCAAAAAAATTGCTATCTTTGCATGTGGATCCAATTTTGATTCCTTAATGTGATATTATGCAGTGGAACCAAACACATGTAAGGAATTATAATCAGTAGCAGGTTTTTCAAACCATTTCTTCAATGGCATTTTACCACCAATAGCACTAGATGGTAGGCGATTAATGAGATGGCAAGCATATGTAACAGCTTCAACCCAAAATTCTCTGCCCAACCCAGCATTGGACAACATATACCGAACTTTCTCCAGCAATATTCGATTCATACGTTCTGCTACCCCATTCTGTTGTGGTGTATTTCTGACTGTGAAGTGTCTGACAATACCTTCATCTTCACACACTTTCATAAATGGATCACTCCTGTATTCCCCGCCATTATCTGTACGGAGATGCTTGATCCTTCAGCCTGTTTGAGTTTCCATCATCTTTTTCCATTTGAGAAAAACTCCCAGCACTTCATCATTAGTTTTCATAGTATACACCCATACTCTCCGAGAAAAATCATCAACAAAGGTCACATAATAATGTTTTCCTCCCAAAGAAGTCGTCTTGGAAGGTCCCCACACATCAGAATGAATATAGTCCAAAATACCCTTGGTATCGTGGATTGCTGTTCCAAATTTCACCATTGTCTTTTTCCCTTTGACACAATGCTCACAAAAATCCAATTTGCAAGTTTGAACTCCTTTTAATAATCCTTGTTTCACTAAGAGATTCAACGATTTTTCACCTGTATGCCTCAAGCGCATATGCCATAACCTGGTTGCTTCTAACTCCTTTTCACCAGTAGAAGCTACTGCTGTTGTGCCAATAACAGTAGTATCTTGGTAGTGGTACAATCTGTTATTCTTTCGAATTCCCTTTAACACCACAAGTGCACCAGAGATTATTTTCATTACTTTGCCTTTTGCTCGTACCTCGAAACCCTTTTCTTCTAGAACTCCTACGGAAATGAGATTCTTTGACAAACTGGGCACATAACGAACATCCTTCAAGATTCTGATTGTTCCATCATGGTTTTTCAAACGAATGGAACCAATCCCATGTGTGGTGAGAGAGACGTCATTTGCTGTATAAATAACCCCATCTTCTAGTTCTCTAAATTCATAGAACCAATCTCGATTAGGACACATATGATGACTGCGGCCTGAATCAAGCAGCCATACACTAGAAGAGCTAGGTGACGATGTAACAACAAGTGAGAAATCTGAGTCTTCATCATTACACTAAGCTACATTTTAATCTGCAACAGCCTTTTCCTTATCAGGTTTGCCTTTATTTTTCAACTTAGGACAATCTTTCTTCAAATGCCCTTTTTCTCGACAAAAGGCACATTCGTCTTTGCCTAATTTGGGTTTTCACTTCGATCTCTAATTCTTTCCTTTAGTTTGGCTCTGCGACCAACCTCTCACTACTAGAGTTTCTGTAGCTCCACTTGTGCTTTCTTTCTTGTCTTTCTTTCTCAATTCATAACTGTACAAGGTAGCACAAACTTCATTGAGAGTCACATCAGCCTTCTCATGAAGTAGAGTCGTTTCAAGAAACTCAAACTCCTCAGGAAGGGATCCCAACAATATCAAAGCCAGATCTTCATCTTCAAATGTCACATCCATATTCAATAAATCAGCGACTAACTGATTAAAACTGGTGATGTGATCATTTAATGTGGTACCCGAAATATAATTGGAATGAAACAGTCTTTTCTTCATGTGGAGCTTATTCTGACTGCTTTTTTTCAAGAATTTTTCCTCCAGTGCCTTCATCAATTTACTTGCAGAAGTTTCTTTCAAAAAAACATACTTTTACTCTCTAGAAAGGCACGATCGAATTGAACCACATGCCAAACGATTAAGTCTCTTCCATTCTTTCTCATCAACATCATCTGGTTTCTTTTCTTCAAGGGCAATGTTTAAACCTTGCTGAAAGAGAGCGTTTAGAACCTCACTTTGCCACATGCCAAAATGACTCGTACCATCAAAAATTTCCACCACAACTCTTGCATTTGCCATCAAATTGGACGACGAAAAAGCAGTGGATGGATTTGTCATTTTTCCTACAATTACTATTCAATAGCTGTCGATGCGGAATGCCAATAGCCCAAGAAAAAATCTTTTTTGATGTGAAAGATCAGACTACGCTGCAACTATAGAGCATATTAAGAAAGAACTTAAGCTCTGATACCAATTGTTGTGGAAATTCGGGTTAATTTTCACCAAATTCACTTTGAACACTATTGAGCAGGTGAATAAAGCGTAAACGATTGTACTGAAAAATCACGCATGTTAAAATTTCCAGGAAAGACTGGAAGGATCACAAATGGTCTCACTTAAAAGCCAATCTCCTTAGACAGAATTTTTCTAAATAATTTAATAGCACGATAATTTACTAGCAATATATCCGACAATAGCTATTAAATAGACAAATAAAAAATATCAGAATTTAACGAGATTCGGCCAATTATGCGTACGTTTTCGGACACTACCAAATTATATTTCACTATTTCAAAAAAATAATACAAGTGAAATATTTACTAAAAATAGAGAAAGAATTATTGTCTTAGAAAAGATCGGCAATTTTTTGGGATGAGAAAACTAATCAAATGAAGCTTGCTTATATAAGAGATCAAGCTTCCTAACTTCCTATGAATTCCCGATGTGGGATTGCTTAAAATTCCATTGTTAATATAATGTCAACAATGGTGAGCCACCAAGTCAACAATTGTGAGCCACCAAGTCAACACTTGAAAATTCTCTTTTGTCTTCAACAAGATTGATAAATTTTTAACTTCTTTAGATACTGTGATTTTTCAGCATAGGCCTAGAGAATGTAATCTTATAGCTGACAGTCTTGCTAAGTAGGGAGTCTCTAAACAGTCGGATTTCTTTGCTTGGCTATACTGATTTGTATTCAGCCAATTATTTCTTATCACATTATAATATATTGAATGGCTTATCAAAACAAATACTTTGTTTAATTTTGTATTCTTGTTGTAGTTTGCTATGGTCTGTTACTTACCACAGCTCACGTTTTATATTTGTTGTACGCGAAGCTATCTATTAGCTTATAAATACTCAGCTAATTGCCTCATCAGAAACCTTTCTTAAAACTCTACAAACCTTAGCTGCCACTAGAAATATCTCACGCCGCCCAAACACCAACACAAGCACCGTCACTCCCGCTGTGCCACACTAAAAAAAGAAAAAACTCGTGTATAATATTTACCTGATACAGGTACGGTTTCTTAAGATTCTTTCCACTCGAATTTGCTAGATAATTAGGATGCATAGGAAAACTGTATATAGCACGACTTATTAAAAAAAATAATATGAAAATTCTCATTGAAATCTTATTATTATTATTATTTTACAAAACCTGTATTATTAATTTCAATTTAATTATTTTGAGCATTCTTCTGCTGCTTTGTTGATGAGCTTCCATGTGGAGAAGCATTTAATGTTGAATCAGAAACAATTTCAATTAATTCATTTGTGGGGGAAGTTTCTGTGGGCACTAATTTTGCATTTGCCTTTAACTCCTTGCTTTGCCCCCATAGTACCATGTATAATCCGCACACTATCATTGCTGCTCCTAATATGCTGCCCATTGCAATTAAACACAATAATGTTAAGATTTCTTTTTTCCACAAATAATATTATGAATTAATACGTGCAAATTACACGAAATTAATACATGCAAAATATAGAAAGACTTCAATTTAAAAATTTCTATATTCTTTACTTTTTTCGTTCCATTTGAAGTGACCAGTCTCACATTACATGAGAGTTAAGAAAATGTATTAGTAATAGACTAAATTGCCCTTTTTTTAACAAAAAAAAAAAATCAACTACATTTAATTTTTATATGGTCAAAATTAAATTTATCATTTTATTAAATGTGGTGATGCATAATAACTCAAATTTTTATAAAAACACCTAAAATTGTACAAAATTAAATGGTGAAATTAATCATTTTTAAAGGGGGATGGACTTTATGTAAACATTAGGATTCGATTTTAGAAACATAAGAAAACACAGATTGAAAATTGTCTTTGCAATTTTATCTTAGATTAATAACTTCTCTAAGCAATGTCACAACAAACATATCATTTTTGTAAGCTCTAGGCTCTCATGTTGCAATAAGAATTAATCATGAATAATCTTTTTGGCCATGCATCAACAAGCAGCTTAATAGAGCTTCAAATAAGTATTTAAAGAAAAACACAATAACATATATACATATCCAAACTTGTCAAAAAAAAAAAAAAACTTCATGTATTTTAATTTTTAAATATTTCATTCGTTTCAGAATTTTTATCCATTTTTAATTTATCTCAAAATATAATATATATATATATATATATATATATTACATTATGGTTAACTATTAATTAAATCCTATCTAATTTTATCTTATTAATGGTAACTGAAATCTTCCATATTATGTTACTTACTTTTAAGTAAGTACATAACAAGTTATTTTAGAAGATTATGTTGATTACCAGCTAACATTGCAATGAGAAATATTTGAAGAAGAGGCAGGCCGATGTATATTAATCGTGCTCACACAAAATAAAAATTTAAGAGTTTACGATTGCAAAATAAAGATTTTGCAATAAATATTTGTATTGTAAAAACTTTATGAGTTTGCATGTACTTTTTGCCTTAATTTATCGAGTACTTTGATTTAACTTTCTTACTTCATTATATCGTATTTTCAAAAGTTCTTAGAAAAAAAAAGTATTCATTATATCGGTAGAGTATTTATAGTTAAAAAGGGCAAAAAACTAACACAAGCTGAACCTTAATAATACACAGAAAATAGTTAGTTATAACATTGGTAGGAGCTATATTGCAAAAATATAATTCGAAAAAAAGTGTATAAATGATATATATACCTTCCGAGGTGAAGTGTTTCTTCAAGTATCAAAGACGCTAAAATGGCAACGAGCACAAGAGAGAGAGGACTAAAACTAGCCACGAATACTGGTCCTCTCATTTTTACGCACCATGCAATTAGGATCAGCACTATTCCAGAAGCTACAATTCCCTACAAAAACCATTAATTATTTTCCATTAAAATTCATGGAAATTTCTTGTCTGAACTGAATTTATGATATTGTTCATTGACCAGTCTAATTGCATATTGCCACGTGAAAAAAGAGAAGTAATATAAGTGGTTTTTACGCAAATAAAACCTATAAATTATAGTTTTGCATACCGAATAAAAAACAGTAAGGAGTCTGATATTCCATCCCAATTTCCAATTGCTCCAATTTCTTTCCAAGCATAATGACAAAATCAAACTCTGAATTGATGCCATTGTAGATGTCAATGCTGCGATTGTGTAATGCCTTGGGTATATTTTGCTTATCTTAGTCTGCCCTCCAAACATCAATTACATTATTTTCTTATTACTTAAAATTAAAAATAAGTTGCCAAAGAAAGAAATTAAAAGTAATAGTTACTCACACCACGTGCGCAGAAACATATCCACAAAAAGTAAGGGAAAATAGCAGTAGTCAATCTCAATAATTCTTTTGCTCTTATTTTCTTCTCTTAAAGAAAAAGCAGCAGTTAGTTCACTCGATACCACTATTTTTAGTGGTTTTTTTTTTATTTAATGTGATAATTTTTAAATTTCATATAAGTATTTATTATATATTTTGCCATATATATAAATAAAATAATTAATAAAATGAGAATATATAATTATAAAAAATGAATAAAAATATATTTTTAATAAGTTATAATAAATATTTTATAAAATTAATATTAATTAATGATTTTTTTAATCTATATAAAAAGTTGAAAATTATCGCTTCGAGTAGATAAGATAATTTGCTCCTAAATCAATTTAACTTTCTATCAAAAATTATGGTTATTTTACTTAATTTCATTTCATTTCATAAAAAAGAAAAAAAGAAATCAATTTTTTAGTCTCATTTTCTTTATTCTTGTTTTTCTGACCATGATCTATATGTATAGCTGCAATATAAATTCATATTACAAAAGAATTATGTGAGGAAAAGTAGACAATATGAGGCAAAATAATTTTAAATTGAATTTAGATGCTAAATTATTCAGAAATTTGTTTTCATTCCGTGAAGTGTTTTGATAGGCATTTCATACCTCCTTCAGTGGTTAAAAACTTAGAATTCTAATAAAAAATAAAATAAAATAAAATATGTTTTTAACGACACACCTGAATAATCAACCACAGTGCATAAGTTGAGCAACTGCAAATTGCAAAGGCAGAACCAAGAATATAATTGCTAGAAACATGGCCCTTCTGTGGAATTTTGTGTTCCAAAATATGCAAATTTGTTGACCAGATTTTCAGTTCTACTCCTTTGTAGAATGTAATAAGCATCGCCCCACCTATTCCCATTAATATCCCTAATGCCTTTGCCTTTCCTTCTTGTGTTTTCATTCCCAATTTCTCAAACCTATAAAAATTAAATATTCAAGACAATTGCTTTAAAGGAAAATAAAATAAATAAATAAATGAATTATTTAAAAATAAGGGTACCGAAGAGAGACAGCAAGGATTAAAGTAACAGCAGGAGTAAGATTAGCTATGGCAGAAGCAAATGTTGCAGATGTTAAGATCAAGCTTTCCACGTACAAATTTTGGCCCAGAAATCCCCTAAATAATATTCAAAGTATTATATTTTTTGATCTATCGGCTATTATTGTGTATTTAGTAATCAAATCCAAAGGTTTCATTATGCAAATCTTACCCAAATAAACCACAAAGAAAAGATAGCAAAAGCACCTTCCATGTGAATTGGGGCCTGTTCTTCCTGGATGCACATCAAACCAAAATTACCATAAGAATATTATATAATATAGTAAAACAAATTGAAATATATGCACTAGAGAAGAAAGAAAGAACCTTTCAAAAATAAAAGCAAGTGGCACTGTAAAAGCTGAGGAAAAAACCCAACGGTATGCAATTAGAACTCTCATACTCATACCATCATATGCAGCCAATTTTAAGAAAATATTCATGCCGGTATATGTAATTTGAACAAAAATCATCAGAATAATTGGCTTTAGCCCGTCCAAAACTTCACTAATATGCCCCATCCCCCTCCTCTTTTGTTCCTATATTAAATTAAAGAATAGTGAGAAATGAAACGTAGAAGGGAGAAAGATGAAGAGAGGAGAAGAGGGGGGTACTTATGCTACTTTGCAAATCTGACTTTCGTAATCTATAAATGGACCGTCTTTAATTAAATTATATATGGGAAAAGCAAGAAACAAAAATGGTCTACAGATATTCAATAAGGTCAATGTCACTTTGTTATGCTCTGTACCCTGCACGTGTAAGCCCTTTTTTGTATGAGGTGGGTGATGGACGTGTTATAATATGATATATTACTGTAATTATATATTGGTAATACTTTTGGAAAAATTGTATAGTATGATATGTCGTGGAAAATTGTAATTATCACATGTAGGATTATAGGTTAGGGTATTAATCTCTTGGAAAATTTTTGTATAGTTTCGGTCCATGCATGAAATTTTTCATAGAGCAAATTAGTAGTATATTAATTAATACGTATGATTAGTAAATACTTATCTATACTTTTTTAAATTTCTTTCAATTTATTTGAGATAAGTGTGATTTTTTTATTGTTTTGATTCATAAATTTGTTCATAAATTTGATATATGCGCATAAAACTCCACTTACCTTCTTTTTGCTGTTTTATGTCCTGAAATTCTAGCTTTAGAAAAATAAACTCTCTTTTTCAGTCCTAGTTTGATTTTAGCTTTCCATTTTTGTTTACATATCTAAAAATAATTGTGATAAATACCGGTAAATAAAAAAAAAATATATTATTTATAACTTATAAGAGTATAATTTATGAGTTTTGAATATTATTTCTTTTGTGGTTGTTTTTCCTATCATACGTGACAAAAAAAAAAAAAAATAATAATAATAAAAATATATCATACTTTTACATCAGCAAAATTATTGACAAATGTTAAACATATTTGTATGTTTGGCAAAATAAATTTGCTTTAGTGGCAAATGTCGATGAAGAGTCCAGTGCATAGCTGCATACCCATAATTGTCTTTAATTTATACTAAAAAGCATTTTTTTAAAAAAAAAAAAAGCATAGTATTTAATTATTACAACTGCAAATGTGACTTTGAAAAATATAATTAAAAAATTTCTGTATTTTTAATCAAATATTGGCTATTAAAGAATTCTCAATAGTTATAATAAAAAGCATTTTTGACTGTCTAAATTATGGTGCTTTGTTTTTATATAATTTTCTAACTTCTGTTGTGCTTTATTTAGTCTTCCAATATTTAATACCACGTTAACTTCATATTCAAAGAGTAATTAAATAGAAAAATGATAATTACATTTAGAGACACAATATAATGAAAAATATATTATATTTTTTAAGTGATATGTGGTAGTGAGTCACAATTTTAGGGCGTGAATTTTCCTTTCTGAATTTAGAAGGAGAATGGTATACTTTACTAAAGTTTAGGAATGATAATATGTAAACTTTTTTCAAATATATATATTTTTTCAAATTCATGTGTGTCATGAGTTATCAAAAAAGATCGAGTCGTGTAAAAAAAAAATTTAATAAAATATTTTTTATTTTATACATAACAACTTGCGATTGGTTTGGTTTATAAATTTTAATTTGTATACATAGAATTTAAGTAAAAGGTTTCCTATTTAAGTGGTACACAAAGATATACTAAAACAGTTAGTGAGATTTGTAAGGTTTAATTTAATTAGTTTAAATATGAGATATTTGATTTATTCCGTTGGTAATTTTTTTACAGAAAATTATTTCCGTCGAAAAATTTCGTTAAAAATTTTGCTAAAAAACATTAGCGCATATATTTACAACGGATTCACTATTTCATTGCTAATTTCCATTGGGAATTAAATTTATCTCTATTTTTTATGACGGAAAATTACCGATTATTTTCCGTTGTAAAATATCTTTTTTCCTCCAACTTTACTTACGAAAAATAAATTCCATTGGTAAATAATTACGGAATTTTATTTTCTTATAGTGAGGAACCAATATTATTCCATCTTACCCTTTAAAACATTTATTATGTTTAACTTTAGTATTTATTTGAAAAATTACACATAACATGTAAGAGCTGCAAAATTACAACCATAGAAGTATTTTGGCCCCAATATTTTGAAATATTTTGCATTGGGTAATATCAAAAGTTCAAAAATTAAAATTATCTTCTTATTTTTGAGCTTTCAAAAATTTCTTATGTATTCTTATTGGCTCTCTAAAAATAGAACCATACTCTTAATTTGGTTAAAAGAGTAATAATACACATTAATTTATTTTTTAACAAAAAAGACCATAAGTACTGAAATGACCAATTTCTTTTTTCTTTTTTTCCTTTTCTAAGATGAAATGTAACTAGTGTTACTGTATAAAATACAATAATAATAACTAAACAAAAAATCTTAATAAATCTCACTTCTTTCGTAAAATATATATATATATATATATATATATATATATATATATATATATATATATATATATATATATATATATAATTGTTGACTTTTCTCCTTTCGCCTTGTAACTTAGAATCTTGTCTTTTTGTATTTTTGCTCCCCTAAAAAAGGGAATTTTTTTTGCGTGAAATTGAAAAACAAAATTAGAAAATAGTTACTACTGGATAGGGCTGTGCAAAACCGAACCGGAACCGAAAACCGAACCGAACCGAATGCATTTTGGTCTATTTGGTTCGGTTTGTTCGGTTTTCGGTTATTTCGGTTCGGTTCCGAAATTAAATTTCGGTTATTTCGGTTCGGTTCGGTTCTTAAGATTGAAAAACCGAAGGGACCGAACCGACCGAAGTTTTTTAAGCTCACTATTTTATTTATATATATATATATATATATATATATAATCTAAAACTAAATATACACTATAGTTATATTTATTTACATGTATATTTTTTTAATTAAAATATATTAAATGTATTATTAATAAAAATTTATGTTGTATTTATTTTTAATGTATATTTTTTTAGTATAATTTTGCTTAGTATTTATTAGGAAAATAATATGAAAAATTTATGTATTTTTTTCCTTTTAGTTATTTTAAATGGTTTTATTTTGTTGAATATAAGTTAATTTAATTTATAAATCCATATAAGTTAAAAATCTAAAAAAAAAAGCCTATATTTGTGAAGAACCGATTGGACCGAACCGAACCGACCGAAATTATTTCGGTTTATTCGGTTTCGGTCCTAAAAATTTCGGTTCTCGGTTCGGTCCTAAAAATTTCTAAATTTCGGTTTTCGGTTTATTCGGTTCGGTCCAAAACCGAACCGAACCGACCATTTGCACACCCCTACTACTGGAAAAGAAATTAGAAAAATTAGGTGTCAGAAAACAGATCTAAACCCACCAAATATATGTAGATTTAGGAGTTTGGGTAGGATCGGAGTGTCAGAAAACGGTAACCTAAGTTGCCATTTTCTGACATTTAATTTCTCTTTTTGTTTTTGCGCAAAACGGTGTCGTTTTGCGTTTTGACTGAATCAGTCTGGGTGGGACCTGAACTGATAGAAAATGGTAACTTAGGTTGTCGTTTTCTATTAAAATATATATTTTTTAATTTTTGATAAAGGTCGAATTGTCTTTATCTGGAGAGGGAGGGAACAGCCGATCGGGTGAGAGCGACCTGCAAGGAAGAATGCCCGGTCAGACCGGGCGTAAGCACTCCGAACCTTAAGTCAGTAACTTTAGAGAGAGAAAGCTTAGAGTGAGAGTGCTCAAGGTTCAATACCTGAGGCCATCGCTGGCTGGGCTATTTATAAGAGATGTTGAGAGGCACTTGAGTGCCTAGGGGAGCGATTTCTGGCTGTCAGAGTAGGTATCCGGCGAAGCAACAGCGAGCAGGAGGTTGAGGTGATCACTGCCTTGTGTCAGGCGGCTGATGGGACAGAATGTCACGTCGTCCGATCGATCCTCCTTGGGGCTCGTGCCTGCTTGCTTCGCCTTGTGGGCCTTGTCAGTGTTTGGGCCGACTCTATGGGCCTGAGGCAGATGATATTTGCTGTGTTATCACTTGTCCCCCCTCAACAGGTCCGATTGGGCGTGGAGTTGCCTTTGAGGTCCCGTTCGGGTGGCGCGCTGCTCGAGCTGTCCCGATCCGGGAACATCCGTCAGTAGGATTTCGGATTCGGAAAGGCTGCCAACTGAAGGGACGCGTCTGTTCACAAAGTTATTTTTCATTGATTGTTGTGCACTTATCGAGGACGATGCTTGGTTCCCCGTGTAGCCATAACGTCTTTGGACACGTGACGGGGTTTTATCGGCGGAGTCACTGGGAATTTCGAGGAGTTCAGGCCTATAAGTAGGCGTTTTTCTGAAACTTTGTCCCTTTACTTCTCGTTGTCCTTGGCGCTATTCTGTGAAAATTTCGACCCAATCCTTCGCAATTCAGCAATTCTTCTCCCTTTTTTCTTCGCGACTTCCTCAGACTTTCTTGGAGCAAGTAGGTATCTTCTCCTTTCGCTTTCAAAGAGAAGCTTCTGTTACCTGAAATGGTAAATTTTGAACGTACCAACTTATCTTATCTGTTGTTTTGCACACAGTTGAAATGGCTGGTGGAAAGGATTTGAAGCAAATGTTGGCTAAGAGAGTCGGGCTAAAACGCGAGGCCAACTTAAAGGCCAAGCAGGAGAGGAAGAGACGAAGGTTAGCAGCTATGAAGGTGCTCTAATTCACGCCGTGCCTTTGTCGGCGGTGACACCGGAAAATACTTCTGCTTCGGGCCCGCAAAATACTTCCGCTTCGGCCCCGTCCCGATCGGATGGGGAAGCACATCGTCCCAGTTCCTCCGCTGCAAACCTCTCGAGTGAAGGAAATCAAGAGAGGGGGGCCCTGGTTATCGCTAGTGGCGCCGGCGCTCATCAAGGTGGGTCGCATCAACGGTTCGGCAAACGCCCCTCCCACATTGGGGGGTTCCTGGAGGAACACTTTGCCAAAGACTGGTCCTCGAGCCAAGTGGTGAGCTTTATCTTCCGAGGTTTGCTGCGGGAGAACGACCACGCGGAGATGGCGGACGATAACCAGCTGGTCCGGGAGTACCGAGTGCTCAGCCAACAGTTGCTGGAGGTAGGATCTTCTTTGTCGTGGTGTCAGTACTTGCTGGGACTGGCTCATCGGGATCTTTTCCTTTCCTGGTCTGCTTATCTTCTTCCCTTTCCTTTTGTTAGGTGTGCCAGAGGACTCAGCGACTCCACCTCATGGCGGGAGTTTGGAAAGGAAGGGCTGATGTTATGGTAAAGAACACGACGGAGGTGAACTCTCGCTATGAGGCCGTCCGAAAGGACGCCTCGATGCTCTGCGTGGAAGTGGCTGAACTTCAAAGGGAGTGTGCCGCCCTTCGATCGGAAGCACAGGCTTCCGGTGAGAAAGCCGCTCGCATTGCTCAGGAGATGGAAGAGTGTCAGGCCGAGGTGGATCGGTTGAAGGACGATAATGCCCGTTTGGCTGCTGCAGGTGCTCAGGGTCGGAGGTTGGAGCGTCGGGTGGCTGTGCTGGACGCCGAGTGCCACGAGCTGAGCTGCGAGAATGCCAGTCTCAAACTGGAACGGGCTAGGCTCCAAGGGGAGCGAGATCAGGCTCGGGCCGAGTGCATTCGCTTGCGCAACGAGTGGGAGGCATTGGGAGTGTCAATGCAGGAGAGGGAAGCCACCTGGAGGGTCGAACTGGATGCAGAGCTCGCCTCTCAGAAGGAGCAGCTTTTGAGGAGCTGGCGGAGGCTCAGGCAGGGGTTCTATCGTGCTTAATCCGCGAAGCCGAGAGGCATTTCCCTGATGCCGATTTCGGCTGGATGGGGGACCCTGCGGCTTTGCCCGACCCTACCGCTAGCGACGATGAAGCGGGTCTCCGAGAGGGGCTTTCGCCTGCTGGGACTTCCCAATCCTTGCCTCCCAGTGAGGTCACCTGATCCTGCCTACCAGTGGGGCTTGTCTCTGAGGGGGGAGGCTGCAACTCAGCGAGTTGCTTCCGGTTCCTCTCAGGCCATCGATGGGGTTCCATCGTCTTGGGAAGTTGGACAGCTGCAGGCACCAAGCTCGGGGGTTGACGATGGCCGTTTCGCCACTCCTGTCGAAGAAGGGATTGTACATATAGAAGATTAGAGTTTTTCATGCTTTTCATTCCTGTAATTATAAACTGTACAAATGGAATTGAATTCAATAAAATTGATTTTTCTCTTTTATCTTTGTGAGGTGCTGTGCCTTGGTAACTTCCACTATTTACGCGACAGAATAATCTTATGTGCTTTATTTGCAGATACTTCTTGAATTGAAAGGAGTTAGGCGATCGATGAGCAATCGGGAATCCCGAGGTCCGATGCTATGGTCTTCATTCGCATGTTGGTCCGTGGCCGTTGCATAAAATTGCATATTGGCCAGGGACCGCTGCGTGTATATCGCATGTTGACCCGTGGCCGTTGCATAAAATTGCATGGTGGCCTGGGGTCGCTGCGTGTATATCGCATGTTGACCCGTGGCCGTTGCATAAAATTGCATGGTGGCCTGGGGTCACTGCGTAAGTATCCGCCTCGCGTAGTGTTGAGTGTTGCTGCACCCGTCGATAGATCCGAATGGGGAGCAAGCGGTCTGCCATTGACCGATTCTGGCGACGTCGGATCGAGATTCTCTTCTATCCGGGCGCTTACGATCGACCATTTCCGTAATTTAGATCGGATCGGTTGTCGGGCGCACGATGAGCTCATCATTTTTGTATGTATTAAAGGTGCGACATTCACGAGGTCGCTTCCATATCTTTGGACCGGGAAAACGTTGGTCCTATTGGATTAATATTACCCTCTAAGGGGGAAAGGTACCTTGCGCACTTTGGACCTGGACAAAACAACAAACCTAACACGCGGGTCAGATTATACATGTAATAAACAGAATAATAGATCTTTTACTAACTGGTGAATGCGGGTACGTTACTACAAATGGTACTTTTTGAGTACATCCACATTCCAGCTCCTCGGGATGTCCCGACCTTCGAGGGTTCGAAGTTTGTAGGTGCCCGGGCCTAGGACTTTGGAAACCTCATAGGGTCCCTCCCAGTTTGGCATAAGCTTGCTGACCCCTGCGTTTCTTGAGCCCAGCTCGGCTTTTCTAAGCACGAGCTCATCGACGTTAAAGGTTCTTGGCCTTACTCTAGCGTTGTGATATTTGGCTATCCTCTGCTTGTACGCGACTATTTTAGTGTAAGCGTTTTCCCTCCTTTCTTCCGCTAAGTCCAGGTCTTGGCATCTTTTTAGAGCATTGGCCTGCTCAGCATAAAGTGCCGAAAGGTAAGATGGGAGTCCGACCTCTAACGGGATCATTGCCTCGGTGCCATAGACCAGAGAGAATGGAGTCTGATGGGTGCCTGCTCTCGACGAAGTTCTGTATGACCAGAGAACATTTTGTAGCTCCTCGGTCCAGCTCCCCTTGGCTCCACCCAGTCGCTTTTTCAGCCCTTGAACGAGGGTCCGATTGGAGACCTCGGTCATTCCATTGCTTTGGGGATGTGCAACTGACGTAAATCTCAAATTGATTCTCAGGCCTTGGCAGAAATCCCTGAAGGTAGAGCTATCGAACTGTTTACCATTGTTTGCAATGAAAACATTGGGTAAGCCATACCTGCAGATGATGTTTTTCCATGCAAAGTTCTTGACTCTTTCGGCTGTGATGGTGGCCACAGGCTCGGCTTCGATCCATTTGGAGAAATGGTCGACCGCAACTATAAGGAACTTCATCTGCTTTTTTCCAAGGGGGAAAGGTCCCAGGATATCAAGGCCCCACTGGTCAAATGGCCAGGCAACTCCGATCGGCTGCTGATCCGCTGCGCTTTGTCGGATGATTCTCCCATGCACCTGGCACTGCGGGCATCTTCGCACTTTTTCCCGGGCGTCTTTGAGCAAATTGGGCCAGTAATACCCCGTCTGAAGGGCTTTCCTAGCCATAGCTCTGCTTGCCTCATGTGCGCCGCAAATGCCCTCGTGGATTTCTCTGAGGATGTAATCTCCTTCCTCCTCTGTTACGCACCTGAGCCAGGGATAACTGAAAGCCTTTTTGTACAAATCACCATTGATGACGGAGTAATTGAGGGATTTTCGCGATGTCTTCCGGGCTTCATCATTGTCCTCCGAAAGTTGCCCCATTTGCAGGTATCGCTTGATAGGGCTCATCCAAGTTGCATCCGCCCGGTCGATCTCCATCACCTATGGTTCATCCAGAGAAGTTAAGCTCAGGACGGCAATATCTCCTTCAACCGTGGTTTGCTCGGAAGCGGAGGCTTTTGCTATCCTGTCGGCTTCCGACGTCTGATCGCGTGGCACCTTTTGAAGGTCCCATTCGGAGCCTGCTCCCTCAAGCGCTTCAAGGGCGGTCTTGACCTTTGCTAGGTATTGGACCATTGTGGCTTCCTTGGCCGCGAAGGTGCCTAGGACCTGGCTGGTGACCAGCTGAGAATCGCTTCTGATGAGCACAGATTCCGGTCGGATAGCGTGCAGCAGCCTCAAACCCTGAAGGAGCGCCTCATACTCTGCAACATTGTTGGAAGCTTTAAAGTCAAGCCTTATTGCGTACCTGATGATGATGTCCAGGGGCCCTTTGATGATAATACCTACTCCTCCTTGAGCGTCATTCGCGGCTCCGTCTACCGTCATTTCCCAGAGTCGCCATTTGGGTTGACTTTGTGGAACTCGGCAATGAAATCGGCCAGGGCCTGGGCTTTAATCGCCTTCTTGGGCTCGTATCATACGTCCCAAGATTGTAGCTTAATTGCCCAGCCTACCATTTTTCCTTCCAGGTCAGGAGTTTGTAGGATTTTTCTGAGCGGGTGGCCCGATCGGATAATAATGGTGTGCGCCTCAAAGTACGGCCTCAGCTTCCTTGCACACATCATAAGGGCGATAATCAACTGTTCCACCAGTCCTTTCTTTAGATCTGCCCCCCTGAGCACTTCGCTAACGTAGTAGACAGGTAGTTGTTGCATTCCTTCTTCCCGAACCAGGGCTCCTGCAACAGCTTCGCCAGAGGTAGATAGATAAAGATATAGGTTTTCACCTGGCGCCGGACGGCTGAGCAGCGGAGGGTTGGTCAAGAACGCTTTCAGCCCTTCGAAGGCTTGTTGGCAGTCTTCTCCCCAATCGAAAGTCTCGCCCTTCCTCATCCTCTTAAAGAACGGAGTGCATCGTTTAGCTGATAAAGATATGAATCTCCCCAGGGCAGTTATTCTGCCGTTGAGCTTCTGGATGTCCTTCACGCTCCTGGGGGGCTGCATTGCCAAGATGGCTTTAATTTTTTCTGGGTTTGCTTCGATTCCTCTTTGAGAAACCAGGAAACCCAGAAATTTACCCGATGGTACTCCAAAGACGCACTTCTCAGGATTGAGTTTCATCCGAAACTTGTTCAGGGTAAAGAAGACTCTTGCTAGATCGGCGGGGTGCTCCTCGGGGCTGCGGCTTTTGACAATCATATCATCAACGTAGACCTCCACGTTCTGTCCGATTTGATATTTGAAGATTTTATTCATGAGACGTTGGTACGTGGCCCCAGCATTTTTTAAGCCGAACGGCATCACCCTGTAGCAGAATGTCCCATCATCTGTAATGAAGCTGGTCTTCTCCTGATCGGCGAGCCACATTAGGATCTGATGGTAGTCGGCATAAGCATCAAGAAGGGAATATATGGCGTGACACGCGGTGGCGTCTACCAACTGGTCTATGTTCGGGAGGGGGTAGCTGTCTTTGGGGCATGCTTTATTGAGATCGGTGAAGTCCACGCACATCCGCAGCTTTCCCGACTTTTTCTTGACTAAAACTACATTGGCCAGCCATTCGGGATAGTCTACCTCTCGGATTGTTACGGTCTTCGGTAGTCTATCCACCTCCTCGGAGATAAATTTTCTCCGATCGATGGCATGCCTTCTGAGCTTCTGTCGGACCGGCGGGTGATCCGGGTTCACGTTTAGCTTATGCGTGATGACATCGGGGTCTATTCCTGGGATATCTTTCGGCCTCCATGCGAAAGTTCCTTGGTTCTCCGCTAGGATCCGTACTATAGCGTCTTCTATTTTTTCATCCATGCTGGTGCCCACTTAGATATTCTTGCCTGGGGCCAACGCCCTTATTTTTGTTTCTTCGGTGGGATCCATCCTCGGTCTCTCTTGCTGCTCTGGTCGTTCCAAGCCGGGTTCCACTGTTGCAGCTTCTCGCTGCAGCTTTATAGTGTTGATATGCGCTTCTTGCGACGCCCTCTGATCGCCCCTTAAAATCGCGGTCCCCCCCCAAGTTCGGGATTTTCATTACCAAGTAACGGAGGCAGATGATAGCACCGGTTTGGGAGAGCATGGTGTGACGCGCGCCGGGTCCCCGCGGCCGCCCGTTCGGACCGCCCGCACATGGGCGATCGGGGCAATTGCGGGTCCGTCAACAGTTTGCGATAAATCGCAAGTGCGTCTATGTTGGGCAACAAAGAGGTTTCATGGAGTCGCCACCCAATAGAACATTAGGAAAGTTTCTCTCGCCTCGGAGAGCCTAAGACTTGCGCATTTTATCCATATTGGGCCATGAGGCCTAGGATTAACGTCTAAATCTCGTGACACAAGAGGTGTCTTGGAGGATAACCTCTAGCCTCTTGAGCCCAAAGACCAGAGCAGGGTTCGGGACTTCTCATTTATTCGTACCTTGCTTAAGTTTACAATTGAGTTTTGAATTTATTAGTTCGCTCTCTCTCCACACAATGCAAGTTTGGTTAAAGCACAATTTATTCACGTATTTAAAACAATAGATAAACAAATAAATAAAATAATAAAGGATTAAATCAAATAAATTACAATAATACTAGGAGCGGAATACAACTCCCATTTATAAATGTGCTATACATGCATAAAACGGGTTATTCATTTATTTTGCGAATTTTGGTCCCCGCGTGTGTTTATTATGGAAAACTATTTTCATGTGACAATTTTATTGGGTAAAAATAGGACATTTGGTCCAAGTTTTATTTAGCAAACATTCTATTTAGTGGAAAACATTTGTGTGGTTGTTCTTTTAAGCACGGTCGAAAATCATTTTATTATTACAAACCACAAATACATACAATAATAATTACATATTTCTAAATAAATAAATAAATGAATACATAAATAAATAACTAAATTCTAACAATAATCAATAATGATAATAATAATAAAACATAAAATTAAATAATCACAAATCAATTAAATAATAACATCAACATAAAATTAACACAAATTAGACAATAATAATAATAATATCAATGATAATAATAATAAAAATATTAACATAATAATATTAAAACAGAATAATAAATATAATAAAAACAGAAATTAAATAATAATAATAATAATAATAATAACAATAATAACAAAAATCAAATAAATATATAATAATAATAATAATCAAATAAATATAATAATAATAATAATAATAATAATAATATTAATATTAATAAACAGAAATTAAGTAAATAAATATAATAATAATAATATTAATAATTCAGAAATTAAATAAATATTAATAATAATAATAATAAATAAATAAATAATAATATTAATTAATATTAATTAATAATATATTAAAATAAATAAATAAATAATGGGCTTACCGGATTTAGGTCGCCGGAGACTCGCCGGAGCGGCCGTTGGAGACACTGGCAGCACCGGAAGGAAGATCGGCGCCCGAGGAACCTGCCGGCGGTGTCCACGCGCCGATCGGAAGTCGGCGTCGCCGGGAAAACGCGCTGCAACGGTCCGGGTTCTTCTCCCTCACGCGCCGGTTGCCGGACTCCGATGGAAGCACGGTTGGCGTCGCCTGAATCGCCCAGACCTCCTCTCCACGGCGGCGGGGCGCGTGCGGCGATCGGTTGCCGGATCTGGCCGGCGGAGGCGACTCTTCCTCCCCCTTCTTTCTTCTTTCTTTTTTCTCTCCGGTCCGGCGTTTGGGTTTCCTGGTCTGCTCCTCTCCTCTCTTCCTTTTCTTTTCTTTTTCCTTTCCTTTCCTTTTTCTTTCTCTCTTCTCTTTCTTTTTTTCTTTTCTTTTCTTGCTCTTCTCTCTTTGATCTGCCGAGCCCCCTTTCTTTTGCTTATCATTTTCTTTTTATACACCCTCAAACTAGGGTTAAGGGCACAATAGTCATTTCCTCAATTTCCCTCCTTTTCTTCTTTTGTTAATTAATCTCACTTAATTAAAATTAATACACACACATACTAATTTAATTAATCATTATATATCAATTAAACATTACATATATTACACATTAATATAATTAATCTTCTTAATACATAATTTATCTAATTAATTAAACATTATATCATTTAATCCATTAATTAACTAATTAATCTTTAATTTTACATGCATTTTAATTAATACCATAATATTAACTAATTAACTAATTAATTAACAAACAACATCAACTAATTAAATTTTACACATACACATATTTATATATTATCACATATATTATTTTTTTCGGAGGGAATTATCAAGGATCCAAAATTACCATTGCCATTTTTATGTTGAGCTCGGGACCCGGTGTCTACACATGGGCCTGCCAAATATTGCGTTATAAGCAAAATTTGTGTCGACAACTATAAAAGTTACCTTGCATTTGTGCGCGACCGTCTCCTGACCCAACATTACAGGGAGCTTTATAGAACTTGACAGAGGGCTCATTTTTGTGCTTCCTTGAGTGGCCACGACTCGGGGTGCATATGTAGGACACATCATCCGCTACAGTCTGGGTGCCAGACCTGCTGCGAAAAGGGGAACTCAAACATGCGGGAAGCGTCTGCCTGCTCTTATCATTCCTGTCTGGGGTCCTGACGGTGCCCTTGCTATTTCCTTGGGCGTTCGACCCACCGATGACAATCCCTTGGGTTTTTTTTCTCTTGAAGTCTTCGCCCGTGGGGCAATCCCCACGAACTCTTTCAGAAGTTTCCGGCATCTTTCCTTTTTTCAGTGCCTGAGTGACACTTTTGGAGAAATCAGCGAGGATGGTGCGTACATCCCTGAAGGTGACAGGGGTATTCTCAGGCTGTCCTGTCACTACGCCATCGAAGGCGGGGAGGAGATTGGTTCTCACAGGAGATCTGACGGGTCGTGAGGTACCCGACCTGCCGCGACTATAATTGTTGTAGTCAGAATTCTCAGGGGTCGTATTCTCGTTCGATCTGGAGTTCGCCATGCCTCTCAACGAAAGCACCAAATGATAAAGGTCGAATTGTCTTTATCTGGAGAGGGAGGGAACAGCCGATCGGGTGAGAGCAACCTGTAAGGAAGAATGCCCGGTCGGACCGGGCGTAAGCACTCCGAAGCTTAAGTCAGTAACTTTAGACAGAGAAAACTTAGAGTGAGAGTGCTCAAGGTTCAATACCTGAGGCCATCGCTGGCTGGGCTATTTATAAGAGATGTTGAGGGGCACTTGAGTGCCTAGGGGAGCAATTTCTGGCTGTCAGAGTAGGTATCTGGCGAAGCGACAGCGAGCAAGAGGTTAAGGTGATCACTGACTTATGTCAGGCGGCTGATGGGACAGAATGTCACGTCGTCCGATCGGTCCTCCTTGGGGCTCGTGCCTGCTTGCTTCGCCTTGTGGGCCTTGGGCCTTGCCAGTGTTTGGGCCGACTCTATGGGCCTGAGGCAGATAATATTTGCTGTGTTATCAATTTTCAAGGAGAAAAACGGTACCATTTTGTGCCTTGACTAGATAAGTCTGGGTGGGGCCCAGATTGATAGAAAATGACAACCTACGTTGCTATTTCCTGTCAAAATAATTTTTTTTTTAATTTACAAGGATCAAATACTGCAGTGCACAGTATTTGTTGTGCGCTGCAGCACACAGTGACCTGTGTCTGCACAGGCACTAATTGCTGCAAATATTGACTATTATAATTTATTTAAATAAACTATAAAATAACATGCACTAAATAATTATCTTAACGTAGCTTAAACTAAGTTTACTTTTCAAAAATAAAATAAATACTAATAACTTGCTTTTTAATATATTGATCAGAATTATATTGTAAACTTAACAGTCCCTGAATTTAAAAATAAAAATCAAGTTAGTCATAAAATAAATTTTGATTTTAACTATATTCACATAACAATACCTTTTGTTTAACCTTGAACAAAATAAGGAGTTGGCTTAAATATATAAAAATTAAAATTAGGATGGTTAAGTGAAAGAATGAAATTGTAGAAAAAAAAGGAAATGAAAACGAAGCAACAAGGAGGAGGAAATGAAATTAAATTTGCAATGAAATGAAGGAAAGGTTGAAGGGTTTTGGCTTTTTAAACCAATTTTTTAAAAAAAAAAATTGACCCTTGAAAATTAAAAAAAAATTATTTTGACAGAAAACGGCAACCTAAACTGCCGTTTTCTGTCAGTTCGGGTCCCACCTGGACTGATTCAATTAAGGCGCAAAACGGCACCGTTTTGCGTCTTAAATTAAAAAAATATATTTTGACAGAAAACGCCAACCTAAGTTGTCGTTTTCTGTCAGTCCGGTTCCACCCGGACTGATTTAGTTAAGGCGCAAAACGGCACCATTTTGCGCTCTGAAAAAAAATTTAAATGTTAGAAAACGGCAATCTAGGTTGCCGTTTTCTAACAACTCGGTCGCACCCAAACTCCTAAACCTGCATATATTTGGTAAGTCCCACACTGTCAGAAAATGACAACCTATGTTATCGTTTTCTGATACTCGGTTGCCGTTTTCTGACAATCCGATCCCATCCAGACTCCTAAATTTGCATATATTTGGTGGGTCCCACAATGTCAGAAAACGACTGATACCCCATTTTTCTAATTTCTTTTTTTATAGCACCAGTTTTCTATTTTTTTTTTCATTTTCACGCCAAAAATAAAAAAACCCCCTAAAATTTTTTTTTTCTAGCTCTACCCTTAGCAACTTGTATGTATTAGTGACAGTAAATTGGAGAAACCCTAAGCAGTAAAATCAATACAAAAGAAATTAATAAGAGTTCGAAATACTTGTCAAACACCTTTGTAGCATAAGCTCAAAAGAAATGAAAAATTCTTGAGTCTAGACAAGTTGTATAAGTCATGCCACTAGTACGTCGCCACCTATACATGTTAACCATCATTTTACGTTTTTTTTAACCAATTTTATATAGGTAGCTATATATTATTGATTTGGTTTATAAAACTTACCTAGATTGGGTCTAGGCAAGATGGATTCGAAATGAAAAATTCTTATTTTTACAATTAGCTACTCACCACCATATGTATCAATTATATTTTATTAGGGTTAATTTCATTCATTATCACTAAACTTGTACTCAAATAACATTAATATAATGAAAGAATTTTTATTCTCTTAAAAATCACTAAACTTAATACATGTATACAAAAAAGTCATTTTGATTATTTTTCAACGAATGAACCGCCAGAAAGTTCAACTGATGCATACACTCAGTACTTCCTGTACATATGGCTCGACAAGTGGCACGCCACATGGAAAATATGACATATAAGCATACCACATATCAAGCTGACTTGTTGAAATGTCCACGTGGCATGCAATATGACATGCTTAGATGTCATTTTTTTCACGTAGCATGACATGTGTGAAGTCACGTGTGTAGAAGGATTATGAGTGTACGTGTTCGCTGAATTTTTTAACGGTTTTTTTGCCGAATAATGGTTAAAGTGACTTTTCTGTATACATGTTTTAAGTTCAGCAATTTTTAAAAGAACAAAAAATTCTAAGTTCAGCGATTTTTAAAATAATAATTTTTTTTCATTATATTAATATTATTTGATCATAAGTTCAGTGGATATAAATAAAATCAACCATATTTTATTATTTAAAATGTTGCACAGAATATTTTATTTGGATACTCACGCCGTACTTTTGTTTCTACTATTAACTCTCACCAACTCATTTTCTTGGTTACTTCACCTCGCACGACACTTTTTAATTTGCTTTGACTCTTCTGCTCTTTCTATGCACTTATTATGCTCGCATTTGTGCTTTGCTATTCTCAAGTCTCTAACTTGTTTGAATGTTCCCTATTTTTAATTATATTTCCTGATCTACAATGCGACCTTATTGTTCATGTTTCTGTCAAACCTTCCATTTTGCTTACAGCTGTTATATATACCACAAGCTTGGAATAATATATCACAATCAAATTCCCTATTTGTTAAAGTAGTACATTTCGATATGCATGCATGCAAATATGATATCCAGCTAGATCCAAATTACTAGTATTAACGAAGGGGTTGATTTGCCATTTACTTCTTTGTTACTCAATAATTTAGAAAAGAACGATGGGGTTGTCTTCTTCAAGTTTTAGAATATAATTTCTCCATCTCTCTCCCCTTATTTTTCTTATTCCCTTTACCAATATCGAAACTTAATATATTTAGAACTCTATTTTTTTAAAAAAGAAATTTACTATAAAGAAATAGAATCGTAGTTATCTTCTCTCTGAAATCAGAAATAGCAAGTCCAGATTCGTGAGTTATAGTGAAATTTGAAAAAGGTAGTACGATTTTCTATCGGTATTCACTAAAATCCCTTTTTTAAAGTGAATATCAGTTTTAGCTAAAAGCAATAGAAAAAGAGTATTGCTATGGTGCACGTTCATGTATGCGCACATCTCTACCATCGGATTGGAGACCAGCGCATATCTTGGAGATTTGGACATGCATACACGTACCATAATCTATCTCATGCAAAAATTGTTACAAATTTTAATTAAATAAATAATTAACGACACAAATTAATGCTCTCAATCTTTGGTCATTTAGAAACCTGAAAAACAATAAAATAAGAAGGGATGAATAGGTGCTTTCACTCTTGATAACAGTTCCGTACATAGTTCGGCACACGAGCTACTCTCCAAACTAGAGGTTCTGGTCCTTGAACACCCGCTTGGACAGAACAAAACTCTACCAGAGTCCAAGTCAGAAATATTCGGGGTCAAATTATGTCTTTCTAGGAGAGTAAGACATCTTCAATAATTTTTCTCGTCGGCATATATCTAGTGATATTTTCCATTATATAGCTATGCTCATCAATGCTTATCATTAACACTCAGAAAGGCCGCACCATAACGTTTTTAATGTCTGACAATTGTCATAACATATAATCATTTTTTTTTAAATGAACGTATGATCCTTAAATGAGCATATTATTGAATTTTTCATAGTGATAGCTTGATTATACAGTTCGTTTATCAACTCTAAATTTTAATCAGTCAATGTTGAGACGAATAAGAGCTTAATTAAATAGCAATTTGCTAGTAGTAGAGATAATCGATGTTTAGAAAAAATGAAAAGATTTTGGTCAGAGGCTCACAGCACTTGTGCGCTAAAAACGGCAAAAGGACAATAAAAAAATCCGTACCTAATCTCAATTTATTTATACATTTCATCTGACGGAAACATAAATATAATGTTAAATATATGTGTTACGGTCAACCGGTGCTTACTGTGCATACTCAAACTGGTATCCACCATTAAATTAATAAATAGTGAATTTTTTTTAAATTATTTTATTTTTTAATTCAACCGTATAGATTGGTGCCCCTGCCCACAAACAAATGGGGTATTGGCGACAATTTTATTTTACAATAAGTCCAATTTATCTTACTACTTGCCATGTTTTCTCTTTTTAAATCAGTTTGTTTTGTCTTTAGTTAGAAATTAATTGGAGGAAGATTCTTCTTCCTTAAAGATCAATTAGTACTACTTATACATTGTAGTACTAATCTTGTTGGCTTCGTCATTAGATTAATGCATAACTACTTATTGATCTTTGTGTCATTAATTTGTGTCATTAATCCATCAAGTATTTGTTGGCTTTGTCATTATATAAGGGAACAAAACCCAAAAAAAAAAGAAAAAAAATAAAGAAAAGCATCTTCACATAAAAAAAATTTGTTATTGAAATTGATTAATATTTTAATGATACAACTAGTACTGTGCATTTATATACTAAAGAGTATAGTGAAGAGAGTATGTAACTCTAAGGTCTCTGTTAATCAGTAGAGAATGGGGAATAGTATTGAAGTTTTGAATGGTTTAAAGCCAGTGATGTTAATGGTGGCGGCTCAAACTTTATACGCCGGTGCTAATATCTTACTCAAATTGGCCATAAATGATGGGATGAGCATCTGGGTTCTTATTGCCTACCGCTCTATTTTCGCAACCTCCTTTATTGTTCCTCTTGCTCTCTTGCTTGAAAGGTTTGCTTATTCTTATACCCAAATTCTTGTATACTTTGTTTCAATTTTATTTACCCTCCCTCATATTGCTAACTACAATCATATATAGGAAGAGCAGGCCAAAACTCACATGGACAGTTCTCTTTTATGCATTTCTTTGTGGATTTTTTGGGTAATTAATTAAGATTCATTTCAGTTTACCAAATATAATTGATCTACTTAGCCTGATCAGTGTTTCTACCTCGGGATGCTCACGGGGCGGGGATTCCCCGTCCCCCGTGGGGACCCGACCCGAACGGGGCGGGGAATCCCCGAATTTCCCCCCCGCGGGGGCGGGGATGGGGGGGAAAAAATCCCCGCCCTTGAATTCGGGGCGGGGACGGGGAAAGGGGTCCCCGCCCCGAAAAAAAAAAAAATATATATATATATATAATAATACATTAATAATATATATATATATATATATATATTTATTTATTGATAATACATTATATATATATATATATATATATATATATATATATATATATATATATATATATATATTTGTAATGTATAAATTGTATGAAATATTTATAAATATTTATATTTTAATTGTATAAAATATTTATATTTAAATTATATGAAATATTTTTAATTTTAAATTATTAAATTTTATAAAATATTTTTAATAATTTGAATCAAAAATGTCCATCAAATTAATTTTTTTTATTAAAATTAAATTTTTTTTTACGGGGACGGGGATCCCCACGGGGGCGGGGATGGGGAATCCCCGCCCCTACGCGGGGCGGGGATGGGGGAGCCACTCCCCGCCCCGTGAGCATCCCTATTTCTACCTTTAATGCTTATTATCATTATTTTTATGATTGTAGGCTATTTTTGAATCAAACTTTATATGTAGAAAGCTTGGCATTAACTTCTGCAACATTTATTGTTGCTATATTCAACCTTTTTAGATACATTTCTTCTGGTAAAATATTTATGATGAATTGCAGGAAAATTATTTATGCGGGTTTTAATTAACTTCAGGATGGAAAAATTGGAATTGAGCACAACAATAGGAAGATTAAAGGTACTTGGAATATTGATAGGGATTGGTGTGGCAATGGTTCTTAGTTTTTACAAAAGTAGAGATTAATATAAAATAAAATAGTATTGACACCAGCAAAATTATAATCGACCACCCACCAAATTATATTTTTCATGCAAACTTTCAGTGTAAAATTCATACACTACAAGAAATTATACCTTTTATGATGCAAAAAATGTTGGCTCAAAAGGCTAAAACTCAATATTGGATTTTGATGATTAACAAAACATTTCTATCAATTAAGTTTTGCACCTTTATAGTTTAAATTGTGCAGGTCCAAAAACAAAATAAATCTGAAGTCAGGTACTCTATTCTGAACAGAACAGTCTAGATGTGTTCTACTTCAATCAGACCTGGTGTGATCTGTTGCTTCATCAGATCTGATGTGATCTGTTGATTACTTTTCTTTAGGAAATGTTTGTAAAATCAATTCTGAAGATTCACACACCCACAATCATCTACTGCATTCAAATATCTTTCCAAAATCATTTCCTAACTTATTTAAATTTATTTCTTTCCAGAAATTAATTTTTCATATACATGTCTCTTTGAAAAAGGAAAGAAAAATTCTGGAATATTTTTTTTAGATTGAATTTAATACTTTCTGCATTCAAATGTTTTTCAAAATCATATCTAAGTTATTTAAAAATATTTCTTTCCAAAAATCAAATTTTCTATATACATGATTATTGACAAAAGGAAAGAAACAAAATCTAGAATACTTTTCAGATTGGTTTTTTTATCTAAGGAAAGAGAATGGATTATATTTTTCAAAACTGATTTTCCACAATTATAGGAAAGGAAATTTCTGATTTATCAAAACTGATTTCTTTGACTAATGCAAGCACAAATCTAGAGATATTATTTTGAGCTGATTTTATTAATGAAAGCATAAATCTGGAGATATATTTTTGAGCTGATTTGATTGATGCATGAAAATTAAAAGAAATCTTACCAAACTGATTTTAGGAAATAAAGCCTTCTTTTAAATACATATCTTTTCCACGTTAGAGAATGATGCATTAATTCTCTTCAAATGATTTTCTTTGACTAAGAAAATAATGAAATAAGATTTCTTTGTCCAAGATCTCTTCAAACATTTTGAAGTAAATGTCCACACCCAACAGCTATATTTTCATGATCTATAAAATGGGTTTTTGTTGAGTTGTTCTTCAAGTGAGTGAAAAACGTTTTTGTTCTAATTGGGTTTTATCTTATAAGTTTTTTATTCTTTCATGTGCATTCACGATCACATCTCCTCAATATGATTATAGTTTTTATATTGTAATCATGTTAGTGAGGCTTATCAAATTTGTGAGAAAATATGGTGAGGTTAGGTTGCTAGAACCTAGAAAAATAAACTAGCAAGTGTTTAGGTTCTTTTACTTGGAAAAAAGGGCTAAGTGTTTTGATCATTTTACTTTGAAAAAATGATTAAGTATTTTTAGAGTTTTCACTCAGGAAGAAAAACTTGGGGTAGCTACTTGTAACAGGCTTTGGACTCTTGCCCGTAAATAGAGTCACATTAGAAAGAGAGAAACTCTTAAGACGGATTGTCTTAAGGAGAGGATGTAGGCGAGGGCCGAACCTCTATAAATCGCGGTGTTAAATTCTCTATCCCTTACACCCTTTTTATTTTGTGCTCTATAATTTTTATGCTGAAATTAACTGTTCTGTATCTGTTCTGTGTTCTATAGAACAGAGTCAGAAAATTACATGTGTACTGAAAAACAGGATGAAATTGATTTTTTTAAATTAATTTATCCAATTAAAGTCTGATTTTTTCTCACTAATAATTTCGTCCATATGTGTTGTTTTTAATGGTAAAGGATAATTAAAAAATTATTTTAAGTAAATTGTATAAAATGGATTTATTATGATGATGGTATTTTGTATATCAATTGTCTGTGTTCTAATATGTTCAGATCACAAAAAAATTATGAAATTATCTATTCACTCCTCCTCTAGATCATATATTTGGGACTCACATTTGGTATTAGAGCAAGTCTCTTTATTTACAGGTCTAACAACCTAGAGAGATCCAAAGATGGTTGGAATAACACTACAAAAAAACTGGCAATTAGCGACTAAATTTAGCGACTACAAAAATTTAGTCGCTATTTTGCGACTAATTTGCGACCAAGAAAATATTTAGTCACGAAAACATAATTTTTCAATTGAAAAGGCAATTTAGCGACTAAATAGCGACGGCTAAAAAAATTGGTCGCTAAATTTTGCCGCGAAAAAGTCGCGCCTTTTTTAGCGACTAAATTAGCGACAAATAATTTAGTAGCTAAATTTTAGCGACTAAATTTTAGTCGCTAATATTAACCGATAAAATTGCGACCAAATAGCGACAAAAATTTCTGTCGCAATTTGAAATAGTATATTTAATTAAATTTAGCGACGGTAATGTCTTAGTCGCTAATGTTGTCGCTATTTGAAAAAATTAATATTCTGTAAATATAACCCTAAAATCACACACCCTTTTTTCATCTTCTTCCCATTTGCCAAAAAATACACATTCTCGGTTTGGATGGTGCCCCTTGTGCGCGGATAGCTACCTCGACTGCCCACTGCGTCACCTCGCCTGCCGTCGCCAACCCTCCCAGCCGTCGTGCATCCTGTGCTACCTCAGATCTGCCTTGCGTCGCCGATGAGACTCTCTACCACCGAGCATCCTGGTCTGCATCAGATCTGCCTCGCGTCGCTCCTCCCGTCGCCGACGAGCCTCGCGTCGCCTCCTCACAGCGTCGCGTCACGTCCTCGCAGCACCTGCTCCTCGGATCTCCTGCTCGCCTTGCCTCCCCTGGCCTCCACGCCTCTCCTGCTGGCCTCGCCTCCTTACAGCGCCTCCTGGTCTCGCCGGCGCTTCCTCTCACTTACTGCCGCCGTCTTAAAGACAGGTTTGTATTCTCCACCTTGCATTTGATTTTTATTTCAAATTCTTGTGTGTAGCAAGTTGTATTATTATATAATTGTCAAAGTTGTATTATATTAGTAATTGTCAAAGTTGTTCTGCATTTGGGCAATTTGTTAACTGGCTATCCAACATTAATTCTAGTGACCACAGTGCACAATCAGGCCAAGGTCAGTGTTGTTTTTCTCTGTTTTTTGTGAATATTTTCTGCGCTCCATTTGGCTGATGCTGGAATCTGGTAGGTACTGAAAAAAGCGACATTTTAGCACCATTTTTAATAAATATACGAATATTTTTGCACATTTTGAACCACTGTAAAGGCTTTTTAGTATCATTTTCAACTAGAGAGGCATTTTTGCTTCATAGTACTCAAATTAAGTTGCAAAATAGAGGTCAGAGACAAAGCAAAGCAGTACATTTTCTTTTACTTTTGCCACAATCATAAAGAAAATTTCATGGTATTTTGGAATGAAATGGGGGCAAAATGATGAAATTGCTTACTACTTTAATTCAAGTGATTTTGAAATTAGTTGGGAAGAGGGAATGAACAGAGTGGTAAATCAAGTAGAAGAAATGGAGAAAGAGTTACCAAAATTCGATACTGCCTTTGCCAAGTTATCTCTGCAGCTACTATAATTTCTAAGTTGATTGTAAGTAGCTTGGGAAGTAATTTTGTGGAATTAATGGGTATATTTCACTTGGAAAATAACCATTATAGTTGTAGATTTGTTTTGCTTCTCAGAAAGATAGGTGGTGAGCTGAGTCTCTCAACATCATGAAGCTCAATCAATATTAATTTCAAATTAGTATTAGTAATCAAGGCTTGTGCTATCTGAATTTATTATATCAGTATCCTTTATTGGTCTTAGTACTTCTTTTAGGCTGATAGTTATGCACCAGTGATATCAAAGATTGTTTGTGGGTGCAAGAGACATGATCCCTTATTAAATAGCATCGTTTTAAAGAATCTTCGTTTATATTGACAAGCATGGGCAGTTGATCAAAGAAAAATCTACTATATCATTTTGGAAATGTTAGAACATTGATGTCTCTAATTTAACATTTTATTGGGCAATAGTGTTTGATGAGGATATATTTTCTATTTTTTTTAGCCTGCTTGTTCAATTTGTTTTAGAAAGATTTTCGTATTTCATGTTAAATTACCCTGTTGATCATATATAGGATCTAATAATATGTAGTTGCAAACTAGGGCTCCTAGAGAAGTGGGTGTTTATCTCTTTTTGATTCATTTGGAAAAGGTATTCTTATTGTCGCAGTAAGGCAATAATTGTTGTCCTTATTTGAATAATTTGATGATATTATATTTGTTTTATTATTACTGTATATGCATTGTAATTGTTTGAGTTTTCTATTGTAGCTCATATATGTTATGAATTTTGCATTAAGCCATTGGCAAATACTTTGTTAAATGGGCTAACTTTCTGTTTTTGCCTTTCCAATTAAAGGGTGATGTTTATCCAGTGGAGCCTTATGATGTCCTTTCCATGAATCAAGTTCTTGATGCTCATTGGGGTGTTCTCTATGATGAAGATGTAAGACACTGATTTAACTCTCAAGATCCATTTAAATTTGCTCTGTATTACAAGCCATATGAAATAAATTATTCTAAAGCATATGATCACATATACAAGGTGTACAAATAAATGAGACGATTATGTTCAAAATTCCAATGACACTGTGTTTAAACTTTTCAAATCAAGGCTGGAACAAAAATATTAAAAGCTAACAGATTAGTTAATTTTTGAGTCTGTGTCATTAAATAATTACATTGAAATTCCTTATGTTAACGTGTTTGCAAGTTAGCACTTGCTCCTGGTTAGGTGTTTTTACTTGTGAGCATCAGGTTATGATTGGATTTCATATCTAATAGACATTTATAGTGTGTGTGACACATTAAGAGTGACAATTTCTCATTGTCATGCCATTTTCAATGCATGAACATCACGCGGTCTCGTATTAAAATGAGGAACTTGTTGGCTTTGTTCATAGTAGCTTGTTTTAGAGCAATGATTTTATAATTTGGTCAAATGGTGGAGGTAGCATGGAGTGAATGTAGTATAGATGATAGTTATCTCACTTTTTATCATATTCATGGCATTATTTTCCTTTGTTGCTTCCAATTTCAGTCCAGTGGATTTCGGTCACATACGTTAACTATGCTTGTGAATGATTGTCCTGGTGTTCTCAATTCGGTCACTGGTGTTATCTGAATTTGAAATTAGTAATCAAGGCTTGTGCTATCTGAATTTGAAATTAGTATATATGTCCTGGTTGCTAGACAGTTTTGGTGCCTTTAATATTTTGAGATTAAATTCCACTCGAGTTTACTATCATAGAGTTATTTGAGCTTACATTTTTGGATGCATCTACCTGCTTACTTTATAATTTACAATATGTAATTATCATAGAGTTATGTGGAATAGATTTTTCCCATTAAGTTAGGGAGAAATTCAATAAATTTAGCTTAACCATTTTCATTTGTGAGAGAGGCATGTCCACAATGGGGTCAAATTTCATTTATGGGACTTGGATGGGTACTGATGTCCTTAAACTTTAAATCCACCTCTCTAAATTCATTGTCTCACATTCTTGAAAGGACAGTAAGTTTCAGTAAACAATCGGTAATATGTTTTTGGAAATTTTATATGGTGTATAGGTTGAATTATTAATATTTATACAGTGTGTTGATAATTAATATAGGACATGTTGCTAGAAAATTGAGATTATATTAATTATTATATGTTTTGATATCTAATAATTTGAAAATTTTATTGGAAATTTGCAGGTATTGGAGTTTGATTAAATGCTGCTAAAGATAACAACATGAAAGGCATGCGCATAATTGATTGCTGCTTGTGATAAATAATAAATAGTTTAGAAAATTACTGTAAAGTTTTAATATTTTTTTAGCATATTGTGAAAAATCTTATTAGTGGTGATTTTAAGTAATACTATTTAGTTTGAATTAGTACCTTTTAAGTATTGTATAATTGTATAATTTAATGTGGTTTTATGATATTATATTTTTTAAATTAATAGTATTGTTGTAGCATTATTTGGATTAAATTAGTGCTTTTTAAATATTGTACAATTTAATATAATTTTATAATATTATATTTTTTAAATTACTAATATTGTTATTAATATTGCATAATTATTATTTATATAAATTAAATTTTTGGTGTAATAATAATAATAATAATAATAATAATAATAATAATAAATTAAATTAAAAATAATTAAAAAAATTAAATAATTTTTGCGACGGAATAGCGACGGAATTTTTGGTCGCTAATATTTTTTTTAATATTTCTGGCGACTAATTTAGGGGTTATTTAGCGACGGAATATTTTGTTTTTAGCAACTGAATTTTCTGTCGCTATTTTTAGCGACTGTTTTATGATTTAGTCGCAAAATTTTTGCGACGGCTCTATTAGCGACTGTTAGTCGTTTTGTCGCTAAAAGTAAATAGCGACGAAATTTAATGAATTAGCGACGGAAATGTCCGTCGCTAATTCCCTTTTTTTTTGTAGTGTAAATTGCCTGAACACAACTTTTTCTAAAGAACAATCATCAACACATCGTCCTCAATTTTGCGGACATAACTTTTCATTTTGAAAAGCAAGAATGAGGCACTTCATTCAAATGCAAGACATGGAAAGCTGGAGGATGGTGACCAATGAATTCAAACCACCAACCAAAATTGAGAATGGCAATGAAATTCTTAAGGGACAAAATGAGTATTTTGAAACTGATATTTTAAATATCCAAAGAAATTCAATAGCTATGAGTTTATGTATTGTGCTTTGGATGCTAATGAGTTTAACACAGTTTCAGCTTGTGACATTGCCAAGGAAATTTGGGATAAATTAGTAGCAGCCTATGAAGGTTTGTGAATATTACAAGTTCCATAAAAGGACTCTGAAAGACTATAAAGTCAGGCGAAAGAAAAGAAGCAAAAAGGAGTTGCTCTAGCTGATGACTCTAGTGAAAATTCTTCTGATGAAGAACTTGCTACGATCTTTAAAAAATTTCAGAGGTTCTATAGAAAAGGAATGAAACATGGAAGATTTCAGAAGAAGATGTTCTCTCCTGAAAAAGAAGGACAAAAAGCTTAAGAAAAAAGAAATGGTTGCAACGTGGAGCAATATTGATAATTCCAATGAAGATTCAGAATCAAATCAGAACTCAGAAGATACCAATCTGATGAGGAAGCAAAACACGGCACTGATCTTAATCGTGGGAAATCTAAAAGTGAAGTAAGCGAATTTGATTCAAATCTAAAAGAACTGAGTAAAATTTTTGAGGAACTCTATATAAAATATGATAAGATAAAGAAAAAGAATTTTGATGTTTTGATTGCTCATCATGCATTAAATGAAGATCACGAAAGTTTCATAGAGTCACATGATAATCTAAAAAGAAATTATTAAAATATTCTCAGGAAGAACGTAAAAAATATCTAGAGTTGCTTGAGGATTGGAATGAACTGGAAAATAAGATTACTATTAAATCATGTGATTGTGTGAAGCATGAGATGAAATTTGCTGATTTAAATATTGGTATTAAGAGATTTATTCAAGGATGTGATAAAAGATGAAAATAGTTTAATAGATCATTCATTTGCATCTTTACCTAAAATTTGTTGCATTTTTTGTGGTAAAAATGAGCACATTGCAAGGGACTATTTTTAAAAGAAAAATAATAATAATAAAAAAACCATGAAACTAGAAATAAAATATTTGATGCAAAAACTAACCCCAAGGACCCAAGATAAAGTGGGTACCTAAGAATTATCTTGCAGGTTTGTCTAAAGAGCGACAAGAACAACAAATGTTATCTTGATAATGGTTGCTATGATAAAAAGAAGTTTGCTGAACTCTCTATCAAAGATAGAGGGTGTAGACACCGGGTCCTGAGTCCGGCATAAAATGAAAAAAAGTGATTTTGGGTCCTTAGTAATTCCCTCCAAAATATATATATATATATATATATATATATATATATGATAGTATATGTGTGTGTATAAAGTTAAAAATTGAAAGTTAATTAGTTAATATTTTTAGTTAATATTATTGTGTGATTGAAATGCATGTAAAATTAAAGTTTAAGTTAATTAATATTAATTAGTATGTAGAATGTTTAATTAATTATATAAAATATATATGGCTAAATAGATTAATTATATTAAGATGTAAAATATGTAATTAATAGAGTATTTAATTAGTTAATGTGTTAGTTTAAGTAAATTAATTAAAATTGAAAATAAAAAAAAGAATGGAAAATTGGAGGAAGGGTGACCTAATTAACCCTAATATGAGGGTATAAAATGAATACGAAGAGCAAAAATTAAGGGGGCTCGGCAGATCAAGAGAGAAGAAAAAGAAAGAGCCAAGGAAGAGAGAAAGAAAAAGAAAAGAAAAGGAAAGGAAAAAAGAAAGGAAAAGAAAAGAAAGAGAGAAGAGAGGAGCAGACCAGGGACCAGCCAAGGGAGAACGACGCCGGAACCAAGGGAAAGAGGAAGAAAAGAGAGAGAGGGGAGGCGAGGCCTCCGCCGGCCAGCTCCGGCCACCGATCGCCGCACGCGCCCCACCACGGTGGAGAGCAGACCCCGGCGCACCGAAAGACGGTCTCCGATCAGCCATCAGCGCCGGCGTGGAGGAGATCGGAGGAGAACGGCGGAAGTGAGGCAAGGACGCTCCGACGCGATTTCCGGCCAGATCCGACGACGTGCAGGCGCGTGGCCACCGGCGCCAGACTCCCGACGACGCGATCTACGAGGCGGTGAGGGAGGTGTCGTCAACCGCCGCTCCGGCGAAGCTCCGGCGGTCCTCCGGTACTCTCTCTCTCATTTTATTAATATATTTATTATTATTTATATATTATTATTATTATTATTATATATTTATTTATTTATTTAATTTCTGTTTATTATTATTATTATTATTATTATTATTATTATTATTATTATTATTATTATTATTATATATTTATTTATTTATTTAATTTCTGTTTTATTATTATTATTATTATATATTTATTTATTTATTTAATTTCTGTTTATTATTATTATTATTATTATTATTATTATATATTTATTTAATTTCTGTTTATTATTATTTGTTATTATTATTATTATTAATTGTTCATATTCTAATTGTTATTGATATTATTATTGTTGTGTGATTATTATTGTTGTTAGCATATTATTATCATTGTTAATATATTATTATAATATCTATTATTATTTTATAATATTGTTGTTTATATTATCATTCTATTGTTGTTATTTGCTTATGCATTTATTTATTTATGCAATTATTTATGTATTCATTCATTTATTTATTTAGAAATATGTAATTACTATTTTATTGCATTTTATTTATTTGTGGTTTGTAATAATAAATGATTTTTCGACCGTGCTTAAAGAACCACCACACAAATGTTGTCTACTAAATATAATGTTTGCTAAATAAAATTGGACCAATGTCCTATTTTTACCCAATAAAATCACCTCATAAAAATTGTTTTCCATAATGAATGCATGCGAGGACCAATGTCCTCATTGTTAATGAATAACCCGTTTTATGCATGTATCGCACATTTACAAACGAGGGTTGTATTCCGCCCTTAGTATTATTGTAAATTTATTTCATGCTTTAATGCTATTTTATTTTATGCTCTTAAATGGATGAATGCGCTTTAATTTAAATTACATTGTGTGGAGAGAGAGCGAATTAATGATAATTAAAATTTAATCATAAAATAATTGAGGTAGAAATAGATGAGAAATCTCGAACCCAGTTCTGGTCTTTGGGCTCAAGAGGCTAGAGGTTATCCTCCAAGACACCTCTTGGGTCACGAGACTTTAGCGTTAATCTTAGGCTCCTTAGGGCGAGAGGTTTACCTTCCAAGACCCCTTTGGCTGGCCCAAAATGGATACCAAGCGCAGTCTTAGGCTCTCCGAGGCAAGAGAAACTTTCCCAATGTTCTATTGGGTGGCGACTCCATGAAACCTCCTTGTTGCCCAACATAGACGCACTTGCGATTTATTACAAGCTGTCAACGGACCCACAAATGCCCCGATCGCCCTCGAGCGGGCAGTCGAATGGGCGGCCGCGGGGATCCGGCGCGCGTCATAGTGGCGACTCCACTGGGGACGATATGGTTTGAGATTTCAATTTGAAAATACCTCGTTTAACATTTATGGTTAAAATTTAAGTCATAAATTCGCTTTTCTCTCAAAAGTGCATTACATCCCATTAGAGATTTAGAATATGCTAGTTTGGTCCCTCTATTAGCCCTGGTGCGTTCCTGAAGCATGACCTCATTTTCACTCAATTTGGGGAAGTGTTAAGGATAATCACCAGCCCAAGTCTCGTACCATCGTGGTATATAAAATGGTGACCCGATCGATCATTATGCTCGTGATGAGCTAGACCCGTCGACAGGGATCATGCTTGGGTAGCCTTAAAGTAACACCACCTTTTGATCGAAGCCCATGTAATGGCAATAGAAACCTCCACTAGGTGATATGTACCATAATATCGTGCTTACTATTTGGGCCATCATATATTGAACAAAATCAATTGAATCAGATGATTTTCATCAAAGGCTTTCATGCCCCGATGGGCTCATCTTGATTTAATCGAATTGTTTAAATATATAATGGCCAAACATCCATGCACATGTGATTTAAAGTAAGAGTTGTTATGCTGCCGGTTTTTCACTGCGCACTATACGCGTCCATTGGGTTCCCTGTTAATCTTTGGATAAAGCCTACCTAGGAAAGAGACCGCACGACTCCGTGTGTGGGAGAAATAAGGTCGGAAGGATCTAACTGCTTGCATGTGGCTATGAATGCTGCACGACATGCACATACATCACATGTCATTCATGTAAAAAAAAAATCAATAAAAAAAAATAAAAATACATTTCATATTGTGTATATATCCTTTTGCCTACATATTATTTTTCATGTGAATATACCATCATGTATATAACTTTTTCATGCATTGCATCGCATAATTGCAATTTATTGATTTTTTCACTCCATCTGCATAATTCACGATCATGCATTATATATTGCCATACACGCATCATTCTAACAATTTAAATTTTCAGCCATCACAGATTCATTTAAGTGGATTTGAGGCCCTGACAGTCGATTAGTAAGGACAGATTTGCTCTTTGGATTGTTCGAATTAGTGCTTGATTGGGATCTTGAGACACTCTCAGCATCTAGTACCTCATCCTCATGATTCACGAGTACCTACTATTCCACAGCCACTTGTTGATCCATAACAACAAATAGCCCATGCTGGGGGCAAGCCGAACCACCTGCTGGTGGAGAGGCTCTTTTTATTGGCAATGCTACTGTCAACCTATCAATGAGCATAGAGCTGCGACACTTATTGAGCCAAGAAGGGCAAGAGTTCATAATCCCAAGGAGGATTTTGTAGAAGAAGATGAGATTGAGGACATAATAGCCCACCAACGCTGGCCTGTTAACGGATCAATGCTAAATTCTGAGGGATTGAATTCAAGATCTTATCAACAATAAAGAAATCGTTGACCCAGAGAAGAAGGGGAAATAAAAGCTGATGACTGATGAACAATGTTTTTGCGTATTTGTATATTATTTCTAATGATTTCATTTCTTATGATCATGATACATTCATTCATTTTGACATTAATTCAATTAATACTACTGCATTTAATCTTGGAACTTTGGAAATCCAAAGAAAATTTTGATGGCATCTGATATAACTCCTGAAGAGAGAGAAATTTCAGAGAGAAAATAAAAATAAGGAAGAAGAAAAAACTAGTTGCAATTAGGAGATTGGATGAAAACTCACTAAGAGCACTAGAACCTTTCTGATTACCCGTCGAAGCGATCTCTGGATAAGACAGAACCTGGAAAATGATTTAGGCATCATTCTTTGTATAGCTCTCTAAATGACTATTTTCTACCCTTATTCTGTAATCGCTTGCTAGCCCGTTGAGCCTTTATGCTGGTATGCTGAATGCGTGCCAATTTTGTTGTTACACACATTAAAACTATCCCATCGCCTAAAATGATTTTGGCTTCCCCTTAGAAGAGTGGCCGCTCTAAAACTGATGGATGTACATTTGAACAATTTTTATGACTACTAAAAAATTGTCTTGATAAGAGCAAGTTCAGACTTTGAAAAGAGGGTTTAGTCATGCATGAAAGGCATGAGCTCAAAAAAAAAAAAAAGAAGCGAAAGCAAAAAGAAGAAAAAGAAAAAAGAAAGCGAAAAATCCAAAAAAAGAAAAAAATGAATGAAAAATGAAAGAAAAAAAAAGCAAAGAAAAAAAAAGAGAAGAATCAAAAAAAGAGCTCAAAATGGTGACCAATTGACTAGTTTTAACGATTGCCCTTCTGATCTCAAGGAGCTAGAATGTTATCGAGTCCAAATTCAAGAATACTTTTGAGCCAAGAATGGTTCATCCATCAGTCGAGAAAATATCGCGGCCATTTTTCTCTAGCGACCTGATCTTTCTTTGACAGCCATTTACCCAAGCCTAATATTACAACCAAAGTAAGACCTTTTGATTCTGGGTTCAGTCTTATTCAATTAGCGGAGATGACCTTTTAATAAGGTTTGGTACGTAAGAAGAGGCCTATGGTGTTTCTTGAGCTTCAAGCGAGAAGCCATGAGTGCATTCATGCATTCGAGTTAAGTCTTGTCTCCGACGTTGCTTCTAGAATTTGCATTCAAAAGATTAAATGAGAGCAGAGAGAAAATATTCAATCATGAGAATAAAAAAGAGAGCAAATTGATAACAGGAGTTTGATGCTTTCAAGATCCATCCCGAGATTGGATGAGGTTTTGTATCTTGAGATTAATGCCAAATAATGGTCATATATTATGAAATCAAATTGAAATATGTGCATTTATGCAATGGTGTTGATGTAACCAGAATAGTTCATCTGATGTAAAAAAAAAAAAGGAAAAAAAAAAGAAAGAAAAACAAAAAAGGAAAAAAAAAGAAAAAAAAGGCCGTTAGAGATGAAAACCGTAATTGGCGCTCTAAGCAAAAGTTAGGCCAAAAAACAGGGTGAAAACCTGAAAATAGGCAGTCTGTCTTTAAAAAAAAAAAAGAGAAAAAGAAAAAGAAAAAGCCGCTGGATTGGATCGGGTCCATTCCAGGCAAAAATAAGGCACAGAGTCATGTGAAAATCCGAAAGGACACATTTCCCGCCAAGAAAAACTGGTGTGAAAATCCACAAGGGACGCACTACCTTAAAATAATGACTACAGGTTTCAGGCGAGAACCTCATGATCCCCAAAGAGCATGAAATTCAAAGGCAATTCCAGAAGGCACTGATCTTACTGCAAATCGCAATCAAATCGGCTGTCGCCTCCAAATCCACTTTGATGAATTTTTATACTGCATTGCTGCATACACATGCATCTCACGTGCATACTCACAATTTTTCCTGCATAAAAGAGACTCGATGCAGACACCGGCAGAAACCGAGTGACGACATCATTCCAACCATCAATCAAGACAATCAACCCAAGACCTCTCAGGGGGCAGTTCTCAACCCAAGCCCTCTGAGGAGGCCAAAAAAAAAAATCTTAAGCCCTCTGAGGAGGCAAAACATCAAAGCCCTCTGAGGAGGCAAAATATCAAAGTCAAAAAACAGAAGGGTTAGCACGACGTCGGCACACGGCCTCGGCACTACCACTTCAAATCAACAGAAGGGTTAGCACGACGTCGGCACACGGCCTCGGCACTACCACTTCAAATCAACAGAAGAGTTAGCACGACGTCAGCACACGGCCTCGGCACTACCACTTCAAATCAACAGAAGGGTTAGCACGAAGTCGGCACACGGCCTCGGCACTACCATTTTAAATCAACAGAAGGGTTAGCACGACGTCGGCACACGGCCTCGGCACTACCACTTCAAATCAACAGAAGGGTTAGCACGACGTCGGCACACGGCCTCGGCACTACCACTTCAAATCAACAGAAGGGTTAGCACGACGTCGGCACACGGCCTCGGCACTACCACTTCAAATCACCAGAAGGGTTAGCACGACGTCGGCACACGGCCTCGACACTACCACTTCATCATCCAATCGAACGGTTAGCACGATGGCGGCACTACCACTCTAAGGAGGGTTAGCACGACCACGGCAATACCACTTCATCATCCAATTGAAGGGTTAGCACGATGGCGGCACTACCACTCTGAGGAGGGTTAGCACGACCACGACACTACCACTTCAAAATCTCAAGCCCTCTGAGGAGGCAAATCCCAAAGCCCTCTGAGGAGGCATCTCTTTATCCGACTCCCGGTAAGAAGGCAAGGTCTCCGCCACAGGTATGGAATCCTCTCTCTCTTCCTCTTTGAATTTTAGCTCACCTAGGTGTCTATGCACTAACTTCTCCAAAATTGGGGGCAACTGTAGACACCGGGTCCTGAGTCCGGCATAAAATGAAAAAAAGTGATTTTGGGTCCTTAGTAATTCCCTCCAAATATATATATATATATATATATATATGTATGATAGTATATGTGTGTGTATAAAGTTAAAAATTGAAAGTTAATTAGTTAATATTTTTAGTTAATATTATTGTGTGATTGAAATGCATGTAAAATTAAAGTTTAAGTTAATTAATATTAATTAGTATGTAGAATGTTTAATTAATTATATAAAATATATATGGCTAAATAGATTAATTATATTAAGATGTAAAATATGTAATTAATAGAGTATTTAATTAGTTAATGTGTTAGTTTAAGTAAATTAATTAAAATTGAAAATAAAAAAAAAAAGAATGGAAAATTGGAGGAAGGGTGACCTAATTAACCCTAATATGAGGGTATAAAATGAATAAGAAGAGCAAAAATTAAGGGGGCTCGGAAGATCAAGAGAGAAGAAAAAGAAAGAGCCAAGGAAGAGAGAAAGAAAAAGAAAAGAAAAGGAAAGGAAAAAGAAAGGAAAAGAAAAGAAAGAGAGAAGAGAGGAGCAGACCAGGGACCAGCCAAGGGAGAACGACGCCGGAACCAAGGGAAAGTGGAAGAAAAGAGAGAGAGGGGAGGCGAGGCCTCCGCCGGCCAGCTCCGGCCACCGATCGCCGCACGCGCCCCACCACGGTGGAGAGCAGACCCCGGCGCACCGAAAGACGGTCTCCGATCAGCCATCAGCGCCGGCGTGGAGGAGAACGGCGGAAGTGAGGCAAGGACGCTCCGACGCGATTTTCGGCCAGATCCGGCGACGTGCAGGCGCGTGGCCACCGGCGCCAGACTCCCGACGACGCGATCTACGAGGCGGTGAGGGAGGTGTCGTCAACCGCCGCTCCGGCGAAGCTCCGGCGGTCCTCCGGTACTCTCTCTCTCATTTTATTAATATATTTATTATTATTTATATATTATTATTATTATTATTATTATATATTTATTTATTTATTTAATTTCTGTTTATTATTATTATTATTATTATATATTTATTTATTTAATTTCTGTTTTATTATTATTATTATTATATATTTATTTATTTATTTAATTTCTGTTTTTTATTATTATTATTATTATTATTATATATTTATTTAATTTCTGTTTATTATTATTTGTTATTATTATTATTATTAATTGTTCATATTCTAATTGTTATTGATATTATTATTGTTGTGTGATTATTATTGTTGTTAGCATATTATTATCATTGTTAATATATTATTATAATATCTATTATTATTTTCCATAATGAATGCATGCGATGACCAATGTCCTCATTGTTAATGAATAACCCGTTTTATGCATGTATCGCACATTTACAAACGAGGGTTGTATTCCGCCCTTAGTATTATTGTAAATTTATTTCATGCTTTAATGCTATTTTATTTTATGCTCTTAAATGGATGAATGCGCTTTAATTTAAATTACATTGTGTGGAGAGAGAGCAAATTAATGATAATTAAAATTTAATCATAAAATAATCGAGGTAGAAATAGATGAGAAATCCCGAACCCAGCTCTGGTCTTTGGGCTCAAGAGGCTAGAGGTTATCCTCCAAGACACCTCTTGGGTCACGAGACTTTAGCGTTAATCCTAGGCTCCTTAGGGCGAGAGGTTTACCTTCCAAGACCCCTTTGGCTGGCCCAAAATGGATACCAAGCTCAGTCTTAGGCGCTCCGAGGCGAGAGAAACTTTCCCAATATTCTATTGGGTGGCGACTCCATGAAACCTCCTTGTTGCCCAACATAGACGCACTTGCGATTTATTGCAAGCTGTCAACGGACCCACAAATGCCCCGATCGCCCTCGAGCGGGCGGTCGAATGGGCGGCCGTGGGGATCCGGCGCGCGTCACAGAGGGACTATCAGTTTTGGTGACAAAGGTAAAGGCAAAATAATTGGAGTTGGAACCATCAGAACCAACCCAACTGTTAAGAATGTTTCGGACTGAAACGTATAAGCCAGTTATGTGATAAGAATAGAAGAAGGTTGCAAAGTTGAAGACATCAAATCAGGAGATGGCACAAACCATGGTAAATGAAAATAATCTGCCAAAATATTTTTGGGCTGAAGTTGCAAACACATCAAGCTATATTATCAACAGAGTTTTTATTAGAGCTATTTTAAATAAAAACTCCATATGAGCTGTGAAAAAAAAAAAAGAAAGCCAAGCATCAGTTATTTCCATACATTTGGCTGTAACAAAAATGAAGAAATTCAGAGGAAGCTTAAGATAACAATAACTGGATTCTTGCAATGCAAGAAGAATTAAGTCAATTTGAAAGAAATAAGAAACAAGCTGGATGAACAATGAAATATGATAAGAGATAAAGTAAGGCTTGTGGCTCAAAACTACAATCAAGAAGAAGGTACTGATTTTGATAAAACATTTGCACATGTTGCATGTTTAGAAGCTATTTATATATTGTGTATTGCATGTTTTAAGAAAATTAAGTTTTATCAAATGGATACTAAAAGTGCATTTTTAAATGGAAATTTAAATGGAAAGTTTATGTAGGACAACGTTTTGAAAATCCAGAATATCCAAATCATGTTTTTAAATTAATAAAAGCTTTATATGATTTAAAATAGGTTATTAGAACTTGATATGATTTTCTTAATAGGACATGGTTTTTCAAAGGGTAAAGTTGATAAAACTTTGGTTATAAAGCATAAAAGAACTTATATTATGCCTGTGCAAATTTATATGAATGATATTTTGTTTGGAGCTACTAACATCTCTATGTGCAAGGAATTTGAAAATTCAATAAAGAATTGAGATGAGTATGATGAGAGAATTAATTTTCTTCTTGGGACTACAAATAAATCAAAACAAGGATGGTGTAGACACCGGGTCCTGAGTCAGTCTAGATCAGAGATTGCCCGATGACGAAAACGATGCCCGTTTCTAAAAGAATGGATAGAGTTCGGGAATTTTGGCCCTTCACGCTCACGAGAAGCAAGGATTTTCATTCGCATTTTTTTTTAAAATATATATATATATAATAAAATAAAATAAAAATTTTGGGGGAGTTTTTAACTTAAAATTTGGATGTTTGCTCCACAGACGTCCAACCCGTCGGTCACTCGAGGGGTGGTCTGCCCGTCGGTGACTCGAGCGATGGGCAGCCCATCGATGACTTTCGATGGGCAGCCCGTCGGTGGCTCGACGGGCGGGCAGCCCGTCAGTCGATCGTGCCTATAAATAGGATTTCATTTCATTTGAAATGGGGGAGAGAGCAAAAGATTTGGGATTGAAAAATCTTAGGGGGGAAAAGAAAAAGAAAAAAAGTGCTCTCTCTAAAAAAGATCCGATTTTTATTCCAAAAATTCCTTTTTTTTTTCATCTTTTCAAGAGTTTTATTTATTAAAAATTTGCATTTTTGATATTTTGCCTTCTCGTGAAGCGCGTGGGGCCGAAGCATTTGAACATCCGGCCTAAAGTCAGTCAAATCAGAGGGTAAACATTTTAGACTCGATCTCTTGACTTAATTTTTATTTTTATCATTTTTGCTAATATTTAAATTAGTAAACATGTAGATCTACATATTTGTTGTTGATTTATTTATTTTATGTCATTTTAGATGTAGATCTAACTTTTAATATTGTTCTTAGATGTAAATCTAACTTTTAATTTCGTTATTTGTTCCCATTTTCTTTTAATTGTTCATCCTTATTATCATTATTGTCATTGTTCATCATTATTTTTATTGTTATTATATATTATTGTTGTCTTATTATTATTATTATTATTATTATTATTATTATTATTATTATTATTATTATTATTATTATTATTATTATCATTATTATTATTATTTACCTATTTACTTATTTTTTATTATCATCATCATTATATATGTCATTAGTATATTGTTATTAGTGTTATTTATTGTTACTATCATCGTTTATCGTTATTATTATCGTTATTATTGTTATTATTATTTTTGTTGTTGTTGTTATTGTTATTATTATTGATTTATGTTTTAAATAGTTATCTATTAATTTGTTAATTTATTTTAATATGTCATTTAATTTATTTATCACATGATTTGCATGCTTCATTTAATTATTGCATTGTTATAAATGTCTAATTGATTTTCTTGTTTCGATTACTAACATTAAGTTTATTTGCGTTTGTTGTCGGTGTCAAATACTTGTGTTCCCCTGTTTGAGTACCCGTACGAATGAAGGAGGAGATCCAAGGAGTTGTTATTTCATTATAATTGTTATTTTTTCCTTTATTTGATTTATTAAGTTATTTGGCATGTAATAATAAATTAAACCATTTATTTTATGCACGCTTAATCAAAAATCACACAAAAAATATTTCTATAAATAAAATTGGGTTTTCTAATAAAATGGGACCAATGTCCTAGTTTTTCATCAAAAATAAATTGTCACTTTAAAATGATTTTCTTTAATTGTGCATGAGAGGACCAACGTCCTCAACATTAATAAATACCCCGTTTTATGTATGATTTATATTTTATTTACAATGGGGGTTGTATTCCGCCCCTAGTTTTGTTGTAATTTAATTTGTCTTTATTTTTATTTTTATTTATCGTATCATATGTGATTGATATGCGCTTTAATAAACTGTATTAATTGTGTGAGATGAAAAATGAAAATTTATAATTTAAAAACTCATTTATAATTAACCAAGGCACCAATAAGTGTGAAGTTCCGGACACCATCTCTGGTTTAGACCGATAAGAGGTTAAACTTTCCCAATTTCTTGTAAATTGGGTGGCGACTCCAAAATACCTCAAAAGTGCCTAAAGGTGTTATGGCGATGGATGGTCCTTTTCAATGTTCTATTGTAAAAGGAGGTGCCGAAAATATCTCATAACACCTAAGATCGGAAAGACACGAACCAATCCCTCGAATCCTAAAAGCGGATTCCCCGAAGAGGGCCTTGCTGGTTCCGGCGTGCGTCACAGTGGCGACTCCGCTGGGGACTGTTTGTGACTTTGCTCTGAAAATGTCTTGGTTAAAATGTATAATTGAGTTTTTAAAACTTATATTTCATCTCTCATCTAAATTGCATTGCATCCATGCTAGAGCCTTAGAATTATGCTAGTTTGGTCCCTCTTTTAACCTCGGTGTGTTCCCGAAGCACGACCCTATTTTCACTCAATTTGGGGAAGTGTTAGGGATAATCACCAGCCCAAGCCTCGTGCCATCAAATGGTATATCAAATGGTGACCCGATCGGTCGTTATGCTCGTGATGAGTTAGACCCGTCGTGCAGGGACCATGCTTGGGTAGCCTTAAAGTAACATCACCCTGACCAAAGCTCATGTAATGGCAATAGATACTTCCCATAGGTTACATATACCTTAATACAATGCTTGTTATGTGGGCCCTTGTATATCAAATCAATTCAAACATATTAATCGGGCACTCATCAAAGGCTTTCACGCCCTGGTGGGCTCATTTTAGTCTATTTGAAAGGTCCAAATATATAATGGCCAAAATACATGCGCATGTGGTTTAAATTAAGAGTGTTATGCTGCCGGTTTTCCACCGTGCACCATACGCGCCCATTGGGTTTCCCGTTGACCCATGGGCCAAGCCCACCTAGGAAAAGACTATTTGACCTCGTGTGCGGGAGTAATAAGGTTGGAAGGATCTACTTGCTTGCATGTGTTTGTCTATGTTGCATAACACACGATCATTCATTGTATATGTTATTCATGCATGTTTTTATGATAAAATTAAAAATGAAAAAAAAATTATCAAAAAAATAAAAAAATGAAGAAATAAAAAATGCATTTCATTTTGTGTGTGTATTTCCTTTTGTCTGCATATCATTTTACATATATTCTTTTCATGCATCGCATTATATCACTGTAATTTATTGATCTTTCACTCATCTAGGACCACCTGCATAACGCACGATCATGCATTGTATATATATCATTCATGCATCATTTTAACAATTTAAATTTTTCAGCCATCATAGATTCATCTAGTTGGATTAGAGGTCTTGACGGTCGGCTAGTGAGTACGGACTCGCCCTTTAGATCGCTAGAATTAGTGCTTAATTGGGATTCTGAGTCACTCTCAACAACAAGTGAATCATCCTCCATGGCAGATGAGACTGGAACTTTGACCACTCAAGACCTTGCTAAGAGGTTAGAAGATTTTGAGCGAAGAATGTTAGAAATGATGGGAGCTATGGCCGAAAGAATTACTCACCCTCCTGTTCTACAAGCACGTATTGCTCCACAGCCGCCTGTTACTTCACAAGCGCCGGTGGTCCCTCCTCAAGAGCAAGCCGAACCACCTGCTGGTGGAGAGGCTCCTCTCGTTGGAGTTGCTGCCCATCAACCTGTCAACGAGCATAGAGCTGTCGCACCCATCGAACCAAGAAGGGAAAAGATTCCCAATCCCAATGATGATTTTGTGATGGAGGAGAAAAATGAAAAGCCAATAGTCTATCAAGCTGTGAGGGGTAGAGCACCCAGGATAGAAAAAGAGGCTTCAAAAAGAGAAAATTACATCCATTGTCGGCTAAGCCTGCCTTAAACCAAGGGGAAGCTATTCATAGAATGGAGCAATTTTGTGCTTTCCACCAACATTGGCCAGTTAGCGGATCAATGCCAAATTCTGAGGGACTGAATTCAAGATCTTATCAACAATAAAGAAATTGCTGACCCAGAGAAGAAGGGAAAATAAAAGCTGATGACAGATGAACGACATTAGTTGCAGTGTTTGCTTTGCTAGGAGATGTCTTTATATTTGAGCTTTTTAAATAATGGCATAAGCAGTATTGGTCATTTCAATTATGTTTTTGCGTATTTGTATATTATTTCTAATGATTTCATTTCTTATGGTCATGATGCATTCATTTTGACACTAATTCAATTAATACGGCTCCATCTAGTCTCGGAACTTTGGGGAATCCAAATAAAATCTTGATAGCATCTGATATAACTATTGAGGAGATGATAATTTTGAGAGATAAAAAAAAAGAGCCTCTGCCTGGACCTGGTGTGACATGCTGAAAATTGACAAGGACGTTCTTACTACTCCCACGTGCCAACATGACGACGCACCGAATTTTGAAAGCCATTCCTTCGCACTCCCAACACCCGGGATGCATATGGTACTGTTAAATAAAATCAAACTTCAAGAGCTACATCGAGAACTAGACGAATGAAACCCTGAACCTTTCACAAGAAATATAACCAAGCCTTAAAATCCCTTTCACCCCAACCATTTGAGATGCGACCTCATAACCAATCAAGACCAACCTCTAATCATATGAGGTCAAAAACACCCATGTAACCGAACTCAGGAGGACAGTTCATTACCTCTCAAAAAAAAAACAAAAAAAAAACAAAAACAAAATAAAAAAAAAAAGCAAAGAACAAAACAAAAAAGAGGGGAAAGAACTATAGTCCTGTCATAAACCATAGTTTTATCCTAAGCCGCCAACGGTCATCTCAGGAATTAAACCACCCAAAACCAACAAATGGAAGACGCAGATTGAAGCAAAGAAACTCAATATCTCAACCAGTCTGCACAAGACCTAAGACCAAGACTTTGATGCTAAAAGAACCATCGCCAGAAGGAGCAGCCTCCCCGGCTAACGAAGATGAAAGCAAATTCAATCTACACCGACGAATTGAAGGAGGGTCCATGACAAAGGCTAAATAAATAAATAAAAAAGAGAGAAAATATTCAATCAAGAAAATTCGCGAGGGCTGATTGATAACAGGAGTTTGATGCTATCAAGATCTATCCCGAGATTAGATGAGGTCTCATATTTTTCGAGTTAATGCCAAATAGTGATCATGTGTTATAAAATCAGATTGAAATATATGCATTTATGCAAAGATGTATTGGCATAACCAAGGCGGTTCATCTTGCACAGTCAAAGTTGTCTGAGTCCGATGTGAAACCAGCACACTATTACTATCTACCCTCTGCCACTCTCGCCACTCAGACACTTCAGACAACTCATCTTGCTACCCACTGTGAAGCCAATCCTACAGCACCTTCTCGATAAAGAACCAAGCTCATACAACCAATATCTGAGACATAAGCACATGCCAATCATACCTGAAAGACCTTTCGCAACAACTCCAACTTCTCACACTCAAAAAAAAAAGGGCCGTTAGAGATGAAAACCGTGACTGGCGCTCTAAGCAAAAGTTAGGCCAAAGGACAGGGTGAAAACCTGGTAACAGGCAGTCTGCCCTACAAAAAATGAAATAAATAAAAGCCGCTGGATTGGGTCGGGTACATTCCATGCAAAAAAAAAAAAGGCGCAGGGTTATGTGAAAATTCGGCAAGGACGCATCTCCCGCTAAGAAAAGCTAGTGTGAAAATCCACGAGGGACGCACTACCTTAAAGTAATGACTAAAGGTATCAGAAGAGAACCTCATAATCCCCAAAAGCATGAAATTCAAAAGCAGTTCCAGGGGGCATTGATCCTACCGAATACTACGGTCAAACCGACCATCACCTCCAAATCCACATAAATGATTCTCATCCCGCATTCTCGCATGATTCATGCATTTCACGTGCATGCTTACTTTTTTTCTTGCATATTTTGTTTTTCCTATTTTGCAGACAGAGATTCGATGTGAACACCGATAGAAGCCAAGTGACAACATCAGTACAAACATCAATCCAAACAAGCCACCAAAACAACATCAATCCAGACATCAGTTCAATCATCAATCCAAGCATTAATCAAAGCCCTCTCAAGAGGCAAATCTCTAAATCCTCTTAAGAGGCAAATCTAGAAGACCTTTGAGGAGGCAAATCCAGAAGTCCTCTGAGGAGGCAAAATCTCAAAGCCCTCTGAGGAGGCAAAATTCAAAGTCCTCTGAGGAGGCAAAATCTCAAGTCCTCTGAGGAGGCAAAATCTCAAAGCCCTCTGAGGAGGCAAAATCTCAAAACCCTCTGAGGAGGCAAAATCCGAAAGTCCTCTGAGGAGGCAAAATCTCAAAGCCCTCTGAGGAGGCAAAATTCCAAGTCCTCTGAGGAGGCAAAATATCAAAATCTTGAAGCCCTCTGAGGAGGCAAAATCCGAAAGTCCTCTGAGGAGGCAAAATCTCAAAATCTCAAAGCCCTCTGAGGAGGCAAAATCCGAAAGTCCTCTGAGGAGGCAAAATCTCAAAATCTCAAAGCCCTCTGAGGAGGCAAAATCCGAAAGTCCTCTGAGGAGGCAAAATCTCAAAATCTCAAAACCCCAAAGCCCTCTGAGGAGGCAAAATCTCAAGTCCTTTGAGGAGGCAAAATCTCAAAGTCCTCTGAGGAGGCAAAACCCCAAAGCCCTCTGAGGAGGCAAAATCTCAAGTCCTCTGAGGAGGCAAAATCTCAAAGTCCTCTGAGGAGGCAAAACCCCAAAGCCCTCTGAGGAGGCAAAATCTCAAGTCCTCTGAGGAGGCAAAATCTCAAAGTCCTCTGAGGAGGCAAAATCTCAAGTCCTCTGAGGAGGCAAAATCTTAAAGTCCTCTGAGGAGGCAAATTTCCGAAGTCCTCTGATGAGGCAAATTCTCCAAGTCCTCTGAGGAGGCAAAATCTCAAAGCCCTCTGAGGAGGCAAATTCTCAAAGCCCTCTGAGGAGGCAAATTATCCAAGTCCTCTGAGGAGGCAAAACATCAAAGCCCTTTGAGGAGGCAAAATGTCAAAGTCAAAAAACAGAAGGGTTGGCACGACGTCGGCACACGGTCTCGGCACTACCACTTCAAATCAACAAAAGGGTTGGCACGACGTCGGCACATGGCCACGACATTACCACCTCACCAAATCAAAGGGTTAGCACGATGGCAGCACTACCCACAAGAGGTTAGAATGACCACGGCACTACCAATCTCACAACGGTTAGCACGATGGCGGCACTACCCAAAAGAGGTTAGCACGACCACGGCATTACCAACTACAATGAAGGACAACAATCGCTCCGACAATACCATCCATTCTGGTAAAGCGACCGCCTCAGGTATGTCTCTCTTTCCTGCTTTTCTTTGAGTTTAGGCTCACCTAGACACTGGTGTACTAGGTTTCCCTAAACTGGGGGCAACTGTAGACACCGGGTCCTGAGTCGGTCTAGATCAGAGATTGCCCGATGACGAAAATGATGCCCGTTTCTAAAAGAATGGATAGAGTTCGGAAATTTTGGCCCTTCACGCTCACGAGAAGCAAGGATTTTCATTCGCATTTTTTTTTAAAAAAAATATATATATATATAATAAAATAAAATAAAAATTTTGGGGGAGTTTTTAACTTAAAATTTGGATGTTTGCTCCACAGACGTCCAGCCCGTAGGTCACTCGAGGGGTGGTCTGCCCGTCGGTGACTCGAGCGATGGGCAGCCCATCGATGACTTTCGATGGGCAGCCCGTCGGTGGCTCGACGGGCGGGCAGCCCGTCGGTGGCTCGACAAGCTGGCAACCCGTCAGTCGATCGTGCCTATAAATAGGATTTCATTTCATTTGAAATGGGGGAGAGAGCAAAAGATTTGGGATTGAAAAATCTTAGGGGGGAAAAGAAAAAGAAAAAAAGTGCTCTCTCTAAAAAAGATCCGATTTTTATTCAAAAAATTCCTTTTTTTTCATCTTTTCAAGAGTTTTATTTATTAAAAATTTGCATTTTTGATATTTTGCCTTCTCGTGAAGCGCGTGGGGCCGAAGCATTTGAACATCAGGCCTAAAGTCAGTCAAATCAGAGGGTAAACATTTTAGACTCGATCTCTTGACTTAATTTTTATTTTTATCATTTTTGCTAATATTTAAATTAGTAAACATGTAGATCTACATATTTGTAGTTGATTTATTTATTTTATGTCATTTTAGATGTAGATCTAACTTTTAATATTGTTCTTAGATGTAGATCTAACTTTTAATTTCGTTATTTGTTCCCATTTTCTTTTAATTGTTCATCCTTATTATCATTATTGTCATTGTTCATCATTATTTTTATTGTTATTATATATTATTGTTGTCTTATTATTATTATTATTATTATTATTATTATTATTATTATTATTATTATTATTATTATTATTATTTACCTATTTACTTATTTTTTGTTATCATCATCATTATATATGTCATTAGTATATTGTTATTAGTGTTATTTATTGTTACTATCATCGTTTATCGTTATTATTATCGTTATTATTGTTATTATTATTTTTGTTGTTGTTGTTATTGTTATTATTATTGATTTATGTTTTAAATAGTTATCTATTAATTTGTTAATTTATTTTAATATGTCATTTAATTTATTTATCACATGATTTGCATGCTTCATTTAATTATTGCATTGTTATAAATGTCTAATTGATTTTCTTGTTTCGATTACTAACATTAAGTTTATTTGCGTTTGTTGTCGGTGTCAAATACTTGTGTTCCCCTGTTTGAGTACCCGTACGAATGAAGGAGGAGATCCAAGGAGTTGTTATTTCATTATAATTGTTATTTTTTCCTTTATTTGATTTATTAAGTTATTTGGCATGTAATAATAAATTAAACCATTTATTTTATGCACGCTTAATCAAAAATCACACAAAAAATATTTCTATAAATAAAATTGGGTTTTCTAATAAAATGGGACCAATGTCCTAGTTTTTCATCAAAAATAAATTGTCACTTTAAAATGATTTTCTTTAATTGTACATGAGAGGACCAACGTCCTCAACATTAATAAATACCCCGTTTTATGTATGATTTATATTTTATTTACAATGGGGGTTGTATTCTGCCCCTAGTTTTGTTGTAATTTAATTTGTCTTTATTTTTATTTTTATTTATCGTATCATATGTGATTGATATGCGCTTTAATAAACTGTATTAATTGTGTGAGATGAAAAATGAAATTTTATAATTTAAAAACTCATTTATAATTAACCAAGGCACCAATAAGTGTGAAGTTCCGGACACCATCTCTGGTTTAGACCGATAAGAGGTTAAACTTTCCCAATTTCTTGTAAATTGGGTGGCGACTCCAAAATACCTCAAAAGTGCCTAAAGGTGTTATGGCGATGGATGGTCCTTTTCAATGTTCTATTGTAAAAGGAGGTGCCGAAAATATCTCATAACACCTAAGATCGGAAAGACGCGAACCAATCCCTCGAATCCTAAAAGCGGATTCCCGAAGAGGGCCTTGCTGGTTCCAGCGCGCGTCACAGATGGAATCTTTTTTATCCAGTGATACACTCAAAGATAAAATTGAGATCAGACACCATTTCATAAGGGATATTGTTCAAAGAGAAAATATGCTTTGTATCCCAACAGAATGCCAACTTGCTGACATCTTCACTAAACTATTAAAAGAAGAGCAATTTTACAAGATAAGAAGAGAATTAGGTACGGACACCTTAGAAAAATCTTCATAAGAGGTATTCCTATATTCTCTATAATTTATATTGTATATGTGTATGTTTTATTGCTTTATATTTAGAGTGATAGATATATGTGCTGTGTGTTTTAATTGAGTTACAAACTTCTTACGTGCTCTATTTTTCTTTAAAAGTGTTAGTTATAGAGTTTCTTCTTTATTTTGTTTTAACTTTCACTTTAATGGACATTGTTTTTAAGGGAGTTTATCTTTTATTTTATCCTATATTGATGCACATGTTTTTCAGTTCAAAAGAAAAAGCTTGCTTTTGAAATTGGTCAATTTCACATTTTTTAAACTTTTCCCTTTTAATATTTTGATTTCTAAAAGAATAAACTTTTGTCTTTTATATAAAAGGGAATAAAAAATTGTATTTGTACACATTTTACTTCAATTTCCTCTTCTCTCGCCGATTTACTACCTCTAGCTAAATCCCATTCACTTTCGACAAATTATTCATCGAGGAGTCATTTCGACGCCACGCACAACAGATTGGAGCAATCACAGACACCGCCCAGTGATCTCTCAGTTCGTCATGTGCAGTGCTTTCCTTGCCTGTCACAGCAAGCTCTGACCTGGTAGCCACCGTCGCACCAGGAGCAAGCGTCTTCTGTTTCCCATTGCGTCGCTTTGCTGTAGAACCAACTTCGTACCCAATTGAGCCAAACAGAGTGTTCTTTTAAATTAAACTTATTTTTTTTCTGTTTCTTTGTTGTGATTTGCTTGATTTTTATTGGCTCCTTCTCTCAAAGATTCTTTGTAACCTCCATCTATCTTTCTCAAAATGGGAAGAGTAAAAACACCAAGCCAAACAAAATTGTTAACTTATCTCTCTTACCCAACCATAGTCTTGTTTCAATTTTAAATTTCCCAATCAAGAAAAGGTATAATTCGCCAGTTTTTGGATTACTAAGATGATAAATATTTTTGAATACTTTGAAATGGGATTGAAGTGCTGATAATATTTTTGTTTTATTATTTTGCTATTTTTGTGATATGTCTTGATCATTTTGAGTGGTTGGTTTTGGTTAATCTCTTGCTTACATATCATCAACTCTTTTTGAGATGAACAAATTAAAAAAAAAGAAGGAGAAACATGTATATCTTTATTATATGCTGATACTGATATTGTGCTGACATTTTAAAAATATTAGATATATTGCAGAATTTTTGCTTAACATGTGTTTGATTATTTGGACTAAATGTGCATGCAGAATTTTTGAAACATATATTATGCAGGTGGAAAAATAAATTTTGGGAATTGATGCAAAATTGATTTGTGCAGAGTTATGATGATATTATGTGCTTGATTGATTTTAATTTGATTATACAGAGTTGTGATGATATTTATGAAATTAAATGTGCAGATGTGGAAGAATTGATATGTGCAGAGTTGTGATATTTTAATTGCAGAATGTGTATATACAGAATTTTGATTATGCAATTGTGCAGAATTTTTATGATATATATGTAGAATTTTTGTGTGCAGAATTTTGTGTGAGTATTGACATTATGCTGCAGATTTTTGATTTTAATGCAAAATATATGTTATGCAGATTTGTTATTTTGCAGCAAAAATAAATATATGCATATATGATTATAATGTTATGAAATCAAATGTGCTTGATTTGTACAAAATGCTGCATAACTTATTTGAAGTGTGCAAATTTAACTTTTTAATTGAGCAGCAAATTGAATTATGCAGTAGACTTGATTTTTGCATGTTGAGCTAAAAGATATTAAGATTATACAAAATTGCTTTTGTGCAGGCTGATATTATGCATAATTAATAATATGAATTGCTTCTTCGATTATGCTTAATCTTGAATATTTAGTTAGAATGCTTATCTGATCTTGATTTTTTTTGAAGCAAAATATTTTGATTATTATGCAGAATTGATGATCATTTAGTTTTGTGTGATCTTGTGTGCTTGATTATTGCTATGCTTGAAGATCTTTGATTTATGCTTATGCAAGTTGAATTGTGAAAATGATGACATTATGCAGGTTGAATTAAACATATGCTTAATTTTTGAGAATGCTTGATTTTTATTATCTTACTGAATTGATTTAAATAATGCAAAATGCTCTCAATTTTGAATTATGCATCATATTGATTTGGTCTTGTGAAATATTCATTTTAAATTATGCAGCAAATTATCATTTTGCAGAATGAATGAGTTTGCCGTTGATCTTGATTAATATTTTGATCTTGATTCTTCTGATCTTGATTAATTAATCATTATTATGCAGCACACTATCTTACTTTTTTTTTTTATTATGAAGGTTGAACTAATAAATTGATTATCACTGTCATATATAATTTGTTGTGATGTGAAAATGATCTTGATTATTTGATCTTGATTAATTCATGATTATTTAATCTTGACTAATTAATTAAATTGTGCAGCGCATTATTAATTAAGCAGAAATTGTATGTATTTGATCTTGATTAAAGTGTGCAGCAGATTATTTATTGTGCAGAAATTGTATGCAAAATTGCTTTTGTGCGGAATTTTTGTGATTGTGCAGAATTTTATGCAAAATTGCATGTGCAAATTTGGTATAAATGAGTGTGCAATGTCCGGGATGATAGTATACAAATTATGCATAATTAAGTGTGCAGATTTTAATGATTATTTTTGCAGCAAATTATTTTGATTATGTGCATGTTGAAGAACTTGATTATGCAGCAAATAAAATTCAATTTTGATTTGATGATTATTTTTATGCAGCAGATTTTTGATTTATATAGCTTGCTTGATTTTAATTGCTATGCAGTTTTTTGATCTTGAGAAAAGTAATTATGCAGAATTATGAGTATGAATGATCATTTTATTTTATGAAAATAATTCAACAAAATTGATTGAGTTGAGAGACTTGATCAAATATATGCAGGATATGATATGTGATGTGATTATTGCAGGATTGATAAGATATATTCTAAATACTTGATTATGCATAATGCACTAAACTTAATTTTTTGATCATGCTTGAATTGATTACAAGAATTGAGAAATAATATATGATTGTCTATATTGCAGTATTTTTGGTAGGGCTAATATATCATAATATATGGTATGCAATATAATGTAATCATGCAGGTTGATAATTGATCAAAATTATTTTCAAATGCATACATTCAGGGGGAGAATGGTAAAATAATTATTTGATCTTGGTCTTGATTGGTCCTGATTAGATAATTTAGATTATGCAGGATGAAATTTGCAGGTTGGACAAAATTTATTTATGCAGAGGATAATTGATTGATAATGCAAAATGACTTGATGCTTAAATTATTCAACTTGATTATTTTTAATCAAAATTTTAGTTGAGCATGCAACTATGCAGAATAAATGGTTATGATGGGAAATTATACGCATATAATTTAATGGATGTAACATTAAATAAATGTACCTACCTCTTGTAGCGCAGAAACTAGTTGCGGAAGCGTCTACCAAGATCTCGTTTGTTTTTTGTCACTGGTCCGGCTTTTACCCACTCGGGGTAAGAGCAGCTAGATCACAATCTAAATGCCCCTGAAAAAAAGACAAAAAACTGTGAGTGGGAACGAGCAGCCTTGCGGCGTATACGTTTTCTCGTTACAAAATTATGAGGACCTCACCTCTATTTATAGAGGTCCTAAAGGCTAGAGTCTTAACTCTAGTTTAACTCAGACTCTTTCTGAGATAGGATTTGGTAATTTTAATCAGATTAAATAAGTTAATTTAATCTTGATTGGAACTCAATCCATTATAGAGTCATGGGCGTACCCAAACTCTATCATCTCCCACTCGCACATGACGGAACGTATTCCAGTCTTAATCTTCAGTTATATTGGCAAATAGATTGTGTGACCAGCATACCTCGAGAGCACTAGTACTATACACCTGTTAGGGATATATAGCGTCTCGTTAAAACAAGATCATCTTCTTCATGTATGCCTAACCCTAGATTGCCTTCTCACATTCATTGTTTTAACTCATGATCTCATAAAATAATTTTCGTGTTCACTATTATGTTTCTACTCATAGAAACTATAATAGGCATGCCGGTGAACCACGAAACATTATGAAAGTGATCCAAAGGCTATCTTCCCCTCTTACCGTATGCCATCCATCATGATTCAACTCGCTTTTCTAGTTAGATCCGCCATGTTTAAATTTTTCCCGGACCTCTTGGAAACTAACTAAGCTAGCCACATTGAACCATACTTCAGGAATAAGTTAAGGGTTCTAAGGGTCGAAATATAAATAGGGTCTCACAATAGGGAAAGTTAAGATCAATAATATTATTAAATTCCCATCCCTATGGTCACATAAGCACACACGGTATAAAACATGTGTTATGGTGTTCTTTCCTTCCCTTAAAGGAGCGCATGTCTCACATTTTAATAATGTGTATTTCAAACAGCATACAGAAGCGTAAGGTTGCGATGCACCGAAGCACCCAACTTTAGTCCGCTTACTTAAGGACTACTTCTGGCTTTTTAGATAGAATATGGTAGTTACATATAACTTACCATCGGATTCCATACAATCCTTATTTGGATCTCAATCCAAAGTATACAACTTTATGTATGTCTTTATCTTGCGCCTTAATAAGACTCCTCTTATAATTTCTGCAAGACGGCACTTTTATTTTGAACAGGCTCTCGAGCATTCTCATATGTTCAAAAATCGCCTCATCTTAGTCTTTGCCAACTCATTGACAAAACTAAGGTAAACACCCTTGTGAGTGGGCTACTTCTCTGTCCGACATGCTCAATCTCATATCAATAACAGTAAATGTTTACACATAAACATTCACACTCATGTATTTCCAACAATGAACTTTAGTTATTATTCGCAAATAATAACGTTAAGGGATTATATAAAATATAACAGTACCATTTTAAATTCTACGCAAACCTCGAGATCAAATGTATTTCTCAAAACACATCTCTCGTTATAGGTTCACTCAATGGATCTGCATGCGTAGAAATGTACTGTAAGTTCACTTCTCCTCGTGCAACAAAATCTTTCATGTATTAATACTTAATGTCGATATGCTTAGCTCCTCTATAAGCTATCAACGAATGACTGTCACTAAAGACTGTCATTAATAGCTCTAAGATAGTTACTCTTAAATGGCTCACAAACCATTTCAGCCAAACTGTCTCCTGTACTGCAATTGAGGAAGTGACAAATTCAACTTCCACTATTGATGGGGCTTCTCAAGTTTAATTCTTGTTACTCCACGAGATGGCACTCTTGCTAAACAAGAATATAAAACATGGAGTGGAATTCCTCTCATCCACATCTCCTGCCCAATCAACATTTCTGTATTCTCTCAATGCAGATCATTTTCTTAATAATAGAGAGAATAGTCTGCAGTACCTTTAAGGTATTTAAGTATCCTTTTAATTGCTTCCAATGTGCTTTGCCTGGGTTAAATTGATATTTATTTACCATGCCCACTGCATAGTATATATCATGTCTTGTATACAATACTGCATACATAAGACTGCCCAAGGCACTGTCATTTTGAACGTTCCTTATACGTTCATTTATTCTGGCTTCTTAGGACACAGATCTTTGCTAAGAAACTGATTCTTGGCAATGGGGTAATGTATGAGTTTGGAGTTTTTCATATTAAATTGCTCAAGGTCTTTGTTGATATATTTCTCTCAAGAAACAGACAACAATCTTCTTGAATGATCTATTGAAATCTTAACTTCAAGAATGTAATATGCATGACTCATATCCTTTGTCTCAAAGTTGGACAATAACCAACCTTTGATTTCATTTACGTACCATTTATCATTTTCAGCTTTAAGTATGTCGTCTACATACAATGCCAAAATGATAAATTCATTTTCAGAGCTTTTACTATAAACACAATGATCTTCATCAATCATGCTGAACACGTTCGACATGATTCTATGATGAAGTTTCAAGCACCATTGTGTTGAAGACTGTTTAAGGCAATAGATTGAACACATCAATCAGCAAACCTTATGTTCGCTGTCTTTTTTGATGAAACCTAAAGGTTGTTCCATCCATTTCTCCATTGAGAAAAGCAGTCTTTTCATCCTTTTGATGAAACTCTACGTTCAAACTCACCACTATGGCTAGAATGAACCTTATGGACGTAAATTTTTTTACAATAGATGAGAAAGTCTACTCATAGTCAATCTCTTCCTATTGTATGAACCCCATAGCGACTAGCTGAGCCTTATATCTTTCGATACCTCTTTCAGCCTTTCGCTTTGCTTTGAGAATACATTTTATTCTCAATTTGTGTCCTTCCAGTAGATCAAATAGTTCTCAAACATGGTTTGATCTCATGGATGCCATTTCTTTTTCCATTACTTTAATCCATTTCCTTAGATGGGCATGAAAAAGCCTTTTGAATATTTTTATGCTTTTTCTTATCTTATGGGATAACTAAAAAGGGCTTCATTTCAGCTTTTGATTTTAAATCGTCGGCATGAAACACTTATCCTTTTAGATTTTTACAGTTCTGAATCTTGATAAACATGTCTCATATATTCATCGTGATTCATAATGCTCCCACTGGGACTATATTCCATACTCCCACTGGAGTCAGGAATACTATATTCTTTCCTCCCACTGGAGTCAAGAATACTCCCACTCGAATCAGGTCTCGAACATCCGGATCGTTTAGAGGATGAAGGTCTTAACCTTCTTCCTTTAACTCCCTCCCACTCGGATGGAGTGATCCTGATGCTTCTCTTCCTGAAATTAATATAAAGTGAAATCTCAATTCACTTTGCCCAACTTTAAAAATACATCCTCTTAAGAATATGACGTCTAGTGATTCAAATTCTGTCATTATGTCATTTTCTTACTTACCCACGAAAATGTATCCTCTTGATACTTAAGAATATCTCACATAGACACTCTTTTCACCTCTTGGTCTCAAATTTACCAAATTGAGGTATCATGGACGCAAGCATTACAATCCGAAAGTTGTAAATGGCTTAGGTCAACTTGTCGACCAATTCACAACTCATAAGTTATGATAATGACAGATTTAGAGGGCATATAGTTCAGAATATATGTGACAGTCAATAAAACATCTCCCTAATAGGAGATAGGCAATTTGCCTCTGTCATCATAGATCTAACCATATATAGGAGAGTCTTATTTCTCCTTTCCTCAACATCGTTTTGTTGTGGATTTATAGGAATGAACAACTAATGTTCAATCCTTTTCATCACATGAAACTTTAAATTTATATGTAAGATATTACTGACCTCTGTCAGTTCTTAAAGCTTTAATCCTTTTATCTAATTGATTCTCAACTATACTCATATAAATCTTGAAGCAACTCGATGCTTCTGACTTGTGAGAAATCACATAGACATGACCATACCTAGTACAGTCATATATAAATGTGATGAAATAGTAGGCCCCATGCCTTACCCTCACATTCATTTGACCACATTCATCAGAACGGACTAACTGCAATGGAAATTCACTTTAGTTCCTTATTCGAATGATTTTCTAACTAATTTTTCCTTTTAGGCAATACTCACATGTAGGCAATTCAACGTTATTTAAATCGCCTATTAAACCTTCTTTGACTAACCAACTCATTCGGTTTTATCTAAAATGGTTTAATATAGCATACCATAATTTCACATTATTCTCATAACAATGTGGAAAATAATAAATTAAAGGAAAAATAGTTTTACTCAAATACTTATGGTCCACATCCATAACAATAAAATCATTCAAGTATAAGCGTGCACTGTTATCCTCAAAATATAAATTGAAAATAAATTTCAATAAAATAAGAACAGAACCTAAATTTCATAACAAAGGTATCTTGATCCCTTGTTACACGGTCCATTGGTTCTAAATCTATCACCCACAAAAGATGAAATTCAGAACTAGATACATAAATTTCACTCACTCTTGAGTCAGAATAGTGTATCTTTTTAGGCATAATGCATCTCTTGTATAATGTCATTTCTATAGGCAATTGAAACATTTCACTCTTGAAAAGTTTATCTCCTTTTTGCCTTTGGACCTTACATAATTCTATTCCTTTTGCTTTTCAGGCTTTCAAGCCTTTTCTTTATCCCTATTGATGAAGCTTATTATCTTGTTCTAATAAGAACTCATTCTATTAGAACAGGACTATGCCATATGACATTGACCTTAATTACTGTCAGACGGCCTCTTTTAAGCTTCAAATAACAAGTGACATCCTCAAATGTCTTTTTGCTTATCTATGTGAGTTAGTTGCATCCTCACATGCTACCAACTCTTGGGTAAAGAACGGATAACAGTTTGGACCTTCTACTTATCAGTCACTTATGACTACTAAGCTCACTTTTCTTTTTCATCTTTCTTAGATGTTTTCGCATCGAATGATCAGACTTTTCTTATATGTATCAAATTTGATCTACAATGATCGGAGCTTATTCAGAGTCACATCTCTGAACTTCTCCTGCAAAATGATCCACAGATCAATTGCATTTTGATACTTGCGAAATTGCTTAGTGATGCGACGCGACATAGGCATCCTGGTCCTGCTTATGCTGGGATATAGCGTCATCCTCAGGTTTAGCCATAACCGAACTTGAGGATTTAAGAGCCTCTTGCTCTTCAAGCACATACTGGATCTTTGTATTCCAGATTTCATAATAATAACTTGGAAGCATCATCCATTAAAATCCTCTGATCTCAAATGGAACAATGTTGCACATATTTAAAAGAGATAAAGCAAAACATGCAATTTACTATACACCTGAAATAATAACTTAATAAAATTTTCTATTAGACTCAAATTCAAAAAGTATACTTAGAGTACCAATTACCTTCTAAGTTCTAATGTCCAACTTTATAGGTTAAGATTTCATGTATAGTAAATCAAAATTATTGAATTATTTAAGTTCTTAAACTTTTAAGGGATATTTTATTGGTTTTTATTTTATTAAGCCTCTACTTAATAAACATGCAAACATTTTACTCATAAAATATTGCAAAGGCAATTAACATTTTTAAAATAAACACATTTATTGAAAAATAATTAAAAGCCATAAAGAATAAACTCATTCATTCAACCAATAAATAAATCCAATAATTCTCTAATAAGACACACATGTCAAATAATAATAATAGGAAACATAAATCATATAAAATCAAACGCTAACTATAATTGACACTCATGTCAATTAATCTAGAAAATTAGATCTCCTCAAGACCTTCACAGACACAGGGACTGATTCTTTGACCAACTTCATCAATTCATAAGGGAACTCATAAGTTCGTTGATGAAGCCATGGACGATACACTTTACGTCCACTTCTTAATTTCATCACAGATGGAATGTTGCTCCTCAACACTCCTCTTTTGGCAACTCTAGCCAAAAAATGGATGATAGATTTCTTATAAACTCTATCTCCTATGTACCAAGTAGTTTCCAAAATCTCTCTTAGGACTGGATGATATGCAAAAGAATTAACCAACGCTTTGATTTTATCTCTGTCATCCCTTCCTAAGCTTAAGCCTCCTATCCAAATGCACTCCTGCATTTGTTCAATCATAGTCAATATATGACGCACAATAGCATCAATAACATCAGCTCGATAGGTCCTCTGCATTCTCATTTTACTTAATGAACGCACTCTTGCATTTCTCAAAGCAATCCCATGCGGGGTTTTCGAAATCATAGGTGTCCTTATCATCATTTCTGAAACACATTACAGAAATTCAAATGGTTAATACACTCATGTATAAACACATATGATTGAAACGTATTTCAATCAATAAATAAGGACAATAAAAAAATTTCAAAATATTTAAAAATAGAAAACACATTTTCCATAAATATTTTATAATATTTATTTTCAAAAATAAACAAAAATATTCTATGGTCGTCAAAAAATTTTAAAACATAGACCAATAAATCACAAATATTTTGAAAAATATTTTCGCAAAAAAATGGAGCTGATTTGGAGGTCGAAAAAGTCGCCACGCGCCGACACGCGTTGATGAGAGGGAGGGGGACGCGCTCACGCGCCCCCACGCACTACACACGCGTCTTCAACTGGTCAGACACGTGTCAACACCACAGTGTGACACGTGTCCAACTATTATTGGTCCACGTGTTGCCTACGTGGCATTATGTGGACACGTGGCAGCCACGTGTCATGCCATGTGGCAATGACGTGGCTTGACACGTGGCGGACTCTGATTGGTACACATGGGTCCCCCTGACACGTCATCATGACACGTGGCAAGCCCCAGCTCTGCCACGTGTCGACCCCTTATTGGTACACCTGGCGCCATGTGGCACCCGGTGGACACGTCAGAGCCACGTGGCACGACCTCAGTCTGCCATGTGGCTCTTTCTTATTGGGCCACGTGTCGATGACGCGCCACGTCATCGACACGTGTTTGCGTGCGTATGGGCCACAGCCCACGCGCACGCGCCCAACGTATGGTGGCGCGTGCAAGCCACGCGCCACCGTCCCGGCCTGGGTTTCTCAGGGTCTGTGAACACAGTGGAATGGTAAAAAATAAAAATCCCAATTTCTAGACTAGCGTTTCGAATATTTAATTTTATCCCTCGGGTTTCGGTGTACACATACACGAAATCGAGTCGAAATATACACACATATATATTTTTTTCACACAAAAAATAAATTTTTGTTGTGTCCAATGCATCCCAGATCTAATAATTTTATACATAAAATTTTAGATCCATTTAGCCACATGCCAGGACGCAAAAACAACGGCTCTGATACCAATGATGGGAAATTATACGCATATAATTTAATGGAGGTAACGTTAAATAAATGTACCTACCTCTTGTAGCGCAGAAACTAGTTGCGGAAGCGTCTACCAAGATCCCATTTGTTTTTGGTCATTGGTCCAGCTTTTACCCACTCGGGGTAAGAGCAGCTAGATCACAATCTAAATGCCCCTGAAAATAAGATAAAAAACTGTGAGTGGGAACGAGCAGTCTTGCGGCGTATACGTTTTCTCGTTACCAAATTATGAGGACCTCACCTCTATTTATAGAGGTCCTAAAGGCTAGAGTCTTAACTCTAGTTTAACTCAGACTTTTTCTGAGATAGGATTTGGTAATTTTAATCAGATTAAATAACTTAATTTAATCTGAATTGGAACTCAATCCATTATAGAGTCATGGGCGTACCCAAACTCTATCAGGTTAAGTTGTGCAGATGCAGAATGATTATGTGATCTTGATTATGCATGATTAATAGTAAAAATGTGATTGTTCATATATATGGAATTGTTGCAGGTTGAATTGATAAGTAAAAAATTTGCTTGAAGAGAAAAATGATAATTGCTGCGATATTAAGTGCAGAATAAATGGATGAAATTTGTTTGTGTAGGATGATTGTTTGATGATGCAGGTTGATTAATAGTGGAAATAATGGATTAATTATGCAGATTTGATGATTATTTGATCTTGATATGCTTGATCTTGATTATGCTGATGTGAAGATTAATTGTTCTTGTGAAAGTGACTATGCAAAATTAATACTTTGTGCTTAATAAATGCATAATGTGCTTAAAATTAAGAATTACATGATGTGATATGCGATTGCTGTGATAAAGTAAAATACAAACTGAAAGTTTAAATTAATGAGATTCCATTATAAAATTGATCCAAATTGGTGATACAGGTAGTAAGCTTGAATCTCTGAACATGTGTGATAATAATAAATTGCAAGATTATCAATACAGGGCTGATATGCTAATTACCTTATGCAGGAAGTAATTTATATATGTGATCTATTCTTACACTTTTTGTTGATGACAAAAAGGGGGATAAGATATACATATTTTATGTGTAGGAGAAGAAACACATATTTGATATATTGTTGATCTTCATTGCATGAAATTGATATCTGAATATCTATGCTTCATTATTTCATTATCTTCTTGTTTAAATTGTTTTTGAGCATATATTCAGGGGGAGCTTTTAAAATCTTGTTGTTTAACTGTTTTTTAGCATACATATAGGGGGTGCTTTAACTTGAATTGGTGAATGTTTTGTCATCATCAAAAAGGGGGAGAATGTTGGCTCAAAAGGCTAAAACTCAATATTGGATTTTGATGATTAACAAAATATTTCTATCAATTAAGTTTTGGACCTTTATAGTTTAAATTGTGCAGGTCCAAAAATAGAATAAATCTAAAGTCAGGTGCTCTATTCTGAATAGAACAGTCCATATGTGTTCTACTTCAATCAGACCTGGTGTGATCTGTTGCTTCATCAGATCTAACGTGATCTGTTGATTACTTTTCTTTAGGAAATGTTTGTAAAATCAATTCTGAGGATTCACACACCCACAATCATCTACTGCATTCAAATATCTTTCCAAAATCATTTCCTAACTTATTTAAATTTATTTCTTTTCAGAAATTAATTTTTCATATACATGTCTCTTTCAAAAAGGAAAAAAAAATTCTGGAATATTTTTTTTTTCAGATTGAATTTAATACTTACTGCATTCAAATATTTTTCAAAATCATATCTAAGTTATTTAAAATTATTTCTTTCCAAAAATCAAATTTTCTATATGCATGATTATTGGCAAAAGGAAAGAAACAAAATCTGGAATACTTTTCAGATTGGTTTTTATCTAAGGAAAGAGAATGGATTATATTTTTTAAAACTGATTTTCCACAATTATAGGAAAGGAAATTTCTGATTTATCAAAACTGATTTCTTTGACTAATCCAAGCATAAATCTAGAGATATTATTTTGAGCTGATTTTATTAATGAAAGCATAAATCTGGAGATATATTTTTGAGCTGATTTGATTGATCCATGAAAATTAAAAGAAATCTTACCAAGCTGATTTTAGGAAATAAAGCCTTCTTTTAAATACATATCTTTTCCACGTTAGAGAATGATGCATTAATTCTCTTCAAATGATTTTCTTTGACTAAGAAAATAATGAAATCAGATTTCTTTGTCCAAGATCTCTTCAAACATTTTGAAGTAAATGTCCACACACAACAGCTATATTTTCATGATCTATAAAATGGGTTTTTGTTGAGTTGTTCTTCAAGTGAGTGAAAAACGTTTTTGTTCTAATTGGGTTTTATCTTATAAGTTTTTCATTCCTTCATGTGCATTCACGATCACATCTCCTCAATATGATTATAGTTTTTATATTGTAATCATGTTAGTGAGACTTATCAAATTTGTGAGATAATATGGTGAGGTTAGGTTGCTAGAACTTAGGAAAATAAACTAGCAAGTGTTTAGGTTCTTTTACTTGGGAAAAAGGGCTAAGCGTTTTGATCATTTTACTTTGGAAAAATGATTAAGTATTTTTAGAGTTTTCACTTGGGAAGAAAAACTTGGGGTAGCTACTTGTAACAGGCTTTTGACTCTTGCCCGTAAATAGAGTCACATTAAAAAGAGAGAAACTCTTAAGACGGATTGTCTTAAGGAGAGGATGTAGGCAAGGGCCGAACCTCTATAAATCGCGGTGTTAAATTCTCTGTCCCTTACACTCTTTTTATTTTGTGCTCTATAATTTTTATGCTGAAATTAACTGTTCTGTATCTGTTCTGTGTTCTATAGAACAGAGTCAGAAAATTACATGTGTTCTGAAAAACGAGATGAAATTGATTTTTCTAAATTAATTTATCCAATTAAAGTCTGATTTTTTCTCACTAATAATTTCGTCCATATGTGTTGTTTTTAATGGTAAAGGATAATTAAAAAATTATTTTAAGTAAATTGTATAAAATGGATTTATTATGATGATGGTATTTTGTATATCAATTGTCTGTGTTTTAATATGTTCAGATCACGAAAAAATTATGAAATGATCTATTCACCCCCCCCCCCCCCCCCCCTCTAGATCATATATTTGGGACTCACAAAAAATTGTCATAAAAAGTTCAATTTTTGTCAGTGAAAAAATAAGGTGACGAATTTTTATCGTCATAGGAAATGTAATGGTAGGCGCGTAATATAAAAGTTTGCGTGACAATTTAATTATTTGTTACCGTAAATACCATTTTTTTTGTGACGAAAATGATTATCGTCACATTTATTTCTTACTTTTTATGACAAAAATTATGTCATAAATAAAATTATATTTCGTCATATTATATTGTTTATCGTCACAAAAGATTGACATTTTTATGATAAATTTAAAATTCATCACCAAATTAAGTATTTTTAATGACAAAACTCTACTTATAATTAAAACCATTAAATATTGGTTACATAATTGTCGTCACAAATAAATGTAATTTTTGTAATAAAATAATATATATCGTCAATAAATCTAATACTTTAAGTGACGAAAAATGATTATGTCATTAAATTAATGTATATTAATGATGAATATAAATTGCCACATTATTTTATAAATTAGTGACATAAATACGGACAAAAATAATTGTCACAAAAAAATAGTTTTAGTGACAACTTTTTCTTGTCATCAAATAAAACTTTTTATGACAATATTAATATCGTAATTGTGAACATTATATCGTCATTTATTAACTAAAAAGTCAACAAATTGTGACAAATATACCTATCATATATGCGTTACACTAAAAATGATACATTTTAAATTAAATGTTATACAATTAATTAACTTTGTAAATGAATTATCAATCAACTAATATAAAGTATTTATTTAAACAAAAGATCAGTTAAATAAAAAGATATTACCTAATACAAAAAAAATAAAATATCCTAATCTATAATTTAGAAATAAACTTTGTTGAAATTTCAAAATGTGCATCATGTTCCTACAAAAAAAAAATCATATATTAGATAAAAAAATCCAACTATATGCAAAACATTAAAACAATAATAATATAATAATATGACAAAAAAAAATCACATGTTTCAAATGCTTGGAATAATAAAACAAAAAAACATAAAAAAACAATGTAAAAAATGCAACTATTTTCAAATATTTAGTTGTCAGATGGCTCACTTTTAATGAGCCAATATCTAGCTCCAAAAACTTTATAGCTAGAGTGTTAACAGCCTAGAATGGTGAGTACTCCTAAGATTCTTACTTTTCATCGATAAAAATTATGTCATAAATAAAATAAATGAAAGTTATATATTCTAGTCAGATCATGAGAAGCCAACAAAATAAAAATTGAAGTTCCTCAGCTGGTACAAGTGTACATTATTTAAATTATCAACACCTAAATTTTTGCCGCAGTAACTCATAGAATCTCCGTCCAGATCACTCAAACAAAAATGTTAAGATATGCGATTATTTGCAAGTGAGATCGAGAATTACCAAATATACATATCCTGGCTCAAACCCACATCAGAATCACTAATATAAATATGGGCAGAGACACAAACACATGTAGAAACAGGAAAAACTGATTCATTCATGAGTAAAATTCTAATAAAACAAAAACAAACAAATATACAAAATCAAAAGGAAAACTCATAATCTGAAAATAAAAATCAAACAAATTCGGTCCATTTAAAATACTTTTATTATTATTATTATTATTATTGTTATTATATTATTATTACTATTATATACACACATATATATAAATACATATGTGGACAGAACTCTGGGAGCCACTCAGTCCCCAACTCAAATTTAATATCTCACACCGGAACAAAGCTCTCAGAGCAATTCAATCCGGTTTTACTCATAGTGGCGTAGTACTGTTAAACTCCCTAATTGACATGCCAACCTTATCACGTTCCTCCAATTCTTAACTAGTTTTACTAAGGGAAAATATGATTAATTCCTCATGTTCCCGTATTATCTAGCTTTTATACAAACATGAATATCTTCATACTTGTAAACTGTTCTCATCATTATTAATTCTATTTAACTTTTACTCTTATTACACATACGTATAGGTCTACGGCTTATGTCATGTTCATATAGTTTATTAAGAATACTAACTTAAAGTATTCCCACAATATTCATTCATTGATTCCAAACAAAATAATGCACTTAAATCATTCTAATATTATTCATCAACAACTATCACACACCATTGTATATATCTACACATGCCAATATTTTTACATTATATAAATACTACCATGATAATTTTGAACATTCCCATATCATACATCTTTCCAAATTCAACTCCTGTTCTCATAATGGAATAACATACAAAGTTTTAAACACTAAATTATACACGTGCTGTTCATATCTAATCTTAGCATTTATTCAATTGTCTTTTCATGTACTATATTAACAACTTTATACTGCCAATCCATACATTTTCTTTAACATTAAGTTTCTTTTTAATTAATAACTACTATATGTTTCATGTATCTATATTAAATTTTTTATATTAATTAGCCATTTTCTTTTGTTTTTATACTTCTTATACTTTTAAAAATTTACTACCTTCACTTACAATCCAACATAACTTATAAATTTACATATATGCATATGTCCATAAACTATATTTGTTATCCATAGTTACATGTTTCTTTCCTTATTCTTTTTTTTTTTAATTACTATCAAAATTAGTCCTATAAAATTGTATGGTATTAGATTCTATATCTAACATGACTCGGTCATAGACGAATTTTTCAACTAAACTTCACATAAAAAAACAGGTTTAAGTGCTGCATTATCCACTTAACCATTCCTTTTTAAGTTATAAAATCATTTAAAGCATAATTTTCTTCTCTATTAATGTATAATTAGATTAATAATTATATCAAATAAGTTGTTGTTCACAATTCTATTTTAATTAATTATATAATGAGCCTTTACATAAATTTATTCTAACAATGTTTAATTGTATACTTTTCCTTTTTATTTTTATCTACACTAACAATACCTATTTCCCTCACAATAAAACTCACTCTAATTACTCAGTAAACCACATTTCACACCAAGCATTCCAATCTGTTCCTTGTCACTTAAAAAGCTTTTTAGGTTATTAACTCATCTCATTAACCAATTAGAAATCCAAAGTCTTTTATTAGTTAATAATCTATTTTCTCTTAAGCCTCATCTCCCTGAATTGAACAAATTAACTACCTACACAGTCCCTCATTCCATAATTCCTACTTTTCTATATAAATCAACATACCTAAATCAATAATTAAAGATCAATAACCAACCAAACCGAATTATCATCCTAAACACACATAACACATAGCATAAAAATTCCTCAAATCAATTTGGTTTATTAAAATTTTCTAGTAAAGTAAATTTGGCAGTCACATACCTATTTTTATCCTTTGGCTCCCTTTTTACCGCTCACCGGAGACTCACTGGAGCCTCATCGGAGCTCCACCGGAGGCACCATCATCAGTGGAGGAAAGCTCAAGGCGTCAGGACTTCATTTCCGATGGCCACACGCCTACCTACCATGCCGTTTGGCTGGAATTTCCCTCGACAGTCTTGTCCTCCTCACTCTCGATCTCTCTTTTTTCGGCAACTGGGGAGGGTTGGTTAACACAGAAAAGCTCGCCTGATTACCGGGAGTTCATCGGTGGTGTTCTTTCCACCAACCGACGCTGGAGTTGATCGAAATTTTCAAAAATTCCACGGCTCCTCTTTTCTAAAAATGGGGCAGAACAACGTCAAAACAGGGGCTGGACGGTGCTGCAGCGGCCTGAGCGCATCGCCGTCATCGTCGCCGGTCTCCGGCCTCTCAGTCGTGCTTCACCGGCCTTCTCTCCCTCTCTTTCTTTGATTTCTGCTCTCCCCTTTCGTGTTTTTCCTTTCTTTTTTTCTATTTGTTCTTTCTAAATTGGTCTAGATAAATCTAGACACTTAAAGATATTTTTGTATTGTTAATATTTATTTTTCTATGTAATTTCATACACTTAATTTATTTGTATATTTCTCTTTAACTAAAATTTATTCATATATTTTTATCAATTTTGTCTAGTTATTTATTGTGTATATAATTCACTAAACTTTGAAATATTAATTCAAAGAGCCCAAAATAATAACACATCTTTCCTTAATAAATTCCTTTATTAATATTAGTTTCAGTCTTAAAGTTATGAATTTACCCGACTCAAAATTTGGGATGTTACACATAGACTTCGATGGCTCCAGTTTAACAATTCTAGCAAAGATAAGTTTAATGGCATAATCATAACAGAAAGGGGAAAAGAAATCAAACCTGAAATTGGATGAAATTTGGTGAGCGAAGACCTCACAGAGGCTTAATCGTTGGCCGTCAAATCAAAATTCGGTGATGGCCGCTCCAGGGGAGGGAAGAACAAAGGTAGGGGGACGGAGGCGCGAGCACTCATCGGTGGCGAGGCAACGGCTACAGCATTAGATTGAGGCAAACAGATCACAGATCACGAATCAAACAGAGAAAAAAATTGGGTTGCAATAAGAACCACACCCACTTGATGAGGGCAGTGAAGGAGGAGAGGATGCGATGAAAACGGTGGACGGAGGCGATGCAGCGGCGTGAACACTGGACGGAGGCAAGGGAGATATCAGAGATCGACAACGACAAATGCAAAGAGAAAAAAATTGAGATAAGAGGAGATACAGATAGCGAGGGTTCTGTACATCATTTAGGGATTTAACTGAAGTGACCACCATGTGATTAAATGCTGTGTACGTTGTTGTTTCTAACATCAGTTATCAGTAGATAATTGGCAAGTGAAATATAAATTTTTTAATTTTTTAATTTACATTAAAATATTTTATTTTAATAAATAATTTATTTTATTTTAAATTATTATTATATTATTAATTAATTAATTAATTTTCATATATAATTTAGTTATTTTTATTTTTAAAAAAAAGTAGATGATAAATTATTTTTAGTCATTAAAAAATTTATTGGGTACATTTTTATTTATAATATAATTTAGTTGTAGCATATTTTTATTATAGTCGATTGTGATAAAATATTATAATCACAAAAATTGATTGTATTAGTAATGGACTCATATTTTGTCATAATATTTTCATTTTTTTCGACATATTTGTTTGTCATAAATTAAATTATTTTTTATGACATAATTTATTTGTCGTATATTAATATTACAATCAATTATGACAGAATATTATTATTGTCATAAATTGATTTGTACTGGTGACGAAATTGTATTTCGTCATAATATATTTATTTTTTATGACATATTTATTTGTTATAAATAAAATTATTGTGACGAAATAATTTGATCGTTACTAATCATTAAATTGTGACAAAAATAATTCATATAACAAAAAAATAAGTATTTTATGACAAATTTATGTATCGTAAGTAGTTTTTTTTTTTGTTATTTTTTCCCTCCAAAAGAAAAAGGCTGAAAATTTTTCCTTCATATCAAAAGTGACGAAATTGTACCTCGTCACAATACATTTATTTTTTTATGATACATTTATTTGTCATAAATAAAATTATTTTTAGAACTAAATTTTTTCAAAAAAAATAATTTGAAATTTCTTTTTATCTCGATATCTTATTTGTGACGAACTAATTTTATCATCACTAATTTTATTTAATTATGACAAAAATAATTTGTCACAAAAGATAAATATTTTGTGAGGATTTAATATGTTGTAATAAGTTATTATTTTTTCATTAAATTTTTTTCCTAAAAAAAAAGGTGGAAAATTTTTCTTCCTAAAGAAACCATGGTGAAATATATTTTTTTATCACAAAATTAATCTATTAGTGACGAAAATTAAAACATAAAATGACGCAAGATAATTTTGTTACAGTAATAAATAGTATATTGACATTTTAAAAAATTTGTCGTTGTAAGTTATAATTAGTGACGAAATTTTATGCGTCGTTAAAAAATTTATCACAACAAATAAAATTTCTTGTAGTGATAATTTGTTAAATCTTTTTATTTGTCAGCTTGGCTTCCTACGAAATATTTTTTTTACTCCTTGCATAAATTAAATAACATTAAACGAGAACTTAACTATTTACCTCCAATTCTAGAGCAATCAATATTTAAAAGTAAAGATATTTTAATCTATATCCAGTAGAATTAAAAATGCCCGTTATATATTGATAACAAAACTAATTAAATCCAATCCTCAATAAGTTTTGATCAATTGAGCTAGTAAAACTAGAGGTGGCAAATTGGGCGGGTTTGGGTTGGGTCATTAATGAGCGGGTCACAAATGGGCCAAAAAGCATGGGTTATAAATGGATCAAATGTCCTAATGGGTTGGACGGGTTAGGTCAACTCATGGGCTAAAAATTTTTCTGCAGAATTTTGATATTTGCTTTGTTCATGGTGAGATATGTTTCTTAATTTGGAAGAAATTTAAACCAAATATGAAAAGCAAATTATTTGTATATATGAATTAATTAGTGGCTGAGGAAGATGCATTTTGGATTTGATTTCTCTAGGCATATATAATTCATGCACCAACGTAAATAATATGTTATATAACAAAAATAAATCAAATTTTTATTTTAATATTTTATACAATGAATATTACTGGATCCGTTCTATCAAATTATCATTGCATATACAAAATCAATAATATTAAAACAATTATTAAGTTTGCTAATAAAGTGTATAAAAAAATAAATATTAATTAAATTATTAAATGTTTTGTTGATACTATACGAAGGATGAAATTTGGATGTATGCATTAAAGAATTAATTATTATCATAATTAAAATTAAATGATTTTAGTATTATAAATTAAAATTAAGTGAAATCAATATTATAAGGCATAAAATAGAAGGATTTATATTGTGCAAATTATCCAAGCATAACATATGAGCAGTTAGATTTATAATAATGAATCAGATTGTACGTATCAATTCTCATATCAAACAATTATATCAAACGAATATTATAAACAATTATATAATATAGCTAATACGATCACTTAAATATCCATCTATAAAAAAAGCTAGCATGGAGACATATAAAGGAATTTGACTTTAACTTCACGATCTAAGTGGCCCCAAAACTCCACAAGTTATTTTTCCTTCTCATATATATCTGGATTGTGGATTAGTATTTTTCTAAGTCTATAATGGAATTCTTATCCCTTTAAAAGTAAACAATCATACATTGCTAATATCACTAAATTGGTTTAGTAAATTGGCATCGATATGATAATATATTGCAGTGGGCCGCATTGTGTCAAATTATTTCATATATGGATTTAGCCCACTAGTCCGCCCCTATTTGAAATTCAAAACCAAAATTTGATCTACTACGTTGCCGTTTGAGCTTCTAGTTCCATAATCATCCGTATGGTCCTCGTGCTTTACTGTGATTACTTGTTGGTGGCAACTGCCAACACCAGCTTTTCTACCTATCTGTCGCCACTCTAAAAACGTGTCTAACCGTATGGCACAGGTCCCAATTTTTTTTTTAATAAAAATTAATATTTCAGTTTGTTTTGGTGAAATTATAGATTTGATATTTTTTTTAGTTATTCCAAATACATATATATATATATATATATATATATATATATATATATATATATAATAGACTTATTTTTATATTATATTGTATATACACACTTATTTTTTATATTAATATTAGACTTGATAAAATTGAAAATTATGCAAAATTGTATAACAAGTTTGTGCATATGATTGAAATAAAATCAGCTATATTATTAATTATTATTTTGTGATTTTTTTTTTAAACCTTTACATAAAATAGTTATCATGCAATTTCTTTTTTCACCTTATTTTATCTTATTTAGATTTTGAGTAAATGTAATTAATCTAATAATATTATCTTTGTTTCCAAAATACCCCTTGTGGATTTCATCCACCATGGCATTTCACTCTTCCCAGGGATTCTCTAGACAAAAATATTTCAGAATATTTGAGATAATTTCTCTAATAAATTTTGGATGGTGAATCATTAATTGATTACTCAACTATTTTTAAGTAGATTGTGATATATCCGATGTCTTAATTTTGTTCACCCCTTGATGAGGGTAACTAGTTATGGAGTTAAAGTATATCACTCATTACTTAAAATAATTTTGGTGATATGAAATCTGAGAATACTTGCACCACTAATATGAAGAGATTTCTCACTGACAAAAACTTAATATCCATGTGAGAATTCTCTCATCAGGTTTCTAATGTACTCGTTCTTGTAACAAGTATCTACATGTTAGTTTTAATCATACTAGAGCAATCAATATTTAAAAGTAAAGATATTTTAATCTATATCTAGTATAAAAATGCCTGATTATACAGTACAAGAAAATCGCTAAATAGCGACGAAAATTTAATTCCGTCGCTAAAAAAGGAGAAAAATATTCCTTCCATTTTTTAGTGACGGAATAATTAACTTCCGTTACTAAAAAATATTAATTAAAATTTTTAGTAAATTTTAGCAACGGATCCATCGCTAAAATATTAATTAAAATTTTTAAAAAATTTTAGAGATGGAAATTACTTACGTCGCTAAAAAGATAATTAATATTTTATTTTTTTAGCGATGGATTGAATCCCGTCGCTAAAAACTTTATATATCCCTTTTTTTCCCCTCTCTCCCTCTTTCTTTCTTTCTTTCTCCCCGCTGCCCCCGCCGCCAAATCCCTCGCCCCCTCAGCTTTAGCCCTTCTCCCCTCTCTCTCCCCTGTAGCCCTCCACCCCTCCCCTCGGCGCAGATCCGCCCTCCGGCCTTGCGCGCACCGATCTCCCTCTTCTTCCCTCTCGCGCAATTCCACTCGCGCCGATCTTCGTCTCCAGCTCCACCCTGCTCGCCTAACCGCTGCTCCACTCTGCTCTCCGTCGGCACTGCTCACCCGCCGCTATGCCTCCTTCGAGCATTGTCTCCCTTGCGCCAGATCTGCTTGCCCCTAGCTGCTGCCAGATCTGTCGCACACCAAATCTGCTCGTACGCCAGAGGTACCACTACTTTTCCTATTTAATGATGCCGATGCAACCCTAATATGATATTACTGACATTATTCTTTCATTTGTAGAAAGACATGTTTGAAGAGGAAATAGAAAATTTTAGCACAGAAAAGTGCATTTATTTTTCCTTTAATCTTGTATGTTGATTTTTTTTTAGTTTTTCCTTTTTATCTCTCGTGCATAGTTCAGGGTGTTGTAGGACTTTCTGGATTGAAATCTTAAGCTAGATTTAGGGTTTTAATAGATTTATGATACATACTTATTTTCTATCATTGGATGGTTGCCTGAATTTGCTTGTTATTAACGGGTGCATCTGATACTAGCACTCATGGTGGGTTTTTCTGTGCCTGGCTGAGATACTGATAATGCTTGACTTTGTTCTCATCTTGTACATGAACATGTGCTTTTTTAAATTTTATGGGCATTGCTAATTTGCTTATGCTACTTCATGATCCTTTTTTTTTTCTTTTCTTTTTTCTTAGTGATGGTGGAAGGCCAAGCCGTGCAGGAATCTTTGTTAGTGGCTTTGTTTTGGGAGGACTCATAGTTGGTGAACTCTTGGAAATTTAATTCTATGAAGTGACCAATGCTTTTATATCTCCATAGTTTAAAAGCATTATTTTTGGAAATTTAGAATTGCTCAATAGGTGCTATGTTTAACTGATGCGAGCCATAATCATGCGGTCACACATCTATATCAACAATATTTATAAATATTCTGGATTATGATGTTGTATTCAATAAATTCTCAAGATTGGAAGATTAATATTTTATATGATTTAGTGGTAAGTATCTATACTTTCTGTAAATGTGTTTTGAAATCAACTAGTTAGCCTACCAATTACACAATTTTTGATTTCTAGTTAGCCTATCAAGCACACCATTTTTTATTAGCTAACCAAGCACACCATTTTTTTTTATTTCATATTGTTTTTGGTTGAAATTGAGTAATGTTTTCACATTGGCCATGCAAAACCATCTCTTAGGTGTGCCAAAAATTTCATCAAATTTTGTTTAGTTTGAGAGAAATTCTCATTTGAGAATTAGTGTGATTTTGGGTGTAATTGGGTTATGCAATTTTGAGAGTTAGTTTTTTCACACCTCTTTTTTGTACCACTTCAAGTTTATTAGTGGAATAATTTTCTGCTCTCCTTCACCCGTGGAGTAGGCATTCTGCCGAATCACGTAAATTTTTGGTGTTCCCTATTTTCTTATTTCATATATTTTGTTATTGCTTTATTTATCCAATCATAATTTTTGTTCCGTTCTGGATGTATTCCTAACAAACTGGTATCAGAGCCATCTCAATTTTTTTTGATTGGACGTTGTTATGTAAACTATAAAATTTGATATCGAGAAATTTGATTGCACTGTTAGTTTTGCCTTATGGAAAATCAAGATGAAGGCAATTTTGACATAGAATGGATTGCAAAAAGCAATCTTGGGCAAGGACCAATTACCTGCCACGATGAAAGAGGAGCAAAAATAAGAGTTAGAAGAAAAAGCTCTAGCTACCATCCAGTTGTGCTTGTCAAATGAGGTTCTACGTGAAGTCATCCATGAGAAGACTACCAAAGATTTATGGGAGAAACTTGAGTCTCTCTATATGACGAAAAATCTCACTAGCAAGTTAGTTGTTAAGCATCATTTGCAAATACTTAATATGGCAGAAGGCACTTCTCTTAAGTCACATCTTGATGAATTTAACTCTATTCTTCTAGATTTGGAAAATCTAGATATCAAATATGAAGAAAAAGATAAAGCTCTTATGATATTATGGTATTTACCTCCGTCTTTTAAAAATTTCAAGGAGACTTTGATTTATAATAAAAAAACCCTTACTGTAGAGGAGGTTAAAGAAAGTCTATTCTTCAATGACCTTATTGATAAAGAGCTTTCTAGTGATAAAAGTGGTTCTTCCGCAGAAGGTTTGGTTATTAGAGGAAGATCAACAGTGAAAGATTGAGCAACAGCAACAGTCAATCTAGATCTAAATCAAATACAGGCGCAATAATTTGACATATAATTACTATAAGAAGAAAGGGCACATCAAAGCTGAATGTTTTAAGTTACAGAACAAGAATAAAGAAAAGAGTAAAATGGAAGAGAACTATGCCAAAGCCAAAATTATTGAAGATGAGGTGGATTACGATGTCTATGCCGTTTCTGATGATGGTGCCAAATTTGGACAAGGGTGGATCCTAGATTTCGCTTAATCATTCCATATATGTCTGCATAGAGACTGATTTTGTTCTTATAAATCAGTAGATAAATGAGTCATTTTGATGGGAGATGATCATCCTTGTAAAGTCATTGGTACTGTTACTGTTAAAATTAAGATGCATGATGGCGTAGTTAGAACATTAACTAACGTACAACATGTTCCAACAATGAAGAAGAATCTCATCTCTCTGTCTGCCTTAGATGACAACGGTTGCAGATTCTCTGGTGGGGGTGGAGTCTTAAAAGTCCTAACACTACAAGAAAAAAAGCTTTTAGCGACGGAAATTCCCGACGGAAAATAAGGAATTTCCGTATGGAAACTAAATTGCCGACGGAAATTCATTCCGTCGGCAATTTAGTCGTAGGTAAATTTCCCGACGGAAAACAAATTTCCGTCGGAAAAATTACCGACGAAAAATTTTTTCCGTCAGGAATTACCGACGAAAAATCAATTTTCGTCGGCAAATTTCCCGACGGAAATTTAATTTCCGTCGGGAATTACCGACGGAAAATTATTTTCCGTCGGGAAATTTTACAAATTAAAAAAAAATTAATAATAACAAATTATAAATAAATAATAATAATAATAACAATACAATTAACATAAATAAATAATAATAATAACAATACAAATTATAAATAAATAATAATAATAATAACAATACAATTAACATAAATAAATAAGTAATAATAACAATACAAATTATAAATAAATAATAATAATAACAATACAAATAACATAAATAAATAATAATAATAACAATACAAATTATAAATAAATAATAATAATAACAATACAAATTAACATAATAATAATAACATGTTGAATAATAATAATAATAATTTAATAATAATAATATGTTGAATAATAATAATAACTAAAATTAACACTAATTAACAATAATAATCATAATATGAAAAATTCTATTAATAAATTTAATAACAATAAAGTTTAATAACTAAAATTTAATAACTAAAATTAACACTATTAATAAATTTAATAACTAATATGTTGAATAAATTTAATAACTAAAATTAACACTAATTAACAATAATAATAATAATAATAATAAATAAAAGAGAGAGGCAGATCTGTACCTGGCGCCGGAGGAGGAGGAGAGGTGGTCGGCGGTGACTGGGCAGAGGGCAGAAACGGGGAGAGGAGAGGGAGGAGAGAGAAAGAGAGAGAGAGAGAGAGAGAGAGGGAGAGAAAGAGAGAAGGCCGGAAGGAGGAGCGGGAAAAGAGGGAGGGAGGGGAGGGAGGGGAGGCCGATCGGCGCCGGAGGGAGGGGGAGGGGCGGTGGTCGGCTGCGACTGGGCAGAGGGCAGAAACGTGGGGAGGAGAGGGAGGAGAGAGAAAGAGAGAGAGAGAGAGAGAGAGAAAGAGAGAAGGGAAGGAGGAGCGGGAAAAGAGGGAGGGAGGGGAGGGAGGGTGCGCCGATCGGCGCCGGAGGGAAGAGAGGGGCGGTGGTCGGCGGCGGCTTGGCAGAGGGAGGAGAGGGAGGAGAGAGAAAGAGAGAGAAGAGAGAGAGAGAGAGAAAAAAGAGAGGGAAATTAAATTTAATTTAACTTTAGCGACGGAAAAAATCTTCCGTCGCTAAAAAAAGAGAGGGAAAGGAAATTTTTTATCTTTAGCGACGGAAATAATATTCCGTCGCTAAAAACAGAGGGAAATTAAATTTTTTTATCTTTAACGACGGAAAGCATATTCCGTCGCTAAAAATAGCGACGGAATATTCAAACCGTCGCTAATTTTAGCGACGGTTTTTTTACTCCGTCGCTATTCTAGCGACGGATTTTTATTTCGTCGCTAAAAATATAATTAAGTTTTTTTTTTATTTTTTTCAGCGACGGAAAAGAATTTTCGTCGCTAATATCGGTCAGCAAGTTTGGTGGGAAATTTTGGCGCCATTTTTAGCGACGAATTTTATTCTCCGTCGCTATTTATCGACGGAAATTAAATTCCGTCGCTAAAATAGCGACGAAATTTAATTTCCGTCGCTATTTAGCGACGGAAGTTAATATCCGTCGCAATTTAGCGACGGAAATGACTCCGTCGCTAAATTTCCGTCGCTAATTTATCATTTTCTTGTAGTGTAAAAGGTGCTCTTGTTATTATGAAGGCTAGAAAAGTTAGAAGATTGTACATCTTACAAGGATCCACAATCACATGCATTGCTGTAATTTCCTCTACTATGTTAGATTCAGATGCCACTAGACTATGGCATATGAGGTTGGAGCACATGAGTGAGAAAGGCCTCACGATGTTGAGTAAGAGAGGTTTTCTTTCTGGTCAGAGTACATCTAAGTTAGAGTTCTATGAGCATTGTCTTTTTGGCAAGCAAAAGAGAGTCAGTTTCAATTCAAGTCACAGAACTAAAGGTACTCTAGACTTCATTCATTCAGATCTTTGGGGACCTGCTCATTTTCCTACAAAAGGCGGCGCTAGATATATGCTTACCTTCATTAATGACTACTCTAGAAAGGTTTGGCTTTATTTCCTAAAGTATTCATTCTGCTACTTTTAAGCAATAGAAAGCCTTTGTTGAAAACCAGATAAGAAGATTAAGCGTCTTCGTACTGATAACGATTTGGAATTTTGTAATGATAAATTCAATAAATTTTGCAAAGATGAAAGAATCTCTAGACACTTCACAGTTCCAGGAACCCCGCAATAGAATGGTGTAGCCGAACAAATGAATAGAACTCTATTAGAGAAAGTCTGTTGCATGTTATCAAATTCTGGCTTACCTCAAGACTTTTGGGCAGAAGCAGCTTCTACGGCTTGCTATTGGGTGAATCGATCTCCGTCCATTTCAATTGGTTATAAAACTCCAGAAAAAGTCTGGTCTGAAAAGCCTGTTGATTATTCTGAATTGAGAATATTTGGATGTCCTGTTTATGTTCATGTCAATGATGGCAAATTTGAGCCTAGATCTAAAAAGGGCATATTTATCGGTTATCCTTCTAGTGTGAAAGGATATAAAGTCTAGTACCTTGATCCTAGATCACCAAAGTCTATCATCAGCAGGAATGTTGTGTTCGATGAATTAGCCATGCTTTATCCAAAAAGGGAGTCCTCTGTCTCTTCTGACATAAATATTCTTAATTCAAACAAGCAGGTGAAAGTTGAAATTGAGGTGGAGAATCCATCATCTCCATTGATGAATACTCAGGAGCCCACTTTTTCAGAAGTAGAAGAGCCAACATTTGAGGAAGAAGAGCATCCTATTGCAAGAGACTGACCAGAAAGGGAAAGAAGAAAGCTTGTAAGGCTATCTGATTATGTCACTCTTGCCTGCGTTGCTGCACTAGAGACAGATAGAGTTGGTGATCCTTTCACATATTTAGAAGTTATTTCCCGTATTGATTTCACAAAATGGTTGATAGCTATGCAAAAAGCACTACAAGAAAAAAGGAATTTCCCGACGGAAATTCCCGACGGAAAATAAGGAATTTTCGTCGGGGAACTAAATTGCCGACGGAAATTCATTCCGTCGGCATATTAGTCGTAGGCAATTTTACCGACGGAATTTTTTCCGTCGGGAAAATTGCCGACGGAAAAAGAATTTCCGTCGGTAAAATTGCCGACGGAAAATGAATTTCCATCGGTAATTACCGACGGAAATTATTTTTCCGTCGGCAATTTTCCCGACGGAAATTTTTTCCGTCGGGAATTTTACCGACGGAAAATGAATTTTCGTCGGTAACCGACGGAAATTCATTTTCCGTTGGCAATTTTTACAAAAAAAAAATAAATACTAATAAATATGTATTTTATAACCCTTTTGTACAATTACAAAAATACCCAGTATCAAACCGCGGGGGCGTTGCCCCCGCACCCCCAACCCACTTTATACGTAGCCCGAAAACTAACTACGAAAACCCCCATCGGACAGATGTTGTCGCTCCGCTCCGTTCGCTCGTTACGCTCCGCTCCAGCATCTGTCCCTTTGTATATATATATATGAGCCATACACAACAACAATAATAATAATAACTAAAATTAACACAACTTCTTAATAAAAATAATAACAATAATAATAATTAAGATAATTATTTAATAAAACTATTAATAATACTAATTAACCTATCCATTACATAATAATAATAATTAACACAACATTGCAATAATCAACAGTACAGATATTTCTTTTCAGGGAAAAACATTAGAAAATATTTCTTTGCAGGGAAGAACATTAGAAAATGACTTGAAAACCTTACCAGATTACTCAATCATTATCCTTTTTTTATATGAAGCGTACTTAACATGAAGAAAAATAATTTTATTGAAAGAAACATGCACCAGCACTTGGAAGCAGTAAAAACCTTAATAAATAACACACAACTTGAAATAGAAGGGTAACTTTTCACTCACTGCCCTCCAATTAGTCTTGACCTCACTTTATTTACTGAAACTTAATCTCGTTACTTAGAAATCACTAATTTAATTCAAATAACAATTATGTACTTTTAACATTCTGCAGTAGAAAAACTCAGGCAAGAGACTGATAGTGCATCCATATTTTATTATTTTGTAGTTTTGCTCTTCTCTTTCCTCACACTCCTTATTCCTTCTAATGTTAAATTTTCTCTCTTTTGTAACTGTTGAAATCAACAAAAATTCATTTGTAAGAATCTCCTTCATTTATACTTCAATAGTGCCAATCTTTGAAAAAAACAAAACATCAGAATTTATCCCTTTTGTATATATATATATGAGCCATACACAACAACAAGACACTTTATTATCTTCACCTGTATGTAGATAAAAACACATGATGCTAAATCTATCATCAAGAACTACAATATGAAATGGCAATTAAGGTATTCAGAGAAAGATTAATCAAAGTCATTAAACTAATCAATCACCAGTTAGAAATTTACATATCCAGCCAGATTTTATTCATTTATTCCCGTTAATCAAAGATTTTGCACTTGAAGACAAACGGTAGAATTCATATGTTAAACAGATAAGTGGATGCCATTTAACAGTTCTGCAGATGATATAGAACAGAAAAACACTGATTAAACAGGAAATTGAATTTAAACCAAAAATCTGCTATCCTGTAAAGAATCCAATGCTAATTTAACAAACTGAATTGCCCTCACAATAATTAATAACAGACAATAATCAAAATTTCCATCCAACTCAGTTCAGTAAATACTTCTGGTGAACCACATAATCGTTTTCTCCAAAACGATGGCAGCAATTGATTGTTCAACATCAAAAATAAAATTCTCAACGTAATACAAACAAGGGAATATTTTTTCCGTAAGAATGCTAACCATTATTCCTAAATTTCTGAACAAAGAGGCAAGAGTAAAACGTTCAATGATTTTTTTTTTCCAGGGAAACAAACTGAAAAAACTACTGAATTTGAATCCAATACAAGAAGAACCTCACCGGAGATCGGCATCTATGGGATCGGACGGCGGAGACATCATGCGGCCACCGCCCTTGATGAGATGAACGGTTGAAATTCGATGTTGCAACAAAAATGGGGCCTGAGTAAGATCAGTGGGTGAGATCACATGGACAACTTTGGCGACGTTTCTGCGTATCTGAGTGGGGGGAAGGGCGGCGCGTGCGGAGGAGGAGGGGGGCGCGAGCGGAGGGGCTGGCTTGCGAGGGGAGATGAGGGCGGCTGGGGAGAGGGGGCGGCTGGGGAGAGGAGTCGACAGCAGCTAGCGGGAAAGAGGGAGGAGGGGGAGGGAGGCCGGCCGGATCGGAGCCGGAGGGGAGAGGCGGGGCAAGATCGGCGGGGAGGGAGTGCGGCCGGAGGAGGGCGGCGGGTGGGGAGGGCAGAAACCAGGGGAAATCGGGGAGAGAGGGGAGAGAGGAGGGAGGGGAGAGAGGAGAGAGGAGAGGGTGTGTTTTAATAAATTAAAACTTTTAGCGACGGATTTGAAATTCCGTCGCTAATAAAAGAAATTAATTTTTTTAATTTTAGCGACGGTAATTAAAAACCGTCGCTAATTTTAGCGACGGGTTTCAAAATCCGTCGCTAATAAAAGAAATTAATTTTTTATTATAATTTTAGCGACGGAATTTAAATTCCGTCGCTAACATTATAATAAAAAATTAATTTCTTTTATTAGCGACGGATTTTGAAACCCGTCGCTAATTTTAGCGACGGTAATTAAAAACCGTCGCTAATTTTAGCGACGGTATTTAATTTTCGTCGCTAATAAAAGAAATTAATTTTTTATTATAATGTTAGCGACGGAATTTAAATTCCGTCGCTAAAATTAGCGACGTTTTTTAATTTCCGTCGTAATTTCGGTCGTTAAAACTGGAGGAAAATTATTCCCGCCATTTTTAGCTACGGAATTTTTTTACCGTCCCTAATTAGCGACGGAAAGCACATTCCGTCGCTAATTAGCGACGAAAGTTTTCTTTCGTCGCTAATTAGCGACGGTATGTTATTTCCGTCGCTAATTAGCGATGAAAATTATTCCGTCGCGAAATCTGCTATTTCTTGTAGTGAAGAGATAGAATCTCTCCACAAAAATAGAACTTGGGAGTTGGTAAAGCCGCCTAAAAATAAAAGGATTATTGGTTGCAAATAGGTATTCAAAAAGAAAGATGGCATTTCAGGTGGTGAAGATGCTAGATACAAGGCAAGACTGGTTGCTAAGGGCTATAGTCAGGTTTAGGGAGTTGATTTTAATGATGTTTTCTCTCCTATTGTCAAACATAGCTCTATTCGAGTCTTGCTTGCATTAGTTGCTATGCATAACTTAGAGTTAGAGCAACTAGATATAAAGACCGCCTTCTTGCATGAAGAATTAGAGTAGACAATTTATATACAGCAACCCAAATGTTTTGAGATTTAAGGCAAAGAAGACCATGTTTGTTTATTAAAGAAATCATTGCATGATTTAAAACAGTCTCCTCGACAGTGGTATAAGCGTTTTGATTTATTCATGGTTGGACATGATTACTGTAGGAGCCAGAATGATAGTTGCATGTATTTCAGAAAACTTACAGATGGTTTATTCGTGTAGTTACTATTTTATGTTGATGATATGCTCATTGCAACTAAGGATATGTCTGAGATCAATAAGTTAAAATCAGAGTTGAGTGATGAATTTGAGATAAAAGATTTAGAAGCAGTTAAGAAAATTCTTAGCATGGAGATCCAAAAAGATAGAGTTAGAGGTAAATTTTATTTAACTCAAAAGAACTTTATTGAGAAAGTGTTTGAGCGTTTTGGCATGAAAAATGCTAAAACTGTAAGTACCCCACTTGTTGCTCATTTTAAACTTTCTGCTGCTATGTCACCACAGTCAGAGAAAGATATTGAGAATATATTACATGTTCTTTACTCAAGTGATATTGGTAGTCTCATGTATGCTATGGTGTGTACTCGTCCTGATATTGCTCATGTTGTAAGTATTGTTAGTAGATATATGTCTAATTCTGGAAAAGAGCATTGGCAGACAGTTAAATGGATTTTAAGATATTTAAGGTGCACTTCGGATCATTATTTAGAATTCAAAAGGAGCAAGGAAAATGTGGTCGATTATGTTGATTCAGACAATGCAGGTGATATCGACAGACGAAGATCTATTACAGGGTATGTGTTTACTCCTTGTAATACTGCTATTAGCTGGAAAAGCTACCTTACAGTTTATAGTAGCATTATTCACTACAGAAACAGAGTACATGGCAATTTCTGAGACAATTAAAGAAGCCATTTGGCTAAGAGGTTTCATTGGTGAACTCAATTCTAATTTAGAAAGGATAATTGTTCATTGTGATAGTTAAAGTGCTATATTTTTTTTTACTAAGGATCAGATATTTCATGAAAGAATAAAGCACATTGATGTGAGGTACCATTTTGTTCGAGATATTATTTCTACAGAAAATATAAGTGTTGAGAAAATTGGTACTGCAAACAATACAACTGATATGTTTACTAAACCTCTTTCAATAAGAAAGTTCAAGCACTGCTTGGACATGATTGGCATTTCTAAAAATTGAAGTTAGCCCGTAAGGGGCATAAATGGTGAAGGTAGAGTCACAGAAAATTTCAAAACAAGGTGGAGATTTGTAAGTGTGTTTTGAAATTAACTAGTTAGCCTACCAATCATATAATTTTTTATTTCTAGTTAACCTACCCAGCACACCATTTTTTATTAGCCAACCAAGCATACCATTTTTGATTTCTTATTGTTTTTGGTTGAAATTGAGTAATGTTTTCACATTGCTTTATAGCCATGCAAAACTATCTTTTAGGTGTGCCAAAAATTTTATCAAATTTTGTTTAGTTTGAGAGAAATTCTCGTTTGAGAATTAGTGTGATTTTGGGTGTAATCGGGTTATGGAATTTTGAGAGTTGGTTTCTCCGCACCTCTTTTTTTTTTTTTTTTGTACCACTTCAAGTTTATTAGTGAAATAATTTTCTGCTCTCCTTTACCCGTGGAGTAGGCATTTTACCGAATCACATAAATTTTTGGTGTTTTCTATTTTCTTATTTCATCTATTTTGTTGTTATTTTATTTATCCAATCATAACTTTTGTTCCGTTGTGGATTTATTCCTAACACTTTCTTTTGCAAGTGTAATTAGCTGACTGAATCCTTTTGGAATATCCTAAGAAATTAATATTAGATGGCAGCTTTAATATAATAATATTTGGTTGATTAATTTGTGGTTATTAATTTGTTGGATTGCATTAGGTGCAAGATGAGAATGATGAAGAAGAAATTGGACGGTGAGTTGTGTTTTTAGTTTGTGTTTATATATGAATTCGGGCCCTTTTACCTTATCATGTACAAGCTTTGAATTAGGTATTTGTTGAGAATGTAATTGTTGGATAGTAAGAGGATGATAATACATTTGCAATTAGTTAGAACAATTTAATTTTTGTAATTATTTCTAAAATAATACATTATTGTTATATTTTTGCAAATATTATTTACTATAATTAATATATTCTCAATTATATTATTTTTGTTAGTTATAATTTTTATATTATTAGTAATTTTATCATTTGAAAATAAAAAATAAATTAAAATAAATACATAAATAAATAAAATTTGTAAATTTAGCGACGGAATACATACTTCTGTTGCTAATTTTAGCTATGTAAACTTAAATTCTTCCCGTCGCTATTTTTAGCAACAGAAGAAATTTCCGTTCCTAAATTTAGCAACGGCTGAGTGACGGCATGTGTCCCGTCGCAAATTTCGTCATTAATTCTTATTAGCGACGGAATTCCGTCGCTAATTGATGATTTTCTTGTAGTGACATATTGATAAGAAAATTAATTAAATCCTATCTCAATAAGTTTGGATCAATTGAGCTAGTTAAATAGACATAATAATTTATAACAAATGAACATTACAAATAATTATGTAATAGAGGTCATTACCATCACTTAAATGTCATCTATAAAAAAAAAGCTGGCATGGAGACATATAAAGGAATTTGACTAATACAACGGAAGTGTCTCCAAAACTCCACATTCATTTTTTTCCTTCCGACATATGTCTAGATAATTATGGATTAATATTTTCTAAGTCTATAATCACATATGATTTTGTTAGTTTCTTAAACAGGGATCTAGGTATCCTTATACATTTAACAGTTGTTACCTTTTTTTTTTATCATCATAATAACAATTGGTCTCATTGCTAGTATGCCAAAATTAATGAAATTCTTATCCCTTTAAAAGTAAACAATCATATATTGTTAATATCTCTAATCGGTTTAGTAAATTGGCATCAATATGATAAATATTGCAGTGGGCCGCATTGTCTCAAATTATTTCCTAAATGGATTTAGCCCACTAATCCGCCCCTATTTGAAATTCAAAACCAAACTTTTGATCCACTACAGTTCCGTTTGAGCTTCTAGTTCCATAATCATCTTTATGGTCCTCGTGCATTACTGTTATTCCTAGTTGGTGGCAACTGCCAACACCAGCTTTTAATTCTACCTAACTATCGCCACTCTAAAAACGTGTCTCTGTCAGCCACAAATCCTCCATATTCTGACCCAAACAAATGGAGAACCCAATCTTTATCTACAAAAATAAGCAAAGGAATCTATGCAATAAGATGGATAAATACTTAAATAAACTATTAATGATAATTTAAAATGCAGGTGGCAATATTTTAAGTGAATTTCTTCCATTTTGATGCCATTAGATTTTTAATTGGCAATACTCCCATTGATTAAAATAGCGACAACATATATTACTTTGTCCTCACTATCATATGTCATGAAGATTAATTTTTTTCCTCAGTCGTGACACTTATTTTAGTGAGGAAAGTTCATATTTCCTTGCAAGTTTGTTGGGAAAATTTGTAATAAGCAATATTTATAGTCCTTCCTATTTTTCCTCGTTATTTCACATATTTTAGTAATTTAAACAATTAAGTCCATCAATCATATTGTAAAGAGTATCGGTTTGAATGTCGGTAGATAATTTATATAAATTTATATAATTTAGACAAACTGTCATTTTGGTTGGTAAGGAATTTTGTATATATATAAGTAGGGGTGAGCATGGTCGGTTAACCGGTCCATTAGCCCCAGTCCATTAACCAGTCCATTAATATCGGTTTTTTGAAATTACAGTCCATTAACCAGTCCATTACCATCGGTTAACCAGTCCATCGGTTTCGGATTTTCGGTTCGGTTACCCAATATTTTTCGGTTAACCATTATAATTATAAATATATCATAAATAAAATTAAAATGTTCAATATACTTAAAAATTAAAATTTTTTCACTATAATATAACATTATTGTTGTTAAAATAAAAATATTTTGTGGATATAAGCAAATTTGTTTTAAAAAATTAATATTTAATAAGTAAATATATTAATCGGTGTATAATCACTTTTAATTAGATAAATTGTTATACTTACTAATAGCCAATTAAAAAAACTTAAAAACTTTAAAATAATTAGTATAATGAAAAAAAAATACATTATCACCTTTAATTTGGATAAATTGTTTATAAATTATTAAAAAATTAATAAATTAACTAAAAATTCGGTTTCGGTTCGGTTAACCGGTCACATGAGTCAAAAACCATTAACCAGTCCATTAATATCGGTTTTTTCAAAACACTAACCATTAACCAGTCCATTACAATCGGTTAACCAGTCCATCGGTTCGGTTTCGGATTTTTTTTCGGTTAACCAAGTCCATCGGTTTTTTTGCTCACCCCTATATATAAGGGAAGAAAAACCAGAGACTCGAATTTGAGATCTCATAATATATTATAATTAATATGTATTGCTAGAATGTCTCATTGAAGGCAATTTGTGTTTTTCTTATTTAATTTTAAATGTTATGTTTATGGACAAAACCTAAATTTAATAATAAAGAGAACAAAATCTTAATTTATTTTTTTATAAGGGAGCAAAGTTTAATATATTCTAAATAAGGTGAGAAATTTTGATTTTTATTTAATATTTTAATTAATTTTTTGAAAAAAAAGAAGAATTGTTTTTTTTTTTTTTTAATGTGAATGGATCCGCCCTCATTATTATCCATTCTTTATGCATTTAATTTTTTCATAAATGATGAGTAAAAAAATAGATTCCCATTAAATCTAAATTTATAGATTCCCTATAAAGAAGAGCATGCATGTACGTTGTGCAGCATGCAAACCATGAATATCATCGCCACCCCCACCCCCCAGCCCCACCCCCAGCCCCACCGCCAGTATCAACATCTACACCATGGAAGATTTCTTCCTAACCCTCTGATCTCCATTTTCATATTCAGAAAAACCGCAGCTAAGAGACAGACTAATATGAACAAGCTCCCTTTCCCACCTGGCCCTACCGCATGGCCATTGGTTGGCAATATTCCCGAAATGATAAGGCATAGGCCTACATTCCGGTGGATTGACCAACTGATGAAGGAGATGAAATACTACGTTTGTATGTTCCGATACTGGAAAACTCGCGTTGTTATCGTAACTTGTCCAAATTTTGCTTGTGAAGTGGTTAAGAAAAACGATGCTGCCTTCGCTAGTAGGCCAATGGCTTTTTGTGCCAAAATCCTTAGCGGTGGATATTTAACCACAAGCTCTGTGCCTAGCACTGATCAGTGGAAGAAAATGCGAAAAATTCTAACTTCAGAGATCATTAATCCAGCTAGGCTTAATTGGCTCCATGATAAAAGAGCTGAGGAGGCAGATAATTAATCTTGTGCTTTATATAAATAATCAGTACAAAGCTAACAGATCTGTTAATTTAAGAATCGCTACCCGACATTACTGCGGGAATGTGATTAGAAAGATGATCTTTGGCGAGAGATATTTTGGGAAAGGAATGGCTGATGGTGGACCAGGAGATGAAGAAATCAAGCATGTGGATGCCGTTTTCGAAGTGCTCAAATATTTATATTCATATTGTATATCTGATTTTGTTCCTTTCTTGGAAGGTTTTGATTTTGATGGACAGGAAAATATTGTTCTTGGTGCAAATAAGACCATAAGAGGTTATCAAACCATTTAATTGATCGAAGGATCAGACTTTGGAGAGACGGTCAAAGGAACAAAAAAGAAGACTTGCTTGACGTCTTCATTAATCTTCAGGATTGTAATGGCGAACAGTTGCTTACTCCTGACGAGATCAAGAACCAACTCGCTGTAAGATTAATCTTAAACTCTTCGCTTTTTCAAAGATCATTTCACATAGTTACGAACTGACCATATTTTTTCTATTATAATTTCTGAATGAAATTGGAAGCTTGACGTGCATATATAGTTATTATGCACGTTAAGACTAATATAACCACCTCCTCCATGAAGGTGGCGTTCTGGGTCGAACTTGAGCGGATCAGGCCATGTGTTGGGGTTCCTTCCGAGACCATACCTACTTGAAACTACCCAGCTCCCTTTTGGGATTAAATATCCACCAACTTCAACATCTTGTGTAGCAAAATGAGGAGGGATGAAGTGTGTGAAAAAAAAAATAGAGTGATAACTACTTCATCCCTCCTTATTTTGCTACACAAGATGTTGAAGTTGGTGGATATTTAATCCCAAAAGGGAGCTGGGTAGTTCAAAGTAGGTATGGTCTCGGAAGGAACCCCAACACATGGCCTGATCCGCTCAAGTTCGACCCAGAACGCCACCTTCATGGAGGAGAGGTTGTCCTCACTGAACATGAACTAAAGTTCATTACTTTCGGCTATGGCCGCCGTGGATGCGTAGCTGATCGGCTTGGAAGCTTTATGACTGTAATGCTGCTTGCCAGGTTGCTTCACTGCTTTACCTGGACTGCTACCACTGTTGATCTTTCTGAGCCTATTGACGAACTTTGTCCTGCTAATCCGGTTATGGCTTTTGCTAATCCCCGTTTGCCTCCTCATCTTTATCCTACTTATCCATGACTATTGTGTTGGAAGTATTTCTTTTAGAATAAAATCCTAATATTCAGGACTGTTTGCTTTTTAACTATTTCCACTAGCTGTTAACATAAAATATGTTTAGTGAATTTTGTGGGTTGTTTTCTATTTTCAGTTTTTTGTATGGCTATATATAAGCCAATAGTGATTATCAATAATAAGCAAGTTATTAAGTCACTTTATACACTTGAGCTTTTTTTATCATTTTTGTCTCTACATATTGGTATTTCTTTTTTAGTTTCATTATTGTAACTTCCTAATAAGATTTGGAAGCAAAGTGAAATTCGGTTTCTGTTTGGAGGCTTTTTTACAAATCTTAAAGTAATTCGGATAACAAATGTTGCACATCAAAAGTTTGGATAATAATTTGGACAATTTGGAGGGTTAATTTTATGCTATAAGTATGAAAAATTACACATCGAAACATATAAGATCTTCAAAATTACAATCATACCCTTATTTTGGCCCCAATTTTTTGAAATATTTTGCATAGAGGTATATCAAAAGTTCAAAAATTAAACTATATATATATATATGTCCTTTTCCATTTCTTTTTTCCTCTTTTTAGATGAAATGTAATATTTAATATCGTCAATAGATCAATGGATGGAATTCTGTAAAAATAACAAACCGTTTAGTGGTGGATAAAATTGCACCAATTTCGATATTGTTCGAGTAATATTAAGCCGGTTGGAACTTTAGAGATAATAATATTGTACTTTTTGACAAAATAATTTTAGAGACGAATTTGCATTTTGAACCTAACTTCTTATGTAAGAATGAGTGGTCACATTAAATAAAACATAATTAAAGGATCAGATATACTCTCGTGCTATTTAAAATAAATCACATTTGTCCTACATTTTTCTTTTTCATTTTCTTTTTTGGTTAAAAAAGTGATATTAGAGTGACCACAATGTTCAAATATGTCCTAGCTTCTTCGGTCGCTAGCTTCATTGGATTGCTATAAAAGATACCAAGAAAAAAAAACAAACAAACCTCCATTTTGTTGCTTAAGAAGATGGGACAATTTTTTTAATAATGTTTTTTTAATAAAATATCATAGAAATGGGGTGTGTCAGAAACTATTTGTGAGATTGGGGTTAATTGTAAAAACGCAATAAATCGTTGCGTTTTCAGAAATGGGTCCCACAGGATGTGTGTCAGACGGCAGTCTGAAAACGCAACAGTCTGTTGCGTTTTCAGACTGACAACGCAGCCCCCTGTTGCGTTTTCATACGAATTATTTGCTTTATCTACGATCTCATTTCTTCTTCTGCTTGCATTCGTTCAGCCACCGACTCTAAAATATTAGTTGCAAATTATTTTTTGAACATCAATAGCAAAATTGTTGGAGAATATTATTTGATACGGTAAGATTTAGATATATTTTTAGCAATTTAATTATTATGTATGTTGTATTTACATTTAATTTTATATTTATTTAATTGAAAATCGAAATTAGTCGGGAGGCAACGACTTGCGAAAAAAATAAGTGAAATAGCTATTAAAGTGAGGTAATGTATCAATTTAAATATATTTTGTTTGTTATTGTTTACGGTAAAAAAAATGTTAATAGATATATATAGATATTTATTGTTATTAGTATAATATAGTTTTAAATTTAATTTTTCGTAATTGTTATTATTGATTTTTAGTATAATTTATATATTAAAATATTATTTTATTTAAAAAATCTGTTTGTTGAGATTTTGAAAAAGGAAACGATGAAAGTAATATTAGTTACGTGTAATTTACGTATTGTAAGTTATATACTGAATTTGAAAAATAAGGATAAAGTTAAAAATAAATCGAAAAAAATCGATAATTACAAATTTTGTATGCATATTAATTTTTTTTTTAAATTTACAGTGTTATTATGTGCAATGAATATCATTTATAATTTAATATATACTATTATTTGTGCTATAATTATTATAACGTATTTATATGTTTTTTTTTGTAGACGCGGAAACTATTTGAAAATTATCAAGTCAAGGAAAACGAGGTGAGACCAGCTATTGAAGTCAGGTATTATAGAAATTTTAATATTTTTAAGTTTCGTCATATATTATTTTATTAGTTTACTTTAAATGAGAAATGAAGGTTGAAAATATAATTATTTCTTAATTATAAATTTAATAATTTTAATCTGTTTAATACAATTTAAAAATAATAATTCTAAATTTTTGTTGAATAATCTAAATAGAAGAAATGTACAATTATAAAAAATGATATATTAGGCATAAATATTGTGTAATAATATTATGTAATTTACGTATTTGCGATAATAAAGTTAAAAAATAATTTTTAATTATAGCTTATTTTGTAATCATAATATTTGTATTGTATTACATGAAATAGTTAAATATTAATTAATGAATTTATCATAAAATTGTTGACAAATAGTTTTGAAAAAATTTTTGACTGATAGGGACTAGAAAAATGTCATCATATACGGAATTATATTTGCACACTGGAGGAAAAATTGGTTATGGAGCGTCAGGTTTTCAATATGACATATCCGGTCCGAATGCTATTACCAGGAGATTAAGACTTAAAAATAAGCCTACTTTTGCTGAATTGGTTCATAAAATTCACGTGAAATTGGGTTTAAGTAGGAACGATATGGTTTCTAGAATTATATATAAGAGACCAATGTTCAATGGAGGGTCATTATGTTGGACGTCGGTGGATGTAGTAGAAGATGACGACATAGATGCAATATATGAAAATTTAAGAAGATACGAAGGTTATAACTTGGTGGAATTAATCATTGTAATAGCAGAGGGTGATGCAGGTGGTAATCTAGGGGGCAGTCTACATTTGCATGACAACGATTATGAAATGGTAAATGAAGGGGTGCAAGAGGAAAATAATGAGATACCTCAACAATTATGTGTGAATGATGTAGGTCCTAGTCAGCCAAGGCAGTCTGTTAGTCGACAAGACAATGAAATTTTCTCTCAATTTGATGGCGGTGCAATGCAAAATGTTGAGGTCAGTCGACAACAACCATCATATATCCAAGAAAGAGATCGTCGTCCCAGTGCAGCACGACACTCCAGCGGTCGACGAGATGGTAATTTGTTAACTAGGGCGGCATCTGTCGGAGCAGGGTATGATTATCAACCCACATCAAGTAGCCCAATTCCTGCTGCCTCTTCAAGTCAGCCTAGGCGATCATTCAGTCGAAGGGTTGGTAATTTTCTTAGCAGGTCAATTTTTGGCACAAGATCTGGAAGTCATTCTGGGGACAAAAATTTTAATCAGGGAACTGGTATGGAGCGCAGTACAGGAATTGAACAGGACAATCAACGACCTTCTGTTTCTCGCACCCCAGATGCCAGACATAGAAATTCAATCTCTCATGTCGCAGATGTGGGGCGCAGAAGTTCAGTTTCGCAGATACAAGATATCAATCAACGTCATTCGGTTTCCCAGATTGCAGATATTACTCCTAGTCAACCTTGGTTGTCCATGTGTAGGCAAGATGGTGATTTACTCGGAGATCGTATGTCTGGTAACTCTGCAAATTTGTGGAAAATAACGGCACATTTTGCAACCCCACTAGTGTTAATGTTGGAAATGAACCGTCGATTAATTTGAGCTACGAGGATGATGATGCCGTGTTCTCACTGAGCCATGATTATGTTTCGCCTAATGATGATGCAGAGGCCGAATATGCTAATATTCTAGTGGAAAGTGCAAGCTCAAAATCTGGAGATGGTGATGATTCTGATAATACTCAAGACGTCAGTCCATTAACATCAATGCATCCAAGCGGTGATATAAGCCCGGTCAATTTCATGTTTCAATCTGTGCACTATACAAATATGGACTTTGATGCGTCCCAGGTTGATGTGTCGGAAGGAGTTCGATATCATACATGGGATGGTTGCTCGGAATTGTCGACTGGGTTGGTTTTTACTAGCAAGGATGAAGTGAAATCTTGTGTGAAAAAGTACTCAATCATGAAAAATGTTGACTTCAGAGTAATTGAATCGAAGCCAAACTACTGGGTGGTAAGGTGCGCACAGTCTGATAGTGGGTGCAGGTGGAGGTTAAGAGCAATAAAAAAGGGAGTAAGCCCGTTATGGGTAATCACAAGATTTCAAGGACCACATTCATGTCCAGGTGGTAATCTTTCAATGGATCACAGGCAACTGGGATCAGAAATTATTCGGAATTGCATGCTGGGCATGGTCAGTAAGAAGCCCAACCTTCCAGTCGATGTTATAATTGCTGCTATTAAACAGCAATTTAAGTTTGATGTATCGTACACTAAGGCATGGTACGAGAAAATGAAAGCTATCGAGTCCATATTTGGCAATTATGTTGAGTCATTTGAGAGATTGCCAGGTTTTTTACTTGCTTTGCAAGAATATAATGCGGGATCCGTTTATGAGTTTGTGCTACAAGAAACCGCAGATGCAAATGTAAAGCAGTTTCAACGGGTATTCTGGAGCTTTAAACCAGCCATTGATGGTTTTGCTCACTGCAAGCCAATTCTCTTGATTGATGGAACATTTTTTACTGGCAAATTCCAACAAACACTTCTGATTGCCAGCTCAGTCGATGGTAATGACATGTTGTTCCCAGTTGCATTCGCAGTTGTGGAATCGGAGAAAAAATCAAGCTGGGCATGGTTTATGTTTATGATTCGAAAGCATGTAACTGTACGTGTCGGCCTAACAGTTATATCAGACAGACACGCAGGTATAATGGCAGTGTTCCGAGTGGATGGAAGGAACCTCTCAGCTTCCACAGGTTTTGCTTGCGCCATTTCGTAAGTAATTACAACACCCACCACAGGAATCCTACGATTAAAGATTTACTGTACAAGGCTGGTAAGCAAACCCATCCATGAAACTACTTAATAAAATTTATTTGCTAAGTAACTAATATTAACATTTTATTGTAGTCGCACAATTTGAAAAGCGTAAGTTTGAGGATAAAATGGACCAAATCAAAGATCTTGACCAAGATTCCTATAATTGGGCGATGAGGATATCTTTGGACAAATGGACATTATCCGAGGATGGCAGGTATCGCTATGGTCACACCACGACGAACATTACAGAAAGTGTTAATAGTGCCCTTAAAGGAGTGCGTATGATACCGATCACTGCAATTGTTGAGCATACTTTTGGGAGGTTGGTCAAGTACTATGAGCAGAGGAGGGGTTTTTACACTACTAAAATGGCACAGGGTTTACTCTTCACTCCAAGATGCATTGAAGCTATGCAAGAGCAAGCTAACATTGCTCGAGCGCATATTGTTATCAGCTATGATAGTCGCTTTAAATTGTTCAGTGTCATTGATCGTAGAGCATCGGAACATAATGCTGCACCAGACACCTACATATTGAGTCTCGAAAGGCGAGAATGTGAGTGCGGTAGGTTTCAAGGAACAAAAATGCCATGCTCACATGCCATCGCAGCCTGCATGAGTAGAAATCTAGAAATGTATCAATTTGTAGATAAGTGTTACAGCATTACAGAAGCACTGAAATGTTATGATGGCCATTTTCGACCTATGGCACATAGAGCCTACTGGCCACATTATAATGGCCCCAGAATTAAACCTGATATGCAATTATTGAGGAAGAAAGGTCGGCCACGAACATCTCGCATACGCAACGAGATGGATACTCGTGAACGGGGTAATGTGACTCGTTGTAGCAGGTGTGGAAATGTAGGGCACAATAAAAAGACATGCAGAGGTGCAGCTGGCTCATCCAGTCAATATTGTAGGGATTGAAATTATCTTCATTGTAAAAATTTGATGTTACATATTTCATGATATGTTAAGTGTATTTTTTATGTTTTGATTACATACATGCAAGTTCGCATCAGTGCGTAGATTTGATATTAACCAATTGCAAATTATCATCATCGACTAGATTTGGTATTAAACATTAAATGCTAACTATTAAGTTTGCTTTAAAAGGTAAGCAAATTTACATACACCAAATATTACATAATCGAAGGATAATGTAAAAAAAAAATGAGAATAATAAAGATTACATACAATAAAAAGTATAACTCAATCAAAATCTCCTATTATGCGATGATGTGCTGTGTGATTGAGAATGGGGATCCGCTTGATAAGGGTTTGGATTTTGGGGTAATGTCGATTCCTCATTATAACCACCACTATATAGGGGTTCATCGGCCAAAGGCATGGTTCCAATAACATCAGGACCGCCAAATAGTTCGTTAAAGAAATCATCCTGTGGAACTGACTGGCTACTCTGGCCATAAATGTTGTATGGTGGTACTTCTTCAGATAAGCTCACATTTAAATCAACATTAATCCTAGATGGACCAGCTTCAAAGTCATAGCATGTTGAAGGACCACCGGCATCTGAGAAAAATTGTTGTTGCCCGACTGGAGGCATACTGAAGGAAGTGGAGCCGGCATCAAAATTAAAGGGCCATTGCAAAGGCTGAGGGACAGGGTGTAGTCCAGGATGCATAGGAATAGGTGCCACTGTCGAACGTCTCTCTGACATTCCTCGCCTACTACGTCTAGTTTGGCGAAAATCTTCATATGGTATTGATAATGGTGGAATCTCAGCCGCATCAGGAACAGGCTGGCGTGGATAATCAGTATATGTCCGGTCAAATGCACCAACGACACCTAAAATTCCCTCTGATGTCAATCGAATAGTAGGCCCTTCATTAGATACCTCCGCAATATTACTGTGGTATATGCGCTCCGCACCATCGGCCTACATGAAAAAAAAATAACTTATTTAAATCTCATATATAAAAGTGTTCATATCTTTCAAACTTAAAATCATACTGATGCTCCCATTGACGCTCCGAGCGGGGTAATCCACCGTCTTGTCCGCGATATGTACCATTGCATGTATTGCGATCTGGGATGTAACAACGCATTGATAACAGGTCCGGTTACTACCCGAATGTGTCGATTAAGCCATTCAAAAATGAAATTTGAAAATTTCAATTCCCAGTTCTGATCAGTATGGCCCCTCAAATCAATGGAATGCACTGAATCATTATTCTGTGGAGCGTATGGAATCGGTTGATCCATCCCGAATTGCCTTAAACATCTATCGGGTTGATGCCACTCAATAATATGAAAACATACCAGTGGCACTACAGATCTCCAACACGCATGCCCACTTGTACAAAAATGTGGCAATAAGTGCATTACATTCCTGTACGGCTCCCATTCCATCTTCAAAAAAATAGGGCATTCAGTTAGTTAGTCTATTCAGTTAACACAACAAAAAAATTAAATTTTAATTTACAAAATACAACCAAAATCAAAATACGTACCTGATCATAGCGCTGCATGTCTAAATCCTTGCGGTATTTTTGTACATCTTTAGTATTATTATTTCTTAAATCCAACGGGGATCGCCACCTAAACATCAACAAAATTAGGTGATTAGCAAATTTATGGTAATAAATATTACTAACGATATTCAACCATGAAATATATTAAATAAATTTTACCTATATCCATAGGGTCTGCTCTGATCTAATACAACATTATGAATAAAGGGCGGCCGAAATTGATTAAGTCTCTCCCACGCCCACTTTTGTATTAATTGGTGGTAACCACCAAGACCGTTCGCCCTAGGTCGAGTCGCACGACACAACTCTCTGTACAGCCAGGCCAAGACGGCTGATCCCCAACTATACTCTCCCGCTTGGGCTAAATCCTCTAACAATGGGAGCCACATCAAATGTATGAAATTATTTGTTGTGCCTGGACATAGTAGTCCACCAATACAGCGTAATATCCAAGCACGCGCAAAGCACTGAATATGGTAGTCCGTTGCCCCAGCAGGTAAATGACTGAAATTCTGACTTAACCACGTCAGTTTAATTTTAAGTCCCCTAATTGCATCTTCTGGGGGAACTTGGCCCAACAACTGACCACATAAATTCGGCCAATCATGCTGAAAGTGCCCTGTCACAGCACGTCCTTCGACAGGTAGCCCGGTCAGTATCTGTATATCCTCCAGTGTTATTGTAGTCTCACCAACAGGAAGGTGGAATGTATGGGACTCCGGTCTCCATCTCTCGACAAGAGCAGTCATTAAATCCACATTAACATTCATTATACCGATTTGCGAAACTCCATAAAATCCTGCTAATCTCAGATACGGTATAATTCGCTCATCGATATTCCTGTAATGACTTTCAACGCTAGCTCTTCATGCGAATAAAACGTTGTGTTCAACCTAAAAATAAATAAATTATCAGACAAATATATATAATACTAAATTTGTCAAATGACACAAGAAGACATTAAGTACTGCCAAAACACTTACAGTTCCCGCCCATACTGCATCAGCTCGATGCTTGCCACTCAAAGTGAGCAGCTCATCAACGTACGGTCCCGGATTGATAAATTCTTGATTTCTAAAATTTTCCATTACTTAATAACCTAAATGCCCATAGATAACATGTGTTACTTTTGCATATTTAAAGCATAATTTATAGTAAGCATAACAATAAATAAAATATTCCTATAATTCAAATATATTCGTCAATTAATATAAAAACAAAATCAATATGTCAATTTTTTTTAACGTATTTGTTATCATTATAGGTTCATATTTTCATAATATTATTATATTTTTTATAATAAATAAATATGAATATCAATAATATGTCAAAAAATTTCAATTTTCAGTTCATATGAATTATATATTTCATAAATATCATTTTAATATAAAAAATTATAACACTGTTTCGTATACATTTTTCCTTAACACTATATAGATATAGATAAATAATCAAACCAAAAATATAAAGTCAACAATAAATGCATGTCATTTTAATTAGTCCTAAGACTACATTTTTCATTTTACATTATTCTAATATGTAAGATTAAAATATATTGTAAATAACCAAATAATAATAAAACGGTATAACTTACTTTTATTTTTTTCGTCTTCACAATAAATCGTCAGAAATAACCTGAAATTTATAATACAACAGAGTTAAATATTTTTACAATTACAATAATAAAATACAATCAATTTTATTCTTATTAATTTTTACTACTGAATTATATATTATTTTATCGATACCCGTTAACTCTCAAATATAATAAAAAATTTTACACTCTAATTTTTTATGACGTAAAAAAGTGACGAAAATTTTACAATAACGTAAAAATTTGGATAATAATTTTTTTCTGCACTGAATAAAAATATTATTTTTTTTGTTATAATAAAAGAAATAAAAAAATTATTTTTTTGCTGGAACCAAAATAAAATAAATAAGCTGGAATGAAAAAATAAATTAAAAAATAGCTTGTTGAATAAAAGGAAATAAAGAAATTGAAAGAAATAAATATAAACAAAGAAGTTGAATAAAAGGAAACAAAAAATGAATAAAAGGAAACAAGAGCCGAAGGAAACAGAGGATTTTGCTATTTTTGGCTGGGGGATGAAGTAAAAACCGAAGGAATGCCAAAGTGTGCATTCCTTCGGATGAATTTGGGGTTTAAATACCCCAAATTCAACTTACATCCAACGGTCCGGTCAAATTGATTTGACTGGACCTGACATCTGAAGACGCAGCACTGTGCTGCGTCTTTAGATGTCGCAGAGCCCATGTGACAACGGTCACATGGGCGTCTGAAAACGCAGCCACTGGCTGTATTTTCAGACTGATCCTTGACACAATGACGCAACCATGTGCTGCGTCATTGAAAAAAACCCCAAACCCGCAATTATTTTCTGACCCACCCCATTTTTATAATATTTTATTAAAAAAACATTATTAAAAAAATTGTCCCTAAGAAGATATTATTGTATATCGTATAAGATGACTTAGTACACTATTTATACAGAGTATGAGGCCAGAACTGTTGAGATAAGTTTGACAGCTACTGGATTTGTATTGTAACAACTAAGTAAACTAAAAAATAAATAAAGGATATTATTTACTCTAACACCCACCCCCCACCCCTCTAAGCTGATGCCGGTGTGGAGCATAGGCAAAGCTTGTTTCGATGCAATTCAAACAGAGACAAACCCAGTGGTTTTGTCATAATGTCAGCAACCTGATCATCACTTGACATGAATTTAATATTTAAGAGACCACGCTTGACACTACAAAAAAATGCGAATTAGCGACTAAAATTAGCAACGGAATTAGCGACCATTTTCTGAATTCGTCGTGAAAATGCATATTTTCAATTTGGTATTGAGTTTAGCGACTAAATAGCTACGAAAAAATAAACCGTCGCTAAATTTTGGCGGTAAGTGATGGCACCATTTATTTGCGACTAAATTAGCGACTGTTTTTTTAATCACTAAAAATTATTCAATTTATCAATAATTTTGCGACTGTATTGTAGACGCTAAAAATTTAGCGACTAAATAGCGACGGAATGATTGGTCGCTAAATTTGAAGCAACTGGTTTGCGACGGTTTAGCGACTAATGTGTCGTCGCTAATTTAGTCGCTAAATAATAAAAAATCTGCCCCGACCTAACCCAAAACTACGTCGTTTTGGCCCATATATTTTCTTTTTTCTCTTTCTTTTCTTTTTCTCTTTCTTCTCTTCCTTTTCGTGGTCTCTGCCCCGATCTCCCCCTTTTTTTCCAGCCGCCCCATCTGCTTCTTTCCTTCCCTCGCCGTTGTTCCAGCCATCTTCCCTCACCGTCTCCACCATCTTCGTCCTCCCCTCCGTTCACTACAGCTGTCACCGGAATTCCTCTCATTCTCTTCCTCTTTGCGCTCGACGGCAGCCTCATTTCTTACCTCTATTTACTGCATTTTGCTCTAGGTTTGTAGCTCCATTCTGACGTTTTCTTGCCTGCCGCCGACCACCAGTCACGCCAACCAAGTAAGTGACCAAAATACCGAATCCTTGTAACTGATAATAACAATCAATCCATTGATCTCTCTCTCTCTCAAACCCTAACTCAGCTCCACTAAACTCGTGGCTTATGCTTTATGTGGAATCTCAATCGCGTAAGTTAATGGCCATAGATCTCACATGCCGTTATTGTCTGTTTTCCTTTCTCTTTTATTAAATTTGAATCTTAGATTTGTGAGTAGTGATCTCTTGTCGAATTGAGGTATTTTTCGATGGCTAATGTGTTTTCTGCAATTGATTTTTAATTTATTGAGTATATAAAGTTTCCTAAAGATATATAATATGGTTCAGTGACAAAAAAGTGAATATTATGATGAATGATTTAATTTGCTTGGTCTCTAAAGTAGCGGAAGCAACTAAAATCTATTGGGTGGTTTTTGTTCTACAGGTAATACGATCAATAAGCTTCTCAAGATCCCCAAGTCTAACAACATCATGGTAAATATATCTTCTCACTTAATTACCAAGTAAATAAAGCACCATTAGCCAATTGAACATGTGAATTACATCATCTAAGTGGGGCAAATGACTACAGTTACTCTCTGGATAGGATGTGAAATAGAATGGTTCCTTGTTTTGTTTGTTTCTTTTTTACTAAAATTACAATAAATTATAAAATGAATAAATTCTTCTATCTCAGTTTTTCTTTTTTCCGAGGTTCTTTTATCTCATGGAGGATTGCTTGTACCCTATTTGTGGAATAATTATTTTTGCTTTGTTTGTCCATAGGTTACTGAAGAATAGCTTGCAGGTCTTTTTGTTCATTGCGGTCAGGTATCCAGCTACAATTTGCTCCTTTTGGACAATTCATTTTGCTAATGGTGGATTTTATTCAAATATTTACTTTTTCATTCCTTTTTTGACAAAGGTGGTTGATTGTCGTATATGTGGTGATCCTAACTCTATTCTTCGATTTGCCTTCATTGAGTTTACTTATGAAGGTATTGTTAAAATCTTATATGCCTTATTTGTCTCCATGAAAATGTGTTTATTTGACTGTGAAATGTATATTTGACCATGAAAGGTACTTGCAGAGGGGGCCGGGGCTGCTTTAAATCTGTCTGGGACAGTTCTTGGATATTATCCACTAAGAGTGCTGCCTTCCAAAACTGCAATTGCACCTGTTAACCCCACATTTTTGCCAAGGGTGAGAATTATTTGTAATTAATAAGTTGATATCTTGTCTATTATGGCAAGTGAATCAGTGGTATATTTATATTTATATTTATTCTTTCATCCAGTATTGATTTATTCTGTTATTTAGTTTGTGCATTGGCAGTTTGAAGATGAACGTCAGATGTGTGCGAGAACTGTTTACTGTACTTTTAATTTAAGTATTGTATAATTTAATATACTTTTATTATATTAGAATTATTGTGAATTTATTGTACAAAGTTATTGTGAACTTCTATAAATTGCTAAATAGCACTATTTAGTTTGAATTAGTATTTTTTAAGTATTATACAGTTAATTTACTTTTTTGATATTATATTTTTTAAATTAATAGTAATATTGAAAATATTGTATAATTATTATTTACATAAATTAAATTAAATTTTGGATGTAATAATAATAATAATAATAAATTAAATCAAAAATTATAATAAAAAATTAAATTAAAAATAATATTAAAAAATATAATATTTTTAGTGACGGAATAGCGATGAATTTTTCGTCGCTAATAAATATTTATGCTACTAATTTTAAAGTTATTTAGCGACGGAATTTTCCATCGCTATTTTTCGTGACTGATTTATGGGTTAGTCGCAAAATTTCTTGCGACGGAGCAAATAGCGACTGTTAGTCGCCGCGTCGCTAAAAGTCATTAGCGACGAAAATTTCTGTCGCTAATTGACTTTTTTTTTGTAGTGTGATCTGATCTCGGATGAAATGATAGTCAATTTCCACATGTTTGGTCCTTGCATGAAAGACTGGATTGGAGCACAAGTAGATGGCACTGACATTGTCACACCAAAGAGTTGCAGGAGAAAAAATGGGACAACCAAGTTCACGAAGAAGGGTAGTAACCCACATTACTTCAGCCGTAGTATTTGCCATAGCCTTGTACTCACTTTCAGTGGAAGAATGAGCCACAGTAGGTTGCTTTTTAGAGCACCACGAGATGAGATTTGTACCCAAGTAGATGAGATAACCATTTGTCGAGCGGCGGTCATCTGGATATCCAGCCCAATCACTATCAGAGAAACATTGTATATTGAGAGATGAGTGCTTAGAGATGAACAAACCATAAGATTTGGTGGCTTTAAGATAGCGAAGGAGATGTTTGCAAGCTTGCCAATGACTATCCGTAGCATAGTGCATGAATTGTGCCAATTTATTGACACTAAAGGTAATATCGGGTTTTGTTATGGTGAGGTACTGTAAGGCTCCAATAATCTGGCGAAATTAGCCAGCATCCGCAAGTGGGGAACCATAATACTTGCTCAAGTTGGGAGTGGTGGCCATAGGAGTAGAACAAGTATTTGAATCTTGCATATTGGTTTCAGTTAATAGCTCATCAATATATTTTTGTTGGGAAAGAAGTAGTCCGGCAGCAGTGGAGGTGACTGCAATGCCAAGAGAATAATGTAAGGGGCCAAGATCCCCAGACTTGATGTGCTACAAAAGGCAATCTATCTTATTGGGATCTGAACATGTAAGAATAATGTCATATACATATACAAGAACATAAAAGTGTAAGGGGCCTTGAGAAAGAATAAAAAGAGAGTGGTCTGACTGGGATGACTGAAATCCAAGGTGAATGAGGAACTCTGACAACCATTGAAACCAAGTACGCGGGGCCTGTTTAAGACCGTACAAAGACTTATGAAGCTTGCACACAAAATCAATTTTAGATGGATCATGAAAACCACTTGGCTGTTCCATATAAAAGTCAAGATCAAGGACACCATGGAGAAAGGCATTAGAGATGTCCAATTGCCTAAGAGGCCACGAGTTAACAGTGGCAATGGACAAAATAAGGCAAATAGTAGATAACTTAACAACCGGAGAGAAGGTTTCTTTATAGGCCAAACTTGATTGTTGAGAGTAACCTTTGGCTACGAGATGCGCTTTGTAGCGCGCAATAGAGCCATCAGAGTGTCTTTTAATCCGAAAAATCCACTAGTTACCAATGATATTTTTGTCTGGTGGCCGAAGAACAAGAGTCCAAGTCTAATTTTAAATCAAGGCATTTAGCTCACACTGCATAGCATCACGCCACTCACTATGGAATTTTCTTGTGTAATATTCTTGGGTTCCACTTGAGGTGGGGAAGAAGAGTTGGGTCTAGAAGAGGAGACATCAGTATGGGCATGTTTACGAGTCATAGTAGAGGGCCTCAACTTCATATGGTGAACACGTGGTGGGTTTGGGGAAGTGGTGGTAGGTGCAGAAAAGTTGGTAAGATCAACAACAAGTGGAATAGCAGGATTGGTAGTGGATAAGGTGGGTTGGGATGGGGATGGGTTTTGATAAGGTGTATCAGGATGAGGAGATAAAGTGGGAAGAGGAGATAAGGTTGGTGATGGAATTATAGATAAGGATAACTGATGAGGAGAGGAAGATGGAGTAGAAGTCTTACCCAAGATAGATGCCGATGCAGAGTCCTGTGAAGAATGGGAACCACATGTTACTTGCAACCAAGGAGTGTCGGTTGAGGACAAAGTGGCGGATGGGGAAGTGGGTATGGATGGGAAAATTTTTTCATGAAACTGGACATGGCGAGCCAAATAGATGCGACCAGTCCTGGGATCGAGACACCTATAAGCAGAAGGGAGTGGACTGTTGCCTAGGTAGACATATTGAGAAGACCGAAAACTGAATTTATTTGAATTATAAGGACGTAAGAGAGGGTAAACAGCACAACCAAAAGGCTTAAAGTCCAGATAATTAGGATCTTTGTGAAATAACAACTGGTACAGAGAGGCATTTTTTAGAACATTGGATGGAAGAACATTAATTAACATTGCACTTTGTTCAATAACATAATTCCAAAATGTTAAGGGCAATTTTGCATGGGCTAATAGAGTTAATCCAGTGTCTACAAGATTGCGAATTTTGCGTTCAGCTATCTCATTTTGCTCATGAGTATAGGGACAAGCAATGCAATGAAGGATTCCAACTTTGTTAAAATAAGTATGTAAGCATTAGAATTCGCCACCCCAATCAGAATGAAACGGGTGAATTTTTTTATTAAACTGGCATGCAATCATTTATTCAAAGTTCACAAAAATAGAGTAGACATCACTTTTGTTTTTGAAAAAGTAAACCCAAGTAAAGCAAGTGAAATCATCTATAAAAATAACAAAGTAACGATGTCCAAATTTGGATTGAATAGGGGCTGGACCCCAAACATCAGAAAAAATAATATCAAAAGGAGCAGTACTAGAGTGGGGAACAATAGCTAAATGAACTCTAGATAACTTGCATAACTGACAACTAGAACAGGGACTCAAGAATTTATTAGAGCTAAAATATGTTTATTTTGTAGTAAGGAAGAAAGCTTTGAAATATTGGGATGACCGAGACACTGATGCCAGTCATCAAGAGTAGACTTGGTGGCACCATGGCATGCTTGGTTGGTTTAAGTTGGTAGATCCCATTCTCACTTGGACTTTGCATTAGAATCTTCTTAGTGCGTTAGTCCTTGATGACAAAAAAGGATGGCCGAAATTCAAAAAAAAAAAAGAGTTGTCAGCTGTGAATTTTTGAATAGATAAAAGATGAGATGTAATGCATGGAACACAAAGAATATTATTCAAGTTTAAACCACCATAAGGAGAGGGAGGATACCATTACTAGTGTGAGTTATTTGAAGGCCTTGACCATTACCAACATGAAGTTGTTCGTGTCCATGATACTCATTAATAGAAGCCAAGCTCTGAAGGTCAGATGATATGTGATAATTGGCAACAGTATCCAGAAACCAAGTAACAGGTTGAGCAGCATGAGGAGTGGTGGTAGAATAGTTGGCTGTTGGAAAAGAGAGAGTGTGGGCGGAAGAAGAAGGAAAAGGTGGCTGGTGTGGTATGTTATTCTCACGATGATAACGACAACGACAAACAGAGGCATTATGTTTGGGTTTACCACAAATCTAACAAGTAACATTGCGGCCACGAGAAGCATGGTGATTGAGTTGAAATGGGCAGGAATTGAAGTGGTGAGGTCGAGGGCGAAATTGATTTGTGGAGGTTGGAGTAGGCAGTAGGGGTGGGTTGGATTTGAGAGATATGTTGGCAATGGGTTCATGAAAATTTTTGAGAAGGATTTCATGAGCAACAAGTTGTCCATGAAGTTCAAAGAAAGTGACAGGTTCTGGACGCAAATTCAGTGCTATGATTACTAAATGAAATTTAGTGCCTACGTTACGATAGATAATCGCATTAAATTCAGCGGATATGGGGCGTCCAGCAACGGATATGGGGCGTCCAGCAGCACTTAATTCATCAACAAGAGACTTAGCCTTTTGAAGAAATTGAGTAATTGAGAGATCATTTTTTTGAGTTCTTGAAGTTCAATGTGTAACTGGAGTTGTCTGTTTCGTGAAATAACACCAAAGGCATTTGACAGTGCTTGCCAAACCTGGAAAGAGGATGCCGGACCAATAACATATATGAGAAGACATATTCGGAGAGAGAAGAGAGCAGCCATGAGTGGAGGAGCTGGTCCTTCTTAAACCACTCTTGATAATTTGGGTTTGGAATTTGCTGGGAAGGATAGGAATCTGATGCAATTGTTTCTGGAGGTGCAGGGAGCGTTCCATCAATGTATCCATGCAGGTTTTGATAATTTAGAATAGGAATAAATTGAGTTTTCTCATGCAAGTAAATTTGTGGGCTTAAGTTTAATAGTAAATGTGTGTGTGGATGAGATGGTGGGTGAGGGAGAGGAAGTTGAGGAAGCGGTCATAGTTTTGGAACCAGGCTCTGATACCATGTTAATTGTGAGGCTTAAGAAGATATTACTGTATATCGTATAAGATGATTTAGTACACTATTTATACAGAGTATGAGGCCAAAGCCGTTGAGATAAGTTTGACATTACTAGATTTGTGTTGTAATAGCTAAGTAAACTAAAAAATAAATAAAGGATATTATTTACTCTAACACATTTGAATACAAGCTTCCATATTAAAAAGTTGAAATTCTTACATGTATTCAACTCTTTTTGATATATATATATATATATATATATATATATAAGGCAATTAATAATGTATTAAATATTAGGAAGTATTAGCTAAATATTAAGTACGTAGAACAATAGCTATTTCCTATTCTAATAAAATATTATCTAATTGCTTCAATAGTCATGGTCTTGATTTAGAGTTTTTAAGTGAAATGATTATAAATCCAAGTCAAGTTGGTAGAAGCATGGCTATTAATTTAAAAAGGTTATTTAATTAGTGAAAATTTATTGAAAAGAAGTTGCGCTTTAAAGGCAAATGTGATTTTTTATTCGGTCAGTATATTCTGCTCATTAATTATTGTAACATAGGGTGTGTTCGGTATTACTTTTGTAATAACAAAAATATGCTTATTTGATAAAAAGCTGATTATAAAATAAAAATAAGTTTTGTATTAAATGCTAATTTTAGAAAAATCAATTTTCTGAAAAGTGAAAAAAAAATTTATTAGAAAAAGATAGAAATTAAAATTTTTCAGAAAAAGTGATTTTTCAGCTTTTAAAAGCAGCAGATTTAATATTTTTTTTAGATAAAAATATTCCTTATTTTATTTCATAATTACAATTATATCTATTATAATTTTTTTTTTACTCTTTTCTCTTATTTTACCATCCAAAATTATCTAATCTTAAAAATAATTATATTCTTTTTTTATCATCCAAAATAATATGTATAATTAATTATGAAAACAATATATATATATATATATATATATAATTTTTTTTATGTCATATTTATTTTTATTTAATTATATATGAAAATATATAGTCTTGATAATTTAGTGAAATAAAAAAAATTCAAACCGTTGGATTTGGTTAACCGAAATCGATCCAAAAAATATATTAACTGAACCGATTTTTATGGTTAATGGTTAGTATTTTACAAAAACCTATATATTAATGGACCGATTTTTATTTTTTAGCTCATTGACCTGTTAACCGAACCAAAATCTATATATAAACACCCTTATAGTTTATTAATTTTATTTCACTATTTCTTTCTTTTTATTATAATTTTTTATTTCATTATTTTCATATTTAATTATTTATATTTCTTTAATTTTCATTTGCTTTAAAATATATTTTAATTTCATTTTAGTTTTTTAAAGACATTTTAGTTAATTTATTAATTTTTCAATATGTCCATATTTTGTATTTCTTATTATTTCTTGATTTATCAATTTTTCATTAATGAAAATCAAAATATATTCGAAAAGTTATATAACATTAATATATCAACTAAAATTTTCAAAAAAAATTAAAATTTTTAATATATGTGAAAATAATATATGTCAAGTTAAAAAATAAATAAAAAAAAAAGTTGTTAACGTTGGATTGATTTATTTTAATAATTTTGTATTTTTTAATTATTTTGAAATTTTTATTTTTTTAATTAATGATTAGTATGTGTAACTATCATTCTAATTAGGGTGATAATGGACCGGTTAATTTATTTACTTATTAGGTCTTAATTTTTAAAATTAAAGTTATTTATATTCACTAAAAACTTTTATTTTAACAACAATAATGTTATATTATAGTGAAAAAGTTTTAAATCTTAAATATATTTTGAATGAATTTTATAATTGTAGTAGTTAATAGAAAAATATTGGTTAACCAATCTGAAAAACAGAAATCGATAGATTGGTTAACCGATTGTAATGACCTGGCTAATAGTTAGCATTTTGAAAAAAATCGATATTAATGAACTGGTTAATGAATTAATGAACCGGTTCATGAATACCTCTACTTTCGTCTTTCTTAATTATACTACAAGAAAAATCATACAAAAATTTAGTGTGAAATCCAACTTTCAAGCTAATTAGCAGTAATTTAGCTGGCAAAATCATAACTTAATGCTAAATAATGGCAAAATAACTACATAACGACCAATTAACGACAAGATTGTATAGGTATCGCTAATATTTTCGATGGTGTGAATATTAGAAATGGATTAGTGAGGAAAAAGCATATTCTAAAAGAGCATGTTGTCTTCAAGTTTAGCGACAAACTAAATTGCTCATGCTTTGATATTTAACTAGACTTTGACTGATTTCTAAATGAGTGGATGTGACGCACGCCAAAACCAGCAAGGCTCTCACTGAACCCGCTTTTAGAATTCGAGAGATCGGTTCGCGTCTTTATGATGTTGGGCATCATGAGTCATCTTAGATGCCTCCTTTTCAATAGAACATTGGAAAAGAGGATCTAGACCCATGACGCCTTTAGGCACCTTTGAGGTATTTTGGAGTCGCCACCCAGTTTACAAGAAACTGAAAAAAAATCTCTAACCTCTATTGGTCTAAACCAGAGATGGTGTCCGGAACTTCACTCTTGTTAATGACTTAAATTTTATAAATGAGTTATTAAGAAATCTAAATTTCATCTCTCATCTCACGCGTTTATACAATAAATTTAAAGTGCATCAATTCACATAGAAAAGCAGTAAATAAAGCAATAAATAAATAAATAAATTACAAAATAAAAATGGGACAGAACAATCCCCAAATAAATAAATTGCAAAAATAAATAAATAAAAATTGGGACAGAACAATGCCCCAAATGAATAAAGAAATAAATAAAAATAAACAAATAAATAAACACATAAAGAAAATTAAAATTAAAATATACATAAATCGGGTTATTCATTAAATTTTAGGAACATTGGTTCCTTTTTTATTTATTTGAAAATTGGAGAATTATTTTTAAGGCATTGATTGGGAAAAACCGGGATTAATGATCTCATTTTAAGAAAACTTAATTCTCCACTTAAAAGTGTAATTTTATTGGCTAAAACGGGACATTGGTCCATTTTATTAGGAAAAATCCCCAAATTATTAATTATAAAAAAAATGTGATTTTCTATAACGCGGATAATTAAAACAATATATTTTACATGACAAAATAAAAATAACATAACCGAAGAGAATAAAATAAAATAAAAAACTCAAATGCAAACTCTAAGCCGGATGGTCTCGAATTCTTCGATTTCCCGACCCATGCGCGAACACGACTCACGAAGGCAAATAATTTTGAGACAATAAAAGATAAAGAAAAAATAAAATGTTAGTAGAGTAAAATAAGTAATTGATATGAACAAATAAATAAATAAATTAAAATTAATTAAATAAGATACATTATTAAAACAAATAATAAATCAATTAAATGAGAAATAGATAAACCAATTAAATATGAACAACTAATTAGATGGAACTAATTAACTAAAATATAGATGCATTAACAAGAGATGAAAATACACAAGGCAAAAATAAAATGCAGGAAAATAAAAGAAGATAAGAAAGACAAAGAAGAGAAGAAAACACAGCTGTGTTTTTATCAAAAACATAGCTGTGTTTTCACAGCGGAACGACGGGCAACACGGAAAAAGGAAAGAAGATAGCGGAGCAGAATTGAACGAGAAGCACAGCTGTGCTTCTCGCGAAAGCACAACTGTGCTTTCACTCTGTCACGCCAAACACACAACCACGCTAAAAAATGCAGATTTTAAACTTGAAAATTAAACCAAACGACAGACTCGACTAAACTAAACTACATATCATACATTTCCAATGATAAAACAAGATTAAATAAAGATCACCATCAATTGCCATAAGTTAGAAATAGCAAATAGAGAGTAATAATCAAAAAGAAAAACAATGACAAACCAGTGGATAAAATGGAACAAAAGCATAATTAGAGAAGGTAACAATCATTATCGGAAGCAAGGAGAGACCAATATTTGAAGGAGGAATAAAAAGGAAACGTGCGGAGAACGAACGAAGCAACAGGGGAAGGGATTAGCATGCATCACATGTTGGTTGTGGGTTTCCTCCACATGGTGTGGGGCCCACATGTTTTAAAAAAAAAAAAAAGTGAATGGAAAAGTCAAAGCAAAATCACAATTGTGATTTTGCTTCTTTGAAATGCAGGTGGCTGTCCGCGTATATGTATGCGGCTGCCCACATTTCACACGCATTTAACGCGTAAATTACGCGTATACTTTTCCTATAAATAGGCATTAGTTCTTCAGTTTAAATTCATTCCATTCATTAGAAAAAGGATTGAGATAGTTTTGTAAATAGAGAGAGAGAAGTATTTTAGAAAAATTATTGGGATATTTTTCTAAAAGGGGAGTGACAAAATAGTGAGTTTGGGAAATACTTGTGTGCCACTATTTTGGGTTTATCTCAAAATTATTGTGTTGCCTTTCTCTCTTGTACCCATTAATTTATTAGTGGAAGAAATATTCTCGGAGTTTGTCCCGTGGACGTAACCCAAACGTTTTGGGTGAACCACATTAAATTGCTGGTGTCAATATTCTACTCTGCTAATTTATTTTATTTATCCGTTGTGCCCAACAACTGGTATCAGAGCCAAGGTTATTTCTTAGTATGCTCTGTGGTTGCAGCATAGACTGATCTTCCACATCAGAAAAGATTTTTCCTTGGATACTGTTTACGTACAGCACTGTTCACGTATACGGGTACTATTCACCGTCAGAAATTTTTTTTGGATCGAAGAAGTTCATTGAATTCCGATCTAAATGGAGGCAAAAAATAGCAGAATGATCTACTTAAATGGCTCAAACTACCACATCTGGAGTAAAAAGATGAAAGATCTTCTAGTTGTGACGAAGATGCATTTGCCGGTGTTTGCCACAGCTAAACCCGAAGGTAAAACCGATGAGGAGTGGGAGTTTGACCACGAGCAGGTGTGCAGTTTTATCCGACAATTTGTCGAAGATAATGTGTTCAATCATATCTGTAATGAGACAGATGCCAGAACATTGTGGAGTAAGCTGGAGACGTTGTACTCTTCAAAGACGGGAAATAATAAATTATTTTACTTGACCAAGTTGGTGCAAGTAAGATATAGAGAAGGCACTTCCTTGCCAGACCACTTGAACGAGATGGAAGGAATCCAGGATCAGCTAAACAGAATGGGAGTAAAGCTGGATGATGAAGTATTTGCTTTATTGGTGTTAGCCTCTCTGCCACAGTCTTGGGAGACTTTGAAGATCTCCATCACAAACACTGCGCCCAATGGTGTAGTCAACATGGAGATTGTAAAAAGTAGTATCCTGAATGAAGAAATGAGAAGGAGATCACAGGCCTCATCTTCTTCATCACAATCAGATGTTCTAGTTGCAGAATCTAGAGGAAGGAGACAGTCTAGGGAACAAAACCCTAGAGGCAAGAGCAGAGGGAAGTCAAATAAATATGCCAATGTTGAATCCCATCACTGTAAAAAGAAGGGCCACATTAAAAAGTTCTGCAGAAAGTTCAAAAAGGAACAGGAGAACCGAAGCAGAGCTGTAAAGAGAGATGACAGCAGTGATGATGAGCAGACTAATATCGTAGATGAATTCAATATCATTTATGATGAAGATATTGTCAATCTTGTATCTCAGGAATCCAGTTGGGTACTTGATAGTGGTGCTACCATTCATGCTACATTCCGTAGAGAATTCTTCTCATCATACACACCTGGAGATTTTGGTGTTGTTAAGATGGGAAATGAAGGCCTGTCAAAGATTGTTGGCAGAGGAGATGTTTGCTTGGAAACAGAGAATGGTACCAGATTAATTCTGAAGGATGTCAGGCATATGCCAGACATGCGCCTGAATTTGATCTCTGTACGCAAACTTGGAAATGAGGGATATTGCAGTTCCTTCATTTATGACAAATGGAAGCTTACAAAAGGCTCATTAGTAGTGGCTAGAGGTGAAAATCATACAACTCTGTATGTAATGGAAGCAAAGCTCTCCACCGACACAGTAGCTGCCATGGAGAAAGACAGTACAATTGAACGGTGGCATCGGAGACTTGGCCACATGGGAGAAAAAGCAATGAAAAGCCTCGCCAAGAAGAAAGTATTGCCCGATATGGATGAAGTGCACTTAGACAAATGTGCTGATTGTCTATTTGGAAAGCAAAATAGAGTTGCTTTTAAAAGTTCCCCTCCTTCCAGAATGAAGAATGTGTTAGATCTGATTCATTCAGACTTGTGTGGACCAATGCCAAAGTCACTTGGTGGTGCTCAGTATTTTGTGACTTTCATTGATGATCATTCGAGGAAGACGTGGGTATATCTTCTGAAGACAAAAGATGAGGTGCTAGATGTCTTCAAAGAATTTCATGCCTCAGTTGAGAGACAGACTGGGAAGAAGTTAAAATGCATCCGGACAGACAATGGTGGAGAATACACTGGACCATTTCATGTTTACTGTAAAGAGCATGGTATCCGGCATCAGATGACACCTCCAAAGACACCGCAGTTGAATGGCTTAGCTGAGAGGATGAACAGAACTTTGATGGAAAGAGTCCGATGTCTACTCTCACATGCAAAGTTACCTAAGAGATTTTGGGGTGAAGCTATTCTCACAGTTGCACACGTGTTGAATCGTTCACCTTGTACTCCTCTCAAGATGGATGTTCCAGAAAGAGTATGGTCAGGAAAAGATGTTTCCTATGATCATCTGCGGGTGTTTGGCTGTAAAGCATTTGTTCATATCCCCAAAGATGAGAGGTCCAAACTTGATGCCAAGACAAGACAGTGTATTTTTATTGGCTATGGTCAAGATCAATTTGGCTATAGATTTTATGATCCTATTGAGAAGAAACTTGTCAGGAGTCGTGATGCTGTATTTGTTGAAGATGAGACCATTGAAGATATTGACAAAATGAAGAAGGATGTTCCTGATTCCAATGGCGACTTATCGGATTTAAAATTAATTCCTCCAACACCGGTGCCAAGAGAAGTTGGAGATGAAGACCAGGTTTATCCACCTAATGATGATGATGCTCCTATAGAAGTTGGTTCTGATGATGATGATGATGATGATCAAGATATTCCAGCACCAACACCTATGGCTTCTCCATCTCCACAAAGGAGAAGTGAAAGAACAAGATGGCCATCTTCCAGATATCCTCGTGACCAGTATGTGACTATTACTGAAGGGGGAGAACCTGAGAGTTATCAAGAAGCCATAGATGATGAATCCAAACAGAAATGGATTGATGCCATGCAAGATGAGGTGAAGTCACTGCATGAGAATAAAACTTTTGAACTGGTGAAGTTACCCAAAGGTAGAAGGGCCTTGAAAAATAGATGGGTGTTCAGGATTAAGCATGAAGAACACAGTTCCAGTCCACGTTACAAAGCCAGACTGGTTGTCAAGGGATTCAGTCAAAGAAAAGGAGTTGACTTCGATGAGATTTTCTCACCAGTTGTGAAAATGACATCTATTAGAACTGTGCTGGGGTTAGCAGCAAGTCTTGACCTAGAGGTTGAACAAATGGATGTCAAAACTGCCTTCCTGCATGGTGATTTGGAAGAAGAAATATACATGGAGCAACCAGAGGGGTTCAAAGAAAGAGGTAAAGAGAATTATGTTTGCAAGTTGAAGAAAAGCCTCTACGGCTTAAAACAGGCGCCAAGGCAATGGTATAAGAAGTTCGAGTCTGTTATGGGGGAGCAAGGCTACAAAAAGACTACTTCAGATCATTGTGTTTTTGTGCAAAAATTCTCTGATGATGATTTCATCATTCTTTTGCTCTATGTGGATGATATGTTGATTGTTGGCCAGAATGTTTCGAGAATTAACAATTTGAGTAAGTCTCTTTAACAAAAAGCAGTTGAGTAAGTCTTTTGCTATGAAAGACTACAATTTGAGAATTAACAAAAAGCAGTTGAGTAAGTCTTTTGCTATGAAAGACCTGGGGCCAGCAAAGCAGATTCTTGGCATGAATATTATCAGAGACAGAGGCGTCAAGAAATTGTGGTTGTCACAAGAGAGGTACATTGAGAAAGTACTTCAGAGATTTAATATGGACAAGGCTAAAGCAGTTAGTTGTCCTCTTGCTACTCACTTTAAGCTGAGTTCTGAACAAAGCCCTTCTACAGACAAAGAGAAGGAAGAGATGGATAAAGTTCCATATGCTTCAGCAGTTGGAAGTTTGATGTATGCTATGGTGTGCACACGACTAGATATCGCTCATGCAGTTGGAGTTGTGAGTAGATTCCTTTCAAATCCTGGAAAGGAACATTGGGCTGCAGTAAAATGGATTTTCAGGTATCTTCGAGGAACTTCCAAAATATGTTTATGTTTTGGAAATGACAAACCTGTGTTAGCTGGATACACAGATGCAGATATGGCTGGCGATGTGGATTCTAGAAAATCCACTTCTGGTTACCTGATTACCTTTGCAGGGGGAGCTGTGTCATGGCAGTCAAAGTTACAAAAGTGTGTTGCACTTTCTACTACAGAAGCGGAGTTTATAGCAGCAACGGAAGCTTGTAAAGAGTTGCTATGGATGAAAAAGTTCTTGAAAGAACTTGGTTTGCAGCAAGACAAATATCAGCTATTTTGTGATAGTCAAAGTGCTATTCATCTTGGTAAGAATGCCTCATTTCATTCGAGATCAAAACATATTGATGTGAGATATCATTGGATAAGAGATGTGATGGAGAAGAAGCTACTACAGCTTGAGAAGATCCATACAGAAGAAAATGGGTCAGACATGTTAACAAAAACTCTACCAAGACAGAATTTTGAGTATTGTCGGCTAGCTGCAAGACTAGCGAAGCCCCCCACCATGTAGTCGGAAGGGGGAGAATTGTTGGTTGTGGGTTTCCTCCACATGGTGTGGGGCCCACATGTTTTAAAAAAAAAAAAAAAAAAAAGTGAATGGAAAAGTCAAAGCAAAATCACAATTGTGATTTTGCTTCTTTGAAATGCAGGTGGCTGTCCGCGTATGTGTATGCGGCTGCCCACATTTCACACGCATTTAACGCGTAAATTACGCGTATACTTTTCCTATAAATAGGCATTAGTTCTTCAGTTTAAATTCATTCCATTCATTAGAAAAAGGATTGAGATAGTTTTGTAAATAGAGAGAGAGAAGTATTTTAGAAAAATTATTGGGATATTTTTCTAAAAGGGGAGTGACAAAATAGTGAGTTTGGGAAATACTTGTGTGCCACTATTTTGGGTTTATCTCAAAATTATTGTGTTGCCTTTCTCTCTTGTACCCATTAATTTATTAGTGGAAGAAATATTCTCGGAGTTTGTCCCGTGGACGTAACCCAAACGTTTTGGGTGAACCACGTTAAATTGCTGGTGTCAATATTCTACTCTGCTAATTTATTTTATTTATCCGCTGTGCCCAACATCACAAATGATAAACAAAACTAAATCCAATCTCATCACATAATATGGTCCAACAACAACAAGCAGAAAATAATAAACTAGAAAGGAAACAACGACAGTGGATAAAAATATGATAACGCAGTAGGAGGAAAAAGGAAACCAAGCAAAGAGGCGCACGACTCGTTTGGAGGGGACATGACTCGGAGACACAACCAGATGAGCATAAAAACAGGGGCAAACAGAGAGCCAAAAAAATAGTTTAATAAATATGATAAGATAGAATCAAAACATGCAAAATGCAGTAATTAACATGGTAACGTGTTCAAAATAACAACAAAAACACAAGGAACAGGCTAATAAAATCAAACGATAAAAAAAACTACAATATGTACAGTGAACATAAACAGCTGGTTTAATCAAATGAAAGAGAAGATGTCAACAAAAAAAGAGAAGAAAGAAGCTAAAACATAGGTAGCTAATATGTTTTTACCCTCAGAATTTGATTATTTGATTGGCAAACAATGTTTCTGGTTTCCTCTTTGTTTTTCTTGGAATGAAAGTTAAACAGAGACTTGTACTCTCCAATGGCAAATACGTTTTTGAAAACCAAATCCAAAATGATAGATTTCTCAAGTTAAATGCTTCTTTCTTTTTTACTCAAAACGAAACCAGAATCTATCTTTCAGCTTCTTCCCTTCCACTCTCTCTCAGCTCCTTTTTTTTTCGTTTTATTTTTCAATAATGCTCCCTCCTCTCCTCTTTTTTCTGTCTTTCTCCCTCTTCTCTATATTATCCCTTTTCTATCTTTTTTTTTCTTAGTTTTTTCCCACTCTCCTTAAATGCAATTTGACATGATTAGATCACTCCCACCAAATCCCACGTAAATCCTGGTTTCTTTTCAAACCAAATCCTAAAAACTAGGAATAAGGGTTGTTGGGGGTAGGGGGCAAGTGAACTCCCTCACTAACCTAAGGCTGGGCCTCACGTTAGTGAGATGGTCCTCACTAACGTGAGGCCCCCATCTCACTAATGTGAAATGGGTCTCACTGCCCAAGCCCAAAAACAAATTAAAAATCTTTTTTTTTAAGATAGAAAAAATATTTTTAAATAGAGGGAATAAAAACTATTTTAAGGAAAGAAAATGCAAAAAAATATATATATTTTTCATTTTTAAAGAAAGAAACATGTTTTTAAATAAAAGAAAATGGAAAAATATTTTTTTCAAGGAAACCGTCACTTTCATTCGCCATTCGCCCGTAAACAGGCATCGTTTTCATCACTGGGTAACTTTGGTCTGGGCTGCTTCAGGACCCGGTGTCTACAGTTGCCCCCAGTTTTGGGGAACTTAGTGCCTGAGTGCCTAAGTGAGCCAAAACTCAAAGAAAAAGAGAAGAGACACGTACATGAGGCAGATGTCTTCTTGAATTGGGCAGTGCTGGTTATCACAAGTTGTCGGCATGTTGTTCTTTTGTAGAATCGGTAGTACCGTGATCTTGCAAACCGTTCTGAAGTGGTAATGCCGTGGTCGTGCTAACCCTCCTTAGAGTGGTGGTACCGCCATCGTACTAACCCTTATGAAGTGGTGCCCCCTGCAAAGTCTTGGGTTAAACTGCCCCCTGAGAGGTCTTGGGTTGATTTGCCCCCTGAGAGGTCTTGGGTTGACTGCCCACTGAGAGGTCTTGGGTTGAACTGCCCTCTGAGAGGTCTTTGATTGAACTGCCCCTTGAGAGGTCTTAGGTTGACCGCCCCCTGAGAGGTCTTGGTTGATTGCTCCCTGAGAGGTCTTTGGTTGAACTACCCCCTGAGAGCTCTTGGGTTGACTGCCCCCTGAGAAGTCTTGGGTTGATTTGCCCCCTGAGAGGTCTTGGGTTGAACTGCCCCCTGAGAGGTCTTGGGTTGACTGCCGCCTAAGAGGTCTTTGGTTGAACTGCCCCCTAAGAGGCCTTGGGTTGATCTGCCCCTTGAGATGTCTTGGGTTGAAATCTGCCCCCGGAGAGGTCTTGGGTTGATTGCCCCCTGAGAGGTCTTGGGTTGATCTGCCCTGAGAGGTCTTGGGTTGAATTTTTTATTGATGTTTGGAATGATGTCATCACTCGATTTATGCCGGTGTCCGCATCGAATCTTTCTTACTATAAAATTAGAAAACCAAATATACAGGAAAAATTATTAGTGAGCATGCAAGTGAAATGCATAAATCATGCAAGAATGCAGGATAAGAACTCGTCTAAGTGGATTTGGATACGATAGCCGGTTTGGTCACAAATTGCAATAGGATCGGTGCCTTCTAGAATTGCTTTTGAATTTTGTGCCTTTGGGGATTACGAGGTTCTCGTCTGATACCTGTAGTCATTATTTTAAGATAGTGCGTCCCTTGTGGATTTTCACACTAGCTTTTCTTAGTGGGAAATGCGTCCTTTCGGATTTTCACATAGCCACGTGCCTTATTTTTTGCCTGGAATGGACCCAACCCAATCCAGTGGCTTTTATTCATTTCATTTTTTATAGGACAGACTGCCTGTTCCTAGGTTTTCATCCTGCCCTTTGGCCTAACTTTTGCTTAGAGCGCCGATCACGGTTTTCATCTCTTATGGCCACTTTTTTTTTCTTTCTTTTTTTTAGAGGATGAGTTGACTGATGTGCTTGAGTAGCGAGAGTGACAGAGGATAGATAGTAACGATGTGTTGATTCTACGCCGAACCCAGACAGCTTTGAGTATGCAAGATGAACTGCTCCAGTCACATCAATAACATTGCATAAATGCATACATTTCAATTTGATTTCATAACACATGATCGTTATTTGGCATTAACTTGAAAAATACAAGACCTCATCTAATCTCGGAATAGATCCTGAAAGCATCAAACTCCAGCTATCAATCAACCCTCTCGGGTTTTCATGATAGAATATTTTTCTTTCAGCTCTTAATTTTTTTCCTTTGAATACAGATTCTAGATGCAACGTTGGGGACGAGACTTAACTTGAATGCATGAATGCCCTCGTGGCTTCCCGCTTGAAGCTCAAGAAACACCTTATGCCTATTCTTACGTACCAAACCTTATTATAAGGTCATTCCCGCTAATTGGATAAGACTGAACCAAGAATCAAGAGGTCTTACTTTGGTTGTAATGTTAGGCTTAGGTAGATGGCTGTCAAAGGAGGATCAGGTCGCTAGAGAAAAATAGCCACAATATTTACTCGATTGATTAGTGAACGGTTCTCAGCTCATTTGCATATACAAAAATATTTTTTGAATTTGGGCTCGGTATCATTTTAGGTCATCAAGATCAGAATATTAATTAAAAAGATAATCGTCGAAACTCGTCAAGTGGTTACTATCTTGAGCTCTATATTTTTTTTTCTTTTATTATTTTTATTTTTTGCTTTGTTTTTTTTTTGTTTTTTAATTTTTTTTTGCGAGCTTAAGTCTTTTGCGCATGGTTAAAACCCTCTTCCCGAAATGTGAACCTATCCTTATTAGGGCAATTTTTGATAACCCAAAGAATTGTTAATGATGTACATCTGTTTTTACTAGAGCGGCCATTTTTCTAAGGGGAGGTAAAAATTATTTTAGGCGAAGCGTAATTTCAACATATGTAACAACAAAATTGGCACGCATTTATCATACCTCCATAAAGGCTTAATAGGCTAGCAAGCGATTACGAAATAAAGGTAGAAAATGATCATTTAGAAAGCTATACAAAGAAGGGCTGCCTAAATCACTTTCTAGGTTCTGTCTTATCTAAGGATCGCTTCGACGGGTAATCAGAAAGGTTCTAGTGCTCTTAGTGAGTTTCCATACAATTCCCTAATTGCAACTAGTTTTTTTCTTTCTTTTATTTATTTTCTCTGAATTTTCCTCTCTACAGGAGTTATACCAGATGCTACCAAGATTTTCTTTGGGTTTTCCAAAGTTTCGAGATTAGATGTAATCTTATTAATTGAATTAATGTCAAAAAATGGATAGACCATGATCATAAGAAATAAAATCATTAGAAACATCATACAAATAAGCAAAATTGGTCATAATATTAACATAGCCAAACTATCACAAGAAGTTCTTGAAGTAAAAAGAAACAAAGCATCTAAAATATAGTCTTCTGCACAGGCGCTATAGTCAATGGTTCATTATCATTAATGAGACCCACCGTCTTTCCCCACTTAGATACTCAATTTGTCTTCCTCTCCTTCTTCCGTTCTTCTGGGTCAGAGATCTGCTTGTTATCAATGAGGTCTTGTACCCGGTCCCTTAAAGTCCAATAATAGTTTGTCAGATGTCCGGTGTGTTGATGGAAGGCGCAATATTGATCCGCCTTGTGACTGGGATGTCCCTAGCTACTGGCGGGCTTAGGAGGCAATGGACGTAATATCCCCTCCTTCATCAGCTTCTTAAAAACCCATGACAAAAATCTGCCCAGAATAGAATAGTACCTTTGATTCATTTTCGTAGTTGGCACTCCCGTCCTCTTAACATTGCCCTTACTGTTGTTGCAGATACTCGGGCTTTCTTTTTTTAGAGCATGTAACCTCACTGTATCTCCACCCTCTTCAGGTGCAATGTCCCATTCTAGAGTAGATCCCATATCTCCTCTTTGCTTGACAGGTGAAACAAGTGTAACCTTGTCTCTGGGCTTGAAGTAAAGGAAGATGTCGTGGTCATCGCCGTATAGGCTTTCTCGACAGTGGCCGGTCCAACTTGGTTAAGTGTAATTGCCGTAAGCTGAGCCTTAAGAACTAGTACCATGGCATCCATCCTTTCTTTAATCGTGGCCAACAACCTCTTTTCGAGCTCTTTAAGCCTTCCATCTATCTCTTCGGTAATTAAGGCACGAGTCTCTTCAATCTGTCGTAAAGAATTGACCATTCTTGAAAATTTTGAATTCTTATTAACTGCCCTTGATCCTAATCCTAATCCTAACCCCAGAAAAAAGGTCCTCCAATGATGACTGCTGGAACCCCCAGTCCACTTGGATGAATCAATGATGGCTGAAAAGCTCAGATTGTTAGAATGATGCATGATCGAAGCGCAATGCATGGTCGTGCTATGCAGATGGTCCTCAATGAGTGAAAAAAAAATTACAATGTAATGCATGGAAGAAATTATATGCAAGATGATATGTACATGTGAAAAAATATTATGTAGTCAAAAAGGATATACACACACAAAATGAAACGTATGTTCTTTTTATTTTATTTTATTAATTTTTTATTTTTATTTTTTTATTAATATGCATGAATGACATGTGATGCATAAGCATGCTGTGCAACATCCACAACCATATGCAAACAGATAGATCCTTCCAACCTTATTTCCTCCACACACTGGGTCGTGCGGTCTCTTTCTTAGGTGGGCTTTATCCAAGGGTTAACAGGGAACCCATTGGACACGTATAGTGCACGGTGAGAAACCGGTAGCATAACACTCTCAAATTAAAGCACAGGCGCATGGGTTTTGGGTTTTATATATCTGGACCTTTCAAATAGATTAAAATGAGTCCACCGGGGCATGAAAGCCTTTGATGAGTGCCCGATTAATATGTTTGAATCGGTTTGATATATAAGGGCCCACATAGCAGGCATTGTATTATGGAGCATATCACCGAGTGGAAGTATCTATTGCCATTATATGGGCTTTAGTCAAAGGTGGTGTTGCTTTAGAGCTACCCAAACATGGTCCCTGCCAACGGGTCTAGCTCATCACGAGCATAGCGACCGATCGGATATACCATGAATGGTACAAGGCTTGAGCTGGTGATTATCCCAAATACTTCCCTACAATGAGTGAAAGTAGGGTCATATTTTAGGAACGCACCGGGGTAGATAGGGGACCAACTAACATATTCTAAGGCTCTAATGTATGTAATGCAATTTCGATTAGAAATGGAATTTTTGATCCTTACTAACTCAATTATAATTTTAACTTAAGTCACTTTCGAAGCAAAGTTTTGATCACAGTCCCCAGTGGAGTCGCCATTGTGACGCGCGCCGGAACCAGTAAGGCCCTCACTGAACTCGCTTTTAGGATTCAAGAGATCGGTTCACGTCTTTATGATCTTGGGCATCATGAGACATCTTGGATGCCTCCTTTTCAATAGAACATTGGAAAGGAGGATCTACACCCATGACGCTTTTAGGCACCTTTGAGGTATTTTGGAGTCGCCACCCAGTTTACAAGAAACTGGAAAAAGTCTCTAACCTCTATTGGTCTAAACCAGAGATGGTGTCCGGAACTTCGCTCTTATTAATGACTTAAGTTTTATAAATGAGTTATTAAGAAATCTAAATTCCATCTCTCATCTCAAGTGTTTATGCAATAAATTTAAAGCGCATCCATTCACATAGAAAAGCGATAAATAAATAAATAAATTACAAAATAAAAATGGGACAGAACAATCCCCAAATAAATAAATTGCAAAAATAAATAAATAAAAATTGGGGCAGAACAATCCCCCAAATGAATAAAGAAATAAATAAAAATAAACAAATAAATAAATAAACACATAAAGAAAATTAAAATGAAAATATACATAAATCGGGTTATTCATTAAATTTTAGGAACATTGGTTCATTTTTTATTTATTTGAAAATTGGAGAATTATTTTTAAGACATTGATTGGGAAAAATTGGGATGAGTGATCCCATTTTAAGAAAACTTAATTCTCCACTTGAAAGTGTGATTTTATTGGCTAAAACGGGACATTGGTCCATTTTATTAGGAAAAATCCCCAAATTATTAATTATAAAAAAAACGTGATTTTCTATAACACGGATAATTAAAACAATATATTTTACATGACAAAATTAAAATAACATAACCGAAGAGAATAAAATAAAATAAAAAACTCAAATGCAAACTCTAAGCCGGATGGTCTCGAATTCTTCGGTTCCCCGACCCATGCGCGAACACGACTCACGAAGGCAAATAATTTTGAGACAATAAAAGATAAAGAAGAAATAAAATGTTAGTAGAGTAAATTAAGTAATTGATATGAACAAATAAATAAATAAATTAAAATTAATTAAACAAGATACATTATTAAAACAAATAATAAATCAATTAAATGAGAAATAGATAAACCAATTAAATATGAACAACTAATTAGATGGAACTAATTAACTAAAATATAGATGCATTAACAAGAGATGAAAATACATAAGGCAAAAATAAAATGCAGGAAAATAAAAGAAGATAAGAAAGACAAAGAAGAGAAGAAAACACAGCTGTGTTTTTATCAAAAACATAGCTGTGTTTTCACAGCGGAACGACGGGCAACACGGAAAAAGGAAAGCGGAATTGAACAAGAAGCACAGCTATGCTTTTGAAGGAGCACAGTTGTGCTTTCGAACAAAGCAGAAGCACAGTTGTGCTTTCACTCTGTCACGCCACACTAGGGGTGGGCAAAAACCGAACCGACCCGAATAAACCGAACCGAAATATAAATTCGGGTATGGTTATTCGGATAATTTGGTTCGGTTCGGGTGTGAGGATTTGTAAAATTTCGGGTTCGGGTCGGGTGAAAATCAATATAAAACCGAACAACCCGAACCGAACCGAATTTATTGTAATATTTGGATTATTAATTGTTATAATATTTGGGTTATTAATTTGTTGTAATATTTGGACATTTTAAGATGGTGAACATATTAATTAGGTATTTTTTATATTATATGGTTACTATATTATATGTTAATTAGGTAGTTATATGTTAATTATAGGTATTTAATTATGTATTTTTCATATTATATGTTAATTAATTAGGTAGTTATATGTTAATTAGGTATTTAATTATGTATTTTTCATGATATATGGTGACTATATATTAATTAGATATTTAATATGTTAATTATGTATTTAATAGTTTTCATAATATTGTTTAATTAGCACTACAAGAAAATGATAAATTAGCGACGGAAATTTAGCGACGGAAATTCAATTTAATTTTCGTCGGTAAATAGCGACGGAGAATAAAATCCGTCGCTAAAAATGGCGCCAAGATTTCCCATCAAACTTGCCGACCGATATTTGCGACGGTTCTTAGGAACCGTCGCTAAAAATAGCGACGGATATTCTTTTCCGTCGCTGAAAAAAATAAAAAAAAAACTTAATTATATTTTTAGCGACGGAATAAAAATCCGTCGCTAAAATAGCGACGAAGTAAAAAAACCGTCGCTAAAATTAGCGACGGTTTGAATATTCCGTCGCTATTTTTAGCGACGGAATATGCTTTCCATCGTTAAAGATAAAAAAAATTTAATTTCCCTCTCTTTTTAGCGACGGAATATGCTTTCCGTCGCTAAAGATAAAAAATTTCCTTTCCCTCTCTTTTTTTAGCGACGGAATATTATTTCCGTCTCTAAAGTTAAATTAAATTTAATTTCCCTCTTTTTCTCTCTCTCTCTCTCTCTCTCTCTCTCTCTCTTCTCTCTCCTCCCTCTCCTCGCCCCGTCTCTCCTCCCTCTGCCCAGCTGCCGCCGACCACCGCCCCTCCCCCTCCCTCCGGCGCCGATCGGCGCACCCTCCCTCCCCTCCCTCCCTCTTTTCCCGCTCCTCCTTCCCTTCTCTCTTTCTCTCTCTCTCTCTCTCTCTTTCTCTCTCCTCCCTCTCCTCCCTCTCCTCTCCCCGTTTCTGCCCTCTGCCCAGTCGCCGCCGACCACCGCCCCTCCCCTCCCTCCGGCGCCGATCGGCCTCCCCTCCCTCCCCTTCCTCCCTCTCCTCTCCCCGTTTCTGCCCTCTGCCCAGTCGCCGCCGACCACCGCCGACCACCTCTCCTCCTCCTCCGGCGCCAGGTACAGATCTGCCTCTCTCTTTTATTTATTATTATTATTATTATTATTATTATTATTATTATTATTATTATTATTATTATTGTTAATTGGGTATGCTAATTGGGTATAATAAGAATTATTATTATTAGTAATATTAATATTATTATTTTATTTATGTTAGATGAATATTGGTAAATTTTAATTATTGTTTAAATTTATATTTCTTAAAACTTTATTGTTATTAAATTTATTAATAGAATTTTTCATATTATGATTATTATTGTTAATTAGTGTTAATTTTAGTTATTATTATTATTCAACATATTATTATTATTAAATTATTATTATTATTATTCAACATGTTATTATTATTATGTTAATTTGTATTGTTATTATTATTATTTATTTATAATTTGTATTGTTATTATTATTATTATTTATAATTTGTATTGTTATTATTATTATTTATTTATGTTAATTGTATTGTTATTATTATTATTTATTTATAATTTGTATTGTTATTATTATTATTTATTTATGTTAATTGTATTGTTATTATTAATTTTTATTTATAATTTGTATTGTTATTGTTATTATTTATTTATGTTAATTGTATTGTTATTATTAATTTTTTTTAATTTGTAAAATTTCCCGACGGAAATTGATTTTCCGTCGGTAATTCCCGACGGAAAAAATTTCCATCGGTAATTTTACCGACGAAAATTTGTTTTCCGTCGGTAAAATTACCGACGGAAATAATTTCCGTCGGCAAATTTCCCGACGGAAAAAATTCCGTTGGTAAAATTACCGACGGAAATTGAATTTCCGTCGGCAAATTTCACGACGGAAAAAATTCCGTCGGCAAATTTAGCTACGACTAAATTGCCGACGGAATGAATTTCCGTCGGCAATTTAGTTTCCCGACGAAAATTCCTTATTTTCCGTCGGAAAATGCTTTTTTTCTTATAGTGTAGCTTTAATTAAAAAAATAAAATAAAATTCGGGTAATTAGGGTTATTCGGTTCAGGGCCCGAAATATTTCGGGTTATTCGGTTCGGGACCGTATAAAAAGTTACGGTCGGTTCGGGTGTTAAATTTCTTACAAATTCGGGTTTGGGTTCGGGTCGGGTTGACCCGAACCCGACCGATGCCCACCCCTACGCCAAACACACAACCACGCTAAAAAAACGCAGATTTTAAACTTGAAAATTAAACCAAACGACAGACCCGACTAAACTAAACTACATATCATACATTTCCAATGATAAAACAAGATTAAATAAAGATCACAAGCAATTGCCATAAGTTAGAAATAGCAAACAGAGAGTAATAATCAAAAAGAAAATCAATGACAAACCAGTGGATAAAATGGAACAAAAGCATAATTAGAGAAGGTAACAATCATTATCGGAAGCAAGGAGAGACCAATATTTGGAGGAGGAATAAAAAAGGAAACGTGCGGAGAACGAACGAAGCAACAGGGGAAGGGATCAGCATGCATCACAAATGATAAACAAAACTAAATCAAATCTCATCACATAATATGATCCAACAACAGCATGCAGAAAATAATAAACCAAAAAGGAAACAACGACAGTGGATAAAAATATGATAACGCAGTAGGAGGAAAAAGGAAACCAAGCAAAGTGGCGCATGACTCGTTTGGAGGGGACACGACTCGGACGACACACAGACACAACCAGATGAGCATAAAAACAGGGGCAAATAGAGAACCAAAAAAATAGTTTAATAAATATGATAAGATAGAATCAAAACATGCAAAATGCAGTAATTTACATGCTAACGTGTTTAAAATAACAACAAAAACACAAGGAACAGGCTAATAAAATCAAAAAAAAAAACTACAATATGTACAGTGAACATAAACAGCTAATGAAAGAGAAGATGTGAACAAAAAAAGAGAAGAAAGAAGCTAAAACAGAGGTAGTTAATATGTATTTACCCTAAGAATTTGATTCTTTGGTTGGCAAACAACGTTTCTGATTTCCTCTTTGCTTTTCTTAGAATGAATGTTAAACAGAGACTTGTACTCTCCAATGGCAAATACGTTTTTGAAAACCAAATCCAAAATGATAGATTTCTCAAGTTAAATGCTTCTTTCTTTTTCACTCAAAACGAACCCAGAATCTATCTTTCAGCTTCTTCCCTTCCACTCTCTCTCAGCTGCTCCCTCTTCTCTATATTATCCCTTTTCTGTCTTTTTTTTTTCTTAGTTTTTTCCCACTCTCCTTAAATGCAATTTGACATGATTAGATCACTCCCACCAAATCCCACGTAAATCCTTGTTTCTTTTCAAACCAAATCCTGAAAACTAGGAAGAAGGGTTATTGGGAGTAGGGGGCAAGTGAGCTCCCTCACTAACCTGAGGCTAGGCCTCATATTAGTGAGATGGGCCTCACGTTACCATCTCATTAATGTGCGATGGGTCTCACTGCCCAAACCCAAAAATAAATTTAAAATCTTTTTTTTATGATAGAAAAAATATTTTTAAATAGAGGGAACAAAAATTATTTTAAGGAAAGAAAATTCAAAAAATATTTTTTTTATATATATTTTTCAGTTTTAAAGAAAGAAACATGTTTTTAAATAAAAAAAATGAAACAATATTTTTTTCGAGGAAACCGTCATTTTTATTCGCCATTCGCCCGTAAACAGGTATCGTTTTCATCATCGGGTAATTTCGGTCTGAACTGCCTCAGAACCCGGTATCTACAGTGGAATAGTATTCAAGAAAAGAAAATATATTTAAATTATTATTATTGAAATAAATGCTCGTCCACTCTCAGCTCATTTCTATTCCAGTCACACTTTTTATCTTTTTCTTTTTTTGAATGTTATTCCACTCATTTAGCTATTTCTTCTATTTTCCTTCCTTTCTATCAATAGCAAAACATGAGTGCCACTATGGAACATTCCATCTAACAACCATGTCTCAAGCTTTTGGCATATAAGAAAATATATAATTAAGTTCAATTTCTTCAAAAAAAAAAAGTTCAATTAAAAAAGAGTAGTAGTATGATGTAGGGCTTTTTTTAATTTTGGTGTAATTTTGAAAAAAAATTTAGAAATATGGTGTTACAGTAAACAAATTTGGAATTTTGGGGTGTTAAAAATCAGCACAAGTACGTGCCGGTTTCTGATAAAAATCTGACAGAAACAGACTGTTTTAACTACCGGTTTCTAGCAAAATTATTTTTTTTATTAAACTTGCCAGAAACCGGTACTATTGACTGCCGATTTCTGGCAAATATTAATTCTTTACTTTTGATTAAAAGACTGCAGCTCACTTGAAGAGCTGCAGCCTATGCATTTCACAATTTGAATTGTGAAATGCATAGACTGCAGCTCTTCACTTGAGCTGCAGCCTAAGTTATTTAATTTTTTTTAATTAATTTTTTAATTATTATTCTTTTTATTTTCTTAACTTTAATATTTTATTCTTCCACCTTTATTTTTTTCTTTATTACAATATCCTTTAATTTTATTTGAAAGTTTTTTAAATAAAAAATAAAAAAAAAGTTAAGCAATAATAATATTTGTTATTTTCTATTTTCGCATTAATATTTAGTTATTTACTTCTCGGATTCTTCTCTAAATAAATCCCATTTGTATAAGATATTTGTTATTTACTTTTTTTGTTGGTTCAAATAATCAAATTAAAATTGCAAATAAAATTAACTGTACTGCTATTAAATTAATACAGCTTAGTTGAATAAGTAAAATAATTAAACAAAACAATTCATACCTAACATTAGATAATGGCGCCAATCTAGTCTAACCTATAGTCACTAACAAAAATTATAAATATGACAATAAAATTAACCAACAAATTATATCAGTTTAAAAATGCCACATTAAATCTTTTAAGAAATATTATTTAATGTCAGTATTCAAAATCCTTTCAATCAAAATAATTTCAGTTATAATATTTTAAAATTTAAAATATTTGCACGTCATGAATTTTTTTTAATAATCTAACAGTTGTTAAAATAGAAGTCTAGTGAAGAATTGGGTGTTTTAAATAAAACAACTTACTAATGTTAGGTATGAATTGTTTTGTTTAATTATTTTACTTATTCAGCTAAGCTGTATTAATTTAATAGCAGTACAATTAATTTTATTTGCAATTTTAATTTGATTATTTGAACCAACAAAAAAAGTAAATGAAACTTGCATCTTATACAAATGGGATTTATTTAGAGAAGAATCCGAGAAGTAAATAACTAAATATTAATGCAAAAATAGAAAATAACAAATATTATTATTGTTTAACTTTTGTTTTTATTTTAATTTTTTATTTAAAAAACTTTCAAACAAAATTAAAGGATATTGTAATAAAGAAAAAAATAAAGGTGGAAAAATAAAATATTAAAGGTAAGAAAATAAAAAGAATAATAATTAAAAAATTAATTAAAAAATAAATAAATAACTTAGGCTGCAGCTCACTTGAAGAGCTACAGCCTATGCATTTCACAATTCAAATTGTGAAATGCATAGGCTGCAGCTCTTCAAGTGAGCTGCAGCCTTTAATTAAAAAGAAAGAATTAATATTTGCCAGAAATGGCAGTCAATAGTGTCAGTTTCTGGCAAGTTTAATAAAAAAAATTAATTTTGCTAGAAACCGGCAGTTTTAACTGCCGGTTTCTGTCAGATTTTTTGTCAGAAACCGGCACGCATATGTGTCGATTTCTGGCACACCAACCAGTTTGACCGGCTGGTCTCACTCTAATGAAAACCGGCACGTACTTGTGCCGATTTTTAACACCCCAAAATTCCAATTTTGTTTACTGTAACACTATATTTCTAAATTTTTTTCAAAATTACACCAAAACTAAAAAAAGCCCTATGATGTATGTATCTGTGTGTGCAGTAGGGCTGTGCAAATTTCGGTTTAAACCGAAAAACCGAACCAAACCGACCGAAATTTTTAATTCGGTTCGGTTATTCGGTTTTTCGGTTCGGTTTCGGTTTCCAAAATAATGTAATTTCGGTTTTTCGGCTCGGTTCGGTTTTGAAAGGTAAAAACCGATAAAAAACCGAACCGACCGAACTTTTGATTATATATATATATTTTTCATTTTTTACTAAAATAAACAATATTTTTGTATTTTTTTAATTTAATATAAGTGAATTTAACTCAAATTAAACATATATATATTTTTTAATTTGAATTTTTTAATTTTAATTATATAATTTGTAATTTTTTATAATTTTTAGAGAATTATTTTAATTATAATTTTAAAATTTCGGTTTTTCGGTTAACCGAACCAAACCGACCGAAAATATCGGTTCGGTTTGAATTCGGTTATTGTATTATATCGGTTCGGTTCGTCTAAATATTAAAATTTCGGTTTTCGGTTATTTCGGTTCGGTTATTGAACCGAACCGACCGATGCACAGGGCTAGTGTGCAGTTCTTTTTTTTCTTTAATATATATAATTATATGGTATCTAAAACTTACAAAAGAGAATAAAATATTTTCTTTTAAGTATTTAAAGATGTCATCAAACCTAAAATTTTTGCAGTATAATAATAATAATAATAATAATAATAATAATAATAAATCCTTGATTGTAAGTATGGAAAATGGCTAATTTTCATAGCTTACCTATTATATATTGATCAGCAATTTATGTTAAGCAATATTTTTTTTTTTAGCTGTATAAAAAAGGCCTTCTCTTATTATTACACTATATCAGTTATTGTTATTAGCTTGTACGTAAAGGTTAATGATAAAAGGGTTAAAGGTCACTTTTTTGCTATCATATTTTTTAAAATGGTAAAAAATGTTATTGAATTATCTTTATCCCTGAAGTTTCAAAATAGAAAGAAAATCCTATTATTTAGTTTGGAAATCAATAGAATAATGTTATCGTATCATATATTTTATAAAAATATATTAATTTAAAAAAAAAATCAAAGTAAAAAAATATACATATAATATTATTGGATAAAAAAATAAAAATTTATTAATTACTCCATTTATTCCACTATATGTGACTTTTTTGAATAAAATTCAAATTTTATTTATATGAAAGTTTTGAATTTCTAATGAAATTTAATTTTTTTTCAATTTAATTTTCTTTTTCAATGAAAATTGACTTGTTTAGAACCAATTATATTTAATTTTGTAGATTAAATTATTTAATTTTATCCTAAATTTAAATCAAATTAATAACATTTTAATTATAGTGAAGATAACAAAAATATAGCATATAATGGAATGGAAGAAATATTATTGCTCTTTATGCATTTTTTTAATAATTGATGAGAAAAAAATAAATTCCCATTAAATCTAAATCAGTTTATTTTTTCTAAAGAAAAGAATAGTTTTTTTTTTCAGTGAATGAATCCGCACTTAATTATTATCATTCTTTATGCATTTAATTTTGTTTCATAAATGATGAGAAAAAAAAAAAAAAGCTTCCCATTAAATGTAAACCAGTTTAGTTTTGAGATGTGCAATCAGCACCTACTGATCAAGTGGGAAAAAGTATAATGATGAGGAAACTGGGCAGTATTTTTAATGACATTAGCAACCATATTTCCATGATGAGGAAGGTGACTTTGGTCCATAATCCATAGGAGGTGAGAGAGTAATTCTTTCGTTGGTAACTTAGCAAAACAAGGTGCTTATCGTAACTTTGATCTTGTTGCTCAGCTAAACTAGTTTGGCTATTTCTTTTTTGGCTGGGCTGTTCTTGTTATCTTCCGGTTTTTCCTGCTTTTGGTGTAAAATTTAAAAGAAATTAGAAAATTTATATTATAGGAAAAATAATTAGGAAAATAGGGTGTTAGAAAATGGTAATTTAAGTTGTCGTTTTCTATCAGTATGGGACCCACCCTCTTTATGCACAATTTTCACTCAAAAACGGCAACCTAAGTTGTTGTTTTTCAAGGCGCAAAACGGTGAGTGAAGTCTGTCCGAATGGGATCCAGACTAACAGATCACGGTGACGTTTTACGCCTTGAAAATTGAAAAAAAATGACAGAAAACAGCAACTTAGGTTGCCGTTTTCTATCATTTATTTTTTTCTTCATGGTGACGTTTTGCGCCTTTATTGAGTCTGTTCGGGCAGGACCCGGACTGATAGAAAACGGCAACCTAGGTTATCGGTTTCTGTCATTTATTTTCTTTTATTTTTTAAGGCGCAAAACGGTGATTGAGTCTTCCGGGTGAAACCCGAACTGATAGAAAACGGTACTGGTAACCCAGTTTGCTGTTTTCTATCTTTTTATTTTCATTTTTTTATTTTTTTTGGGTCAAAGGTTGCAGCACACAGGATTTATTGTGCATTGCAGCACACGGTAGACCCGTGCCTGCTACAGGCATAGGTCTAGTATGTATAATTTTTTTTTTAAAAAAAAATCTTGCTTTAAATACTCATCACCTTATGCCTTAATTGTCATTTTAGTTTTCCTTCCTCCTCCTTATTGCCTTCAGCTACCTAATATTTGTTCTCATTTCCTTCCTCCTCCACAATTTCATTCTTTCACATACCCATCCTTATAATTAAGCCAACAATTTCTTATTTTCTTCAAGGTTAAAAAAAAAGTTATATTCTGTGAATAAAGTATAAATTGATTTTATTAATCAAATTTTAATGTATGACTAACTTTATTTTCATTGTTAAATTGCAGGTCCTGTTAAGTTTTAAATATAATTCCGATCAATATTTTAAAAGGCAAGTTATTATTTTTTTTTTGAAAAATAGACTTAGTTTAAACTAAGATAATTAAATTTCTCACGTGGCTTTACTTAATTGATTGATTGAATTTTTTCACACTATGAAGTATGTAATTTGTCTAAAAATGTAAAATTTTCACAATTTAAAATAAAATATATTATGTCATTTAATTTTTTATAAAGTTTTTTAAAAATTAAATATTAAAAAATTTGTTGTTATATGTCATTTATTTTTATAAATTTTATATGAAATTGATAATTGGTTGTCTATTATTATGTTGGTTTTTATATTGATATTAAAAAATTTGATTTTTACAGTTGATGCATGTATTTCAATTATTTGACGATACATCAGTATGAAAATAGTTAATTATATGAAATAATATATTTTATTTTAAATTGTGAAATTAAAAATATAAATAAAAGCTAAATATAAAAAATTTAATTTTTATACAACATTTATTTATATGAATTTCATATTATAGATAGTGTACACGTATTTAACACCAAGAGCAACGATGAGTGATATTGCAAAAAAAATTGTCAACCAAAAATGGAATGATTTGTAGAATAGCCAAATTGAAGAGGGAATGACAATATGCGATCATATTATTAAATAAAAAATTACAAGATATTATTATGAGAGGATATCGTATGACGGAAGCAAAGATGGTTGAGGCTATTTGGATGACACTACCAATAATTTATTGAAAGATTTTATTGAAATTAATGAATTTTTTTTTTCAAAAAATTAGTGATATAATGCCAATGTCTCAAAAAACTTGTTATATGTGATATAATTATAATAAATTGCCTAAATATTATGTTTATTAGAACATAAAATAAAATTAGGCATGTATGAATGAAAATGTTAGCGATGTTAAAATTTAAATTTCATTGTTATTTTAAGTATTTTATACTAATTATCAATGTTAATTATTTAAAGAAATTATGTCATATTTTTTTATTTTTATTACATAATAATTTACGAAATAAAATATAATAATAATACATCGATGATGTATATATAAAATAATTTAAAATAATTATAACAACAAATAAAATTAGTATGAACAAATATAAGACAAACAAATAAATAAAATTTAATAACTCATTGAACATGTATAATGTAAAAATTGATTCAGGTTTTGACATAGATTGACATATAGGACCTGAAGGAATAAATCCGGATCCTATTAATCAGGAATTGCTTACACTGCAAGGCAGATACCAATTTGACGCAATATGGAATAATTCAGTAATTTTTTAATTATAAATATATATTACATAAGAAGTTTTTATTTTTTTAATTATTTTTACTTTATGTTTTACTTGTTTTATTTATACTAAACATTAAAAGGGATTTGTTGAGGACAAGAAGGAGTAGTGTAGATGTACACTATACATATATTGACCTGAGAATTTTACCTTGTATAAGGGCAGCTGGTTTACTAAGAATAGTCGAAATTAGTGTGACATATTTAGATTGGCATTTAATCACATCGCTTGTTGAAAGGTGACAATCTGAAACACACATATTTCATTTGACATATGGTAAAACCACAATTACCCTTCAAGATGTTGGAATTTTAACAGGTTTACCAATTGAGGGTGAATCTGTGACTGGAAGAACAAACATGGATTGACCAGTAATTTGTCATAATCTACTTGGAGCAGTTCCTCTTGTGAATGATTTTGCGCGGAGCTAAAGTGAAGTTGACATGGTTGGATGTAACCTTTAGTGAAATGCCTGACAATGCAGCACCTGAAGTGATACAACAACATGCTCGTGCGTAGATGCTGAGATGTTTTGGTGGAATGTTATTTGCATCCCAAAATTCATCATCGGTCCACTTGATGTTTCTACCTCTTCTGGAGGATTTGGAATCCGTTGGCCAATATAGTTGGGGGTCAGCATGTCTAACTTGGCTGTATACAGATCTATGCAGGGCCACTTGTCCTGATGCAAAAGGAGTTGCTACAACTCCTACAAATATGGGCGTGGGAAATAATTTCCCAATTTAGGCCTGAACATATATAACCATATACGATAAACCAAATCATGCCTTACGGATTCAGGTATCCTTAGCATATTTAAAATAAATTAATTTTTTTCAAGTTTAATTTACACCAATTCATATATTTTTTTAAGGTGATGTTATATTAGGTAGGCACAACAATTGGACATGCGTAACATTCATATTCATTGGATGGATATCAATACATATCGAGAAATATTAGATACGCAGTCCATTGAAAGTTTTTACTAAAATAGTATCCATAATACGTTTAGATTAAAATTATCTATTATTATAAAATCATAATTATTTTGAATTTGTTTTGCAGTTTGAGTGGGAGGCTTATAATAATATAATCCATTCGCTCCTAGATTATTGCAAAAGTGGTCAGCCATACTGGATGTCTATTGTTCCACTCATCTGCTTCCATATCATTGAGTGGCACCATCCAGATAGAGTAATGAGACAATTTGCTTTTAACCAGCTAATTCCTTCTCCACCGCTTATACAAGATAACTTACATATAATATACTTGTAGGGCCAAAATCAGTTGGATTGGGTTGCTGAATTTTCTATATTCATAAACAACCGTCACACTGGGTTATTTTTGGCCAAGAGCCTAAGCAACAATTAAATAATCAATCTAAATACATGCAGTGGTATATGCAACACACTAGACATTTGATAACCCCAAGTGGAGCATCTTGTGCAGCTACTGTAAGTATTTCATTTAGATTATTTTACATAATGAAAGATTATTTTGGAGATTGTATGACATATTTTTGGGTTTAATTATAAATTTAATTGTTTTAGGTTGATGGTGTTGAAAGATTAGTACATGATGAAGGTGGTGCCTTAACCAACGGAAGGATAATGGAAAGCGTACTTGCTACAGTAAGTCATGACGATCAATTATTAACTGTTTATTCTAGATAGCTAGGTCCAAATCCAATCATCATACCACCGATGGAAACTTAGTTTGAAGACTTCCGGACTGAACGACACATGAAGGGCATGATTTATAAGCCTGCTAATATTCCAGATAGATATTATGATCCAAATGTAATGCAAATTCCAGCACCCATGTCATGGCCTTTTCATGACATTCAATCTTCTCATGAATAATGCACGACACAAACTCCAGGCCAAAATGTTACATCCTATGAAGTCGGGTCCATGAGTTATATAATCAGGCTGATTTTGGTGGTTCAAGCTATCAAAATCTAGGGATACCCATATCTTCTAATTTGATTCAGACACCTAGTTTATACATAGTACCAGAATTCAATACCGATCCTTAATCATCACTGGGTGTGCATCAATATGATTTTTTTCCAAAGTATGTTTGGAACTCATCAAGAATCAAACATACAAGGAAACAAAGAACAAACACCATTATTTTCTGATTTCTACGATGTAATTAGTGGTGATTCAAGATCGAGTGAGGGACGGTCTGAACAAACTGGTTTAGTTGATGCTAGATCTGTGGTTAACCTTGAGTTAGGTGGGGAAGGAACAAGTGATGCATAAGATGATCTACCACACCGAAGGTATCCTGGTCGACGTAAAAGGTTCACTAGATGTGGTACAGGATCACATCTATTTCATTAGCTACCATGATTATAAATTTTTATTTATTTTGACAATTTGAAATTTGTAGAAAAAATTTGTACTAATTTAGTCCATTAACTCTTGTCATTTATCAACTCTTGTCATTTAAATTTTAATTGACATCTTAACTCATGGAATTTATATTTTTTTTCCAAATTTACAATACATTTTTAACATAACATTATATTATATATATGAACTACATATAAATATATTTATAAATATTTTAAACTCTTATACTAATTACTTTTTTAATCTTCTAAATTTCTATCTTAATTGACTTTTATAATTTAATTTTAATTCGCTTGTAAAAACTATATGTAATAAATTTACCTGTGAGTATAGTTTCATATATTACTAAATAAAATAATAAATCAATATAAAATTAAAATAATATTATAACTAAATTCGGACCACTAATTTGTTTATTACAAGTATGTGAAGCTGCATAATTCATGTATAGCTTGATGTATACTTTGACGGTCCTGCCATGTTTGGGCACATCTTTTTGTTATGCCCTCATTTCTACATAGTGTACATTGGTTAGGCCTACTGCGGTTTTTTCTATCTATTTCATTTCGATATCTAGAGGTTCCCGGTTGGCTTTTTTTCCTTATGAGATTCAAGTTTGAAATTAAAGTCGGACCAACATATGGTTCAAAATAATCACGGTGTGCAAGTGACTGAAAAAAAGACTGGTAACAGCTCAATGCCTCGAATAGTTTATAGCACTTGTCGATGTATATCTATATGTCAACACGTACATGCATACAGGCTGAGGCTGTTATAGCATATGAACACAGCATTTTGGTTACTTTGAACTTTTCACATTCACAATAACGACAATCCAAATTAACAGCTTATGTGTTATTGCCTTTTCGCTTGCTCTTCTAATTTTTCGTCCTTATCGTGAAAAGCCAGTACGTCGATCAAAACTTTCAACTCTATGATCAGTAGCCTTTTGAGCACGCTTCCCCATCTCTTTCATATATTTTTGAGTGTAAGTGTTACCTACTGCTATCTGAACTCGATACATGCATCTTTTATCGTCAGAAAATTTAACCAGCTGCGTAAATACGTGCTAAACTACACTATAAATAGGCATTATCTTTTCACTTTTTAAAGCACTATTCACACTTTCAGCAATGTTCGTTGTAATATTGCCATATCTGTGCCCATTATCATGCGATAATGTCCATTTTTCCAAATTTTTTTGCATTGCCCAATTGTATGAGTCAACATCAAGTTCCTTTATCTCTTCTATTTGTTTCGCAAACTTTTGGGGTTAGAAGTTGTTTCCTATCAATTATATATAACATGTCTATTAATAAAGTTTTTACACTTCAACATATAAATCAATAGTTAATTATTATAAAATAGTTATAAGTGACATACCGGCCTTATATAACATGTCTTTGATTTTGGAATTTCTGTGTGCAGTATTATAGTTGTTGACAAAGTGGCGCAGACAGTAATGATGATAAGCTAATGGCTCCTTCCAATCATTGTTATCAGCATGAAATAATGTCATACACAACAAAAAAAAAGTCAATTAGCGACGAAAATTTCCGTCGCTAATAGGGCTTTTTTCGTCGCTATTGACGTTTAGCGACGCCGCGACTAACCGTCGCTATTAGCTCCGTCGCAAAAAATTTGCGACTAAATATAATACAGTCGTTAAAAATAGCGACAAAATTTTTCGTCGCTAAAAATAAATTTTCAGTCACTAAATAACTCTAAAATTAGTCGTATAAATATTTATTAGCGACGGAAAATTCGTCACTAAAAATTTTATATTTTTTAATATTCTTTTTGTTTTAATTTTTTATTACAATTTTCTTTTTAATTTTTTATTATTATTATTACATCCAAAATTTAATTTAATTTATGTAAATAATAATTATACAATATTTTCAATATTACTATTAATTTAAAAAATATAATATCAAAAAAAGTAAATTAAAATGTACAATAATTAAAAAAATACTAATTCAAACTAAATAATGCTATTTAACAATATATAGAAGTTCACAATAATTTTGTGCAATAAATTCACAATAATTCAAATATAATAAAAATATATTAAATTATACAATACTTAAATTAAAAGTACATGTCCTTCAAATATTTTAGCAGCATCTCATCCGATTCCAGTACCTACAAGTCACCAATAAAATTTTTAAATTAATATATACTAAAATTAATAAATTAAAAATCAAAATAAAAAAGATTGATTCTAATTCATATATTACAAGGCATGAGCTACCTTTTTCTAAATTTTCTACTTAATTAATTAACTAGAATATATATATATATATATATATATATTTCATAAATTTACATATTAACAAATATAGTTAATATGATCTATTATTAACAAATGGATTCAGACTTAAGCGATCAAATGGATTCAGACAACAAAAAATTATGCTTAGAATGCAGCAACAATATTATGAGAAATGAGATGCAAATATAGGTTCAGCCAAAATCCATGGAACAGTTATTCTAGCAAAATAATTTGGTAAGAAAAACATTAACAAAATCAAGCTGCTCTACCAATAAGCTAGCAATTAGCAAATTAGCATTGGGTTATTTCATCCATATTCCTAAACCCCAACTCTAGTTTGCACAAATTGAGTTACCAAAAGAAAAACAAGAGACTGCATATCAACCAAATTAATCAAGCAAACCATTTGAGTGATACCACAATGTTCATTGTTCGATATAACTTTTTAACAAAAATTGAATGTAAAGAATGTTTTTTTAAAATAAAAGACATTTAACAATAATAATTTTATTGTATAAACACATTATTGCAATCAAAAGAAATGTGAAGCTGAATTACTTATGTCATTATGAACCAATGATACAGTTTAACAATGAGACAAATAAAGTTATCCAGCAGTTGAAGTAAAACAATTACTTCGGTCTTTCAAGATAAACAATTACATCAGTCTCTCAAGATCTAAATTCTTCAAATTTCAAAATAGATCGTAAGCTAATCCAAAAGTATAGTAACCGTAGATGAAAATATATCAAATTCAAAATATCAGGAGCAAGTCCCACAGGATATAGAATGTTGAATGCAGTATACCTGGAGAATACCATTATGAGTTTTTATATATAAGTAGTGATGCTCACAAAAAGACAATAACGAGAGATTATAGTATCACAAAACAAACATATAAAGATTAATACAGATAGGAAAAGAAGAAGATAAAGAATGGTGTTGATTTGAATCAACAATCATAATAAGGTACATAAACATAAGGAAAAAATTTAGGGGGGGAAGAACGGAATTAAAATGGATAATGTGAGATTCTTACAGCTATAACAACCTTTATGTGCGACTGAGAAAGATAAGGCTCGCCAATATCCCGCACTATGGAACCAACTCTCTGCAAATTCACTGTTCCAACTTTTCCACAACTCCATTGTTTCTCGTCTTCACCACAAGACATTTACAGTACACTCTCTCACACACAGGCGCGCACACACAATTCTTCAATCTTTCCTTATTATCATCACCAGATAAAACTCAATTTCAGAAACCAAATAACTGCAAAACCAATAAAATTAAGGGAAAAAAAAGGGTAAGCTGATCATTGCTTAACAAACATTTGATAGGAAAAACATGAATCAGCAAGAACATACACCATTTCAAAAACCAATAAACCCTAAGAATCTGCAAATGTTGAACTAGTAACAGAAGAAGAAATTTCTCATCGAGCACAAACAAATCAATTCAATAATACAGAACTATATTACAACAAAAGCAAATGAGCACATCCATCAAGAACGATGAAGTGGATTCGACAATCACACAGTGATCAGATGATTGATCCAAATATATAAAGATGCCAAAAATAAATAAATAAATAAACAAAAACAGAGAGAGAGAGAGAGAGGGAGAGAAATAGCGAGAGATAAAGAACCTGAAAAATAAGAAAAGAATGTTCGAAAATGGAAGAGGAAGATTAAATATTTATATTTTTCAACAGGTCCTATCATGAACAAAAAACCACAAATCTAATTAAACTAATTTTATGTACTCTAGGAGTTTAAAACGACAATTATAACTAATAGAATTACCTAAATGGCCAACAAAAGCTGTATCAACCAGCGAGACAACAGGATCAGCAGCAAGAGCCAGGGTAGCAGGCAACGCAATTGACAAAATATCTCCACTCCAATCTCATCAACCATAAACCCATCTCTTCGAAAAAAAAAACAAAACAAAACGAATTTTAGTACACTTCAAAATCCCTAACCTTTTTGAAAGAGTCTGAGGACATGGGAGATCTACAGATCTGCAGGGGGGCAGCGGTTGGGACGAGCAGGGGGAGAAGGCGGATCGAGTGTGAGGACCAAAGAACGCGACGGTTCAACAACTCTGATCTCCTCGTCGGCGACGAGGAACGGCGGGATCTAAGCGACGGTAGGGGGCGCGACCAAGAGAGACAACGCGCGAGGAAGAGGTGGAGAGTGGCGCGTGGGGAAGAGAGAGAAAGCAGCGAGGGGGCGGCGGGGGAGGGAGAGGCGGCGGCGGGTGATCGAGAGAGACCGAGAGGGTGGGGTGAGGGAAGCATGAGAGAGACAGAAATGTTTGGGGTTTTTTAATTATATATATATATAATATATATGAGATATATAGCGACTACATTTTTTGTCGCTATTTGGTCACAATATTTTTAGTTTTGTTTAGCGACTAATATTTAGTCGCTAATATTTAACGACTAAATTTTCTGTCGCTAAATTAGTTGCAAAAAAAGGCGCGATTTCTTAGCGCCAATTTTTAGCCACTAATTTCACATTCAGTCGCTATTTAGTCGCTAAATTGAGCTTCATATCAAAAAAATATGATTTCACGACTGAATTCTATTTTGATCGCAATTTAGTCACAAATTAGCGACTAAATTTTTTTAGTCGCTAAATCGCTGTTTTTTTGTAGTGATAATACCCGCATGTCGGTCGGAAATAATAGTTATACCTGATTGCTTAGTCATATACCGCATAATACATGTTATGAACCAACTCCAACTTGACTTATTTTTACCTTCAACCACAGCAAATGCTACTGAGTACAAGTAAATATTATCATCAATAACACTTGTAATCAAAAGAGTCTGATGGAACTTCCGTTTATACTTGGCTTAAACACCCAAAAAAGCCTCCTGATTTGCCTATAATTTTGTTGTACATTGTCGTCAACAACAAATTCATAGCAAAACCTAGATTGTATTTCTCCATAGCTTTCAGATAATACGGCAACTTTCCATATGAAGCCTCATAGTTGCCAAATATCTCCTCCAATGCTTTAGTCTTTGCATACCAAGCCTTCCTGTACGATACGTCATAGTTGAAATGATTCATGATGTCAGCCTTCTAAACACACTCTTCCTATTAGATAGGCGCGATTGGCCTTTCAGTGTGTTTGGAAGCTCTACTCATCGAGGTGATTGCGAGTAAAAAAAGCTACTCATTTTGTCTTAACTTGGAATTAGATGATTCCATATGAGGGATTATCTGTCGCCTTGATAAATGATTCTTTACAATTTTAGGAGGGACTATACATCTCCTGCTTACTGGGAACATTTTCTCTTTCCCTTTATCCTTTTTCACCTGCTTCTTGGCTTAAGGAAGGATTATTTGTCTTCTAATTCATAACCCGATCGATCCATCTTTTAGGAGGGGGAGTCATCAAAACTGTTGTGCGTGTGCTACACGAACCTGGCTAGGTAGCCCTCTTGAGCTAGGCTTTCAATTTTATCTTTTAGTGCCTTACATTTACCGGTCGTATGACCGATGCCCTTATGAAAGTCACAATATTTAATTTTATCTCTCAAGGCGTATGTCTGATCAGGTAGCCATTTTGGCCATTTGATTTTGTACTTTTTTTCGATCCATTTCAAGACCTCGGTATTACTAGCATTGAGTGAGGTATGGTGTAACACCCCGCCATCCCCGTTGGAAGGATACCGGAGTGCCACGCGGCCAAACACATATAACAAATCCATATTCCATGTATAAACAAAAACCAAATGTAAAATAAAGAAACTTTTAATCAGGTAATAGTAAATCCTTTTTACATATAACATATATCCGTACTGTTTTACAAAATGAGGCTTGTAATCGAATACATATACAAAAATAATATTTGTTCCTTTACAAAAGATTTACTTTGCTATACACAAGCCATATACAAAAATAATTACAGCGGAAGACTTCAAAAATAACTTCATCAAAAGACTCCTAGTGGCCGACCTGCAGATATCAGACTCCGAATCCAAACTCGCCACCTGCACGGGAAAAGAGCCCGTGCTAAGCGATAACGCTTAGTGGGGAGGAACAAAACAAACTAACAATATGCATATACAATATTTACAACAATACTATAATCTCATCCCAACCATAAACATACATTACAAGTAATTAACTATTAAAACATAATTAAAATCTACATATTTCTCACCATTGCAAATACATATACACTCAAGGTGTATAAACACAAAGTTATACTATATTTCATATACAACATATACCTTTAATCTTGTCAATAAACATCTCAACATATATATATATATATATATGTCACATATAAACATGTAGCCTGATTAGTCTGAAATACTCTCTAGAAGTGGATACGGTCATTTGGTACTGATTGAACACAGTATCCCAAGCATATAGAGACATGAGTCTCAACATGTATTTTCCATATAGAGACCGGAGTCTCGCTTTATTTTCATATAGACCAAACATGGTCGAAACAAGGATCCAAATGGACCCGCATATATCGTTTTATCATATAGCAGCTGCACACACACTCTGACCTAAGTAAGCGCTTACTTATCCACTACTATGACTATTCAGGCTCGAATAAATACAACTCAATAATTCATGTACATTGATCAAAATCAGAGACATATACATATATTCAAATATTAATTACAGAATGTAATATGAACTTATAATTCATCTAGAAATAATCTATGTATTCATATATACTGTTCACATTTAAAACAAGTAACTATAAATATTAAATACAACTAAATACAAATACATATTTCACATATACATGTATCTAGATCAAATTCAGAAACATTTTAAATACATCCAGTATCAATTATTGGAGGCCGAAGTACAAATAATTCACATTCAAGACCATTTATGTTCATGTAAAATATAAACTAGTAAGTTATGTACATTAATTATTTACTCAAGTATACGACTCAATAATTCACGTATCATGTCATGTGAATTTCATTAAATACTAACTTATATTTCATATATACACGTATATTGATCCAATTCAGAACATTTAAATGTATAAATATCAATTACAGGAGGTAATAAGAACAAATAGTTCTTATAGAAAAAGTCCATGTTAAATAAATTATAAACATGTAAATCATGTAGATTAATCATTAATCATGTATACAAAACCCAATATTATGCAATTATCCAAAATACAATACAATTTTAACTCAAACATTTGTCATGTAGTGCAAAAACCCTTAAAACTGTAGTTAAAACTTTAGTTTTTTATAAAACAGGGCAGCAGGGAAGGCTGGTCACGCCGTGACCATTCATCACGTCGCGTGACGCAGGCTTCACGCGAGCGCCAGGCAGAAAAGCAGGCGGTCACGGTGTGACCACCAGTCACGTCTCGTGACGCCTGAGAGGAGAGGGGAAGAGAAGAAAAATCACGAGAAGGAAACAGGCGAGGTCGCGAGGCGTGATGCTTCATCACGTCGCGACTTCCCAAAGGGAGGAAGGTCACGGCGTGATGCTTCATCACGTCGCGTGATCTTCCTCTCACAGACTTCTCCTTCTCCCAACTTCTCAGATATCTCAGATAAGGGGATCACGGCGTGATGCCCCATCACGTCGCGTGACCTTCTTCAGGGAAGAGGGTCACGGCGTGATGCTCCATCACGTCTCGTGATCTTCTTCACACACTACTTCTTCTTCTCCAACAAATTTCCATAATTCCCAAAAAGAAAACGTGAAAAACCAGAAAATCCAGAAAACAGAGTATTTCTAAAATTCAAAACTCCACTTTATCTAAAACCATTTTTCATGCAATCATAATTCGAATACGTACCTTCAAGTCTCCAGAGCACATTCACAGCACTTATAACACAAATAAAACATTTTTACAATTAAACAAAGGCAATGTCAGAATATCAACTTTCCAGGTTTTCCACATTCAAACTCATATATATATTCATCTCATTGCATGTTCATGTCATTTACATATTGAACTTCCTTCTTTTCTACAGGAATCATGTATACACAGTACATATTTCATGCATTTTAATAGACAACACACACATAGCCAATTTTGACAATAAACAGCAAGTAGGATCCCAGTTCAATAAAGAACAGACACTCCCAAACCTGTATCGAAGATCACAAACGTCCACTGAACTTTCAATCCTCAATCTTCCCTTTTCCCTTTATCTTTCCTCTTCTCTTCAATAGATTACATGAACCCACAAATAAACCCAAAATCAATCCAAAGAAACAGTGATAAACAATCCTTAAACAGAGAAGATGGAGAACCAAACTCACCTTCTGAACTTCAAAGCTTAAAACCCTAGCTCCCAATAAAAGAACACGCATGCAAAAGAGAAAAGAATAGCAAATGGAGAGGAATGGTATGGCTAACGTGAGGGAAAGCAAAAGAGAGAGAAAAACTTCAGTCTGTAGGTTTCCAGCACTAACACAACCAGACCTCTCTCTTCCCTCACCCACGTGCACACACACACCCTCCACTTGGCACACATGCACGAATTCACAGTTCCACTCACTCTTCTTTTACCATTTAATCCTTCTCAAATTACCTTTCACTCACCAAACTAAAATCTGTAGTTTAAATCTTTTATTTCCTTGCAATCAAATCCTCTTTTCTCATATAAATTACCCAAATGCCCTTAATTGTCCAATTAAAATTGCTAAATCCAATTAGGCCACTTACGGGGTGTGACATATGGGTTTTAGCCGGATTATAGTCGTGGCTTGCGATCCTTCTTTTCTCAGATCTATTCTTTTGGTCCGCTTTTAAGTGATTAGTAGGACGATGAAGCCTGTGACCCATTTTGGCCAAGAATTGAAATTGTCCTCCTGTACTTGGTGGGAATTTCAATTTATGAGCCATGCTAAGAGGAACCTACAGCTGCTCGTCCATTTGCATTGGGAATTATAGCATTTTTAATATTGTTTGTCTCCTTCTTTCAGTGATGATAGTTTCATCTAGCAGAACGAATAATTTTTCTCTTTCCACTAGGCCATTTATGCTTAATGGAGGCTCAATTCTCAAGGATTCGGATAGCGAGAAGTTTCCCGTATTTATTTGCAGAGCTTTTATTGCTTTTTTTAGGCGAATGTCCTTAACATTCTTAGCAAGCGCTTGAAATCTCCCCATGCAGTCTCTAAGACTCTCATGGGGACTTCGCGTCAGATTGCGCAATCCATTACTCATCTTCGTTGTATGGGTTTGAGTGAACCTCACAACAAAGAGCTCTTACATCTGTTTGAAAAAGGAAATTGAGCTTTATGGGAGATTTTAGAACCATTTCAATGCGTCATCTACGAGTGTTATAGGAAAAAATCTACAGAATACTTGAATATCATCGGAGTACGTCTGGATTTGCACAAAGAATTCCCGAAGATGAGCTATTAGGACTGCCCTACCCGTGTATTTTGGCATTTATATTTTGTTAAGCATGGAGGGGATCTCTATTGCTCGTATCTCTTAAGCGAAAAAGAGAAGTAAAGTTGCTATTAAATGAAGACTTCCAAACCGAGTTACATTCTACTGAGAAGCCGTCATCTCTGAAGGTTACAGGGAACTGAGGCCATTTCGGCACGTGAGTAGAGTGATGTGTGAAAGGACAAACATTCTCTTCAGGGAATAATTTCTCTTTTCCTTTTCTTCCGTAACTTGATTCATAATCATGGAAGCAAGCTTCAGGCTTTTCGCGATGCCCTGGATCTGGAATCACTATGCCCTTGTTTTACTTCCTAATCCTTTTTTCTTTGATATTTTTCTCATAATTCTTCCTTGAGACCCGAGGTCGTTCAGACTTTGTGATATTCTTGTTGAAGTCATTAAGGATAGACCTTATGTCATTCAGCGTGACTGGAGTATTATTCATTTACATTAGAAATCTTTTGCTAGATCTAGGAGTCAAAACAGTGACGATGGGGTTCCTTAGGATTCATCCTGCCCTTCTGTGGATATCGACTCTTTTCAATCCATGTCATATGAGTTGTCCCTTTTTTACTTAACTGGTATGAAATTCTTTGATCCTGTCGTCGACTCTTAGTAAAAGCACCAAATGATAAACCTGAGTATATCGTAATGAGAAATAGAGAGTGAGCTAATTTTCGATTAGCAGCGCTGGTCCGATCGGATAACCAGGGACCGATCTATAAGATAAATAGAATTACCCCCTGTTACTCAGGGGATTAGCACTCCGATGGTTTTGTCAATAAAAGACTTAGAGAAAGAATGCAAAGGGTTAATGCCTCTTGTATTCAGTATGTTGTGTTACCTGAGTTCGAGGTGTCTTGGTATTTATATGAGTAGAATAGCTTACTTGAGTGGCCTACTTGAGTTAATATAGACGTCACCTTTTCATTTCCCAAGTTCCAGGCCAATTGTGATATTTTTTGAGATACTGGGCTTGAGTTTTGCATGGCCTTCTATTGGGCCTATGTAATGATGGGATTTAGGCTGAGTTTTATTGTTGAGCCCAAAAAATGATAATATTCGATGTTTTATAAGTAATTTTAAACTCGAGTGCATATATTTTAGTGAATAGTAAAAGGCAAATTTAAAAGTTGCTTGCCATTCTTAAAACAAGTCCATAGTCAAAAGAAAAGTTGCTTACTATTTTTCCTCAATTGTGACCCGTATTTTAGTGAGAAAGTTCATATTTCCTTGCAAATTTGTCGGGAAAATTTCCGATCAACAACATTTAGGGCCTGTTTAGTTCTAGAAAATATTTTCCATTTTGCTTTTCCAGTTTTCATTTTCATTGTTTAGTTTTTTTTTCTGTTTTCCAAAATGGAAAACTGAAAAATGGAAATCATGTTTGCTTCTTTCCTTTTACTAGTATTTTCATTCGCCATCTCTTTTATAATTTTTTTATATTCTATATATTCTATTAATATAATTACAATAATTGTTGTTTATATTAATAATATTTTTCATTTCATTTTTTTATAAAAATGTTTTATACATTTAAAAACTTTATTAATATTCATGTAAATCATGCAATTTATTGATTGCAATTATGTCTGTACTGCCAGGTGTATCAAAAAATTCAATAGATCACACACCTATAGAGAAAGGATAAAGTGGTAAAAATACAGAAAATAATAATATTTGATATTATTATGGGACATGTGATTAGCTCTAGTGCAAATGGGAGATTGTTAGATAAGTATACCCTAGAGTCCTAATCCCATATGGATTGAGAAAATAATTAATTAGAAGTTAATTTATAATTAATACTATATCTTTTTAGAATTCTAATCCTACTAGAGTTATGCTTATAACTTTGAGTATAAAAATAAAAGTGGGATAAGGATAGAAAAACTGAAATATAGAAAAATCAAAATTCTTTCTACTTTCTTTCCTCTCTCCATCACTAGCCGAAATTTTCTTCTAGCCATACGAAAAAATTCAGCAACCCCCTTGTTCATCCAATTGTTGGTTGATTCTTCTCTTTTCTCTAGTGTGGACAATTTGGAGGTATTCTAAAGTTGGACATTATGGTTTGCGATAACCCGATGCGAAGGAAAATCAACTGACCAATAAATCTCAAGGTGATTTTTCATTCTTTTAGAATAAGAAATATAACTTCATGGCAAAAATCTAAAATTAATTTGGTTAAAATTTTAAATTCCGCATATGTATGAGATGCATGTAACCTAATTAAATCCAATAGCTTACTTGTGTTTGTTGTTTAAGTGCTATCAATTATATTTCGCCTCCTTTGCCAACTATTTTAGCTGCTAACCATACTTTTCTTTGGGTTTTGATTGTGTAATTTTTGTGGCTTTCCTACAATTGTTGTTTGTGATTTTCTGATCATCATTTTAAATTTTGGAGAAGCTTGTGTCAATTATTTCAGTGGCGCCATAATTTCCTTCATAAGTGATGTTATCACTTATACCTTGCAGTTGTATATATCAGCTCAAGAAGCAAAGAGACAAGTTAAAGTATTATCAAATTAAAAGTTTTAAATTAATAAGAGTTTAGATAATAGGAAAATATATTTTATATTAATTTTTCATTTAGCGTAGAATTCTATTTCCTATTCTATACATCAAAATTTTTTGTCTTCAACCAAATTTACAGTTTTTAATCAAATGAAGAACAAATTGTTATATAAGAAAATTGTTTATTAATTTCTACACATGCATGAAAATTGAAATGTAGATGAATTATTAGACTATATATATGTTTTTAATGCATGGCTATAGACAATCATTTCTTGGGGCGAAATTGGAATTTCTCAACTATTTTATTTTCTTTTTAAACTCGTATAAATTTATTGCAATGGAGCAAACCGACTTGGTTTTTCTTGAAGGTACGTTATTTATTTCTGCCTTTTGTTGTCATATCACTTAGGATAGGGCTGTAACTTCTCTTCCTTTCCATGTTCATTATATATATATATTGTATTGTTATATTTGATTATACATTATAATGATATTTTTTATTCTTAATTTATTAGGAAATTATGGCAGAAACACAATCTACAACAGCAATTTTTGAAACACGATCCACAACTCCTTCCTTAGTAAGTTCAATTAGACAAAAAATAGATGTGGCATGGAAATATGTCATCGAGGCAACAAATGCAAATGGTAAAAAGATATTAATATGTGGATTTTGTCAAAAATAAGTTCATGGTGGAGGCATTAATAGAATGAAACAACACCTTGCTAGAAAAAAGAGAACATTAATGGGTGCAAAAAGGTTAGTACAGAAGTTCGGTTTAAAATTAAAAGCGTATTGGATGCTAATTTGCAAAAGGCTAAGGAAAAGAAAGGGCTAATGCAAGAGGATGACGTAAAAGTTTTTCCTTCTACTAAAGAGATTTCGAAGGGAAAGATGATAGCATTAACTGTCATTGAATCGTATTTCAGAAAAGGCGTAAGTAATCCATCTAAACTTAGTATTAAAGCATGTATGCAGAGTAAGGATAAGTGGCATGAGATTGACCTAGCAATTGAATTTTTGTTTTACGATTCATGTATTCCATTTTATGTTGTGAACTCACCTTATTTTCAATATGCTATTAATGGAATAGTCAGCATGGGTCAAACATTCTTCTTATCATGCTTTGAGAGTGAATTTATTGAAAGATGTTAAATTGCATGTCAAATTGACCATTGATGATATTAGAAATAGTTGGGCTGATACCGATGGCACAAAAATGGGAGATGGATACACAGACAATGGATAAAGGCCTCTAATTAATTTTTTGGTTTATTGTCCAATAGGGATTTCATTTGTTAGATCGGTTAATGCTTTTAATATTTACACGAATGCTAAAAATTTGTCTAATCTATTTTCTAAAATTGTTGAGTGGGTTGGCGCTCACAATGTGGTTCAAATAGTAATAGATAATGGATCTAATTATAAAGCTGCAGGCTTTAAGCTCATGAAAAAATATCATTTTATTTTTCGGTCACCATGTGCAGCTCATGGAAAAATATCCTTTTATTTTTTGGTCACCATGTGCAGTTAATGAAAAAAATATCTTTTTATTTTTTGGTCACCATGTACAGCTCATTTTGTTAATTTAACATTGAAAGATATTGGACAAATGGCTACAATTGAAAGTTTAACCTCTATTGCTTCAAAAATGACTGTTTTTGTATACAACTATAAGATTACTTTGAATTGGTTGAGAAAAAGAGAGGGTTCGCGAGAAATTATTTGTCCCGGTGCAACTTGTTTTGGAACAAATATTATTACTTTGCAGAGTTTGCATGAACACAAGGATGATTTGCAAGCTTTGGTTGTTTGTGCTGATTATAAGAAATTTTTAAATTTAGTAAAATAAATTGTGTTAGATGAAAATTTTTGGAAAAATATGAATTTGAGGATTATGACTCTATTGATACGCTTGTTGAGGATGTGTGATACTGAAGAAAAACCATCTCTGGGATATATTTATGTGGGCATGTACATGGCACGTATGGGAATTATGTATGTATTTAAAAATAAGAAGAAATTATATAAGCCCTGCATTGAGATTATAGACAGTAGATGGGATCGCATGTTACGCCAAGATTTTCATGCAATAGCGTATTATTTGAATCCCGCTTTTCAATATGATAAATCTTCTTTCTATAAGGAGTTAGAGATTATGCGTGGTATCTTGAATATGATTGATAAGTTAGAGGATAATTCTGATAGTACCAGCATACCGACACATGATGAGTTAAGAATTTTTTGAGAGCGTGAGATGGGCTTTTTTTCTTCCAAGGGTACTTGTTTGCAGCAAAATCACTAGATCAGGTAAGCATCAATTTTATAATACTACATTTCGTTTGTGTGTGTATATATATATTAAGTTCTAAAAACTAATAAAAGTTTAATATTATTCTTTCTTTTCATATCTAATAAAAGATGAATGGTGGAGATTGTTTGGTTATGATATTCCAAATTTGCAAAAGTTGGATATAAGAATCTTTAGCCAAACTGCTTCTTCTTCTGGATGTGAGCGCAATTAGAATGTGTTCGAACGCATCCACACTAAAAAAAGAAACATATTGGAGCATCAAAGATATAATGATATTATTTATGTTCACAACAACTTGTGATTGAAAAATAGGTGAGTTGTTTTTAGTCCATAAAATTATCTTTATATTTTATGTTTTGTCTCAAAATAATGTTATCATTGCTTATAATTATTAGGCTAATAAATTCTAAGAAAACATATCCAATTGATTATGAATCAATTGAGAAAACTGAATTTTGGATTGTGGAAAAGGAAGAAGAAGAAGGAGAGCTTGATTTTCATGAGATTGAGAGAATAGTTGAAGAACATCCAAAAGATGATGGAGCTTCAAGTGTGCAAAGTTTGTTTCTTTTATATAATATGAATTTATTTTAGAATATTGAAAATTGTGTGTAGTTATATTTAATTATGTATTTATTTTAAAAAATTTAGATGCTATGAAGCATAGTTTAGTTGAATCTAATCAAGGAATAGATGGTGATGGAGACGAAGATTGATGATTAACGATGATTGTTTATCACTATGTCAAATGAATGATATTATGTGAACTTATTTAGATATTTGCTATTTATTTTTGAACAATTTATTTGATTTTTATATTTGCAAACTTTGTTGGATTTAAAATTATTACTTTTATATTAATATTTGATAATTAATAGGTTGTTTGAATATGTTTTTTATATACCATATTTTTAATTTTTTTATAAATAATTATATTTAAAAAAAAGATAAAAAATCTTAATCAATCCGGTCCAACCAGTTGACTTACGATTCAGTTGGCAAGTCAAGTTGATATCCGATTCACTTCTGAAAACATTGCAGAAAAGTAAAGTGGTTTGATTTCCATAAAATAGTTACCGTGCAATTACTCTCTTCACCTTACTTTATCTTATTTAGGTTTTGAGTATGGATTAATGTCAACTTACATAAACCTAAATGTGATTGATCTAATACTATTATCTTTGTTTCCAAAATTTCCCTTGTGGATTTCATCCACCTTGACATTTCACTCTTAGCATAGATTATCTGGACAAAAATATTTTAAAACATTTGAGATAATTCCCTTAATAAGTCTGGGATGGTGAATCATTAATTGATCACTCAACTATCTTCAAGTAGATTGTGATATACCCGGCGTCTTAACTCTGTTCACCCCTCGATGAAGGTAACTAGTTATGGAGTTAAAGTATATCACTAATTATTTAAGATAACTTGGTGATTTTAAGTCTGAGAATACTTGCACCACTAATATGAAGAGATTTCTCACTGATATAGACGAGTCAATTTTACTCACGGTCACTCAACTTATCACTTATCGCGCAAAAATAACCGATTTTTTTCTTTCTAATTTAAATGTCACTGAACTTATAATATTTTTGCAAAAAACTCATGTAAATCGGAATCCGGCGAGTACCCTTGCCGGATTGATGACATGACATATGATACGTAGCGAAAAATAGTCGGTACATGACTTTTTTTGCAAAAATGTTAGAAATTCAGTGACATTTAAGCTAGAAAAAAAATTGGTTACTTTTTCGCGATAAATTATAAGTTGAGTGACCGTAAGTGAAATTGATCCAGATGTAGCATTTGTTGGAGATACTGTTAAACGACACGTAATTTTTGACATGACATGCCATATCATCAATCCGGCAAGAATACTCGCCTGTTCCGATTTATATGACTTTTTTGCAAAAATGTTAGAAATTCAGTGCCATTTAAGTCGGAAAAAAAAAAGTCGGTTACTTTTGAGCAAAAGTGATAAGTTGAGTGACTGTAAATGAAATTAACCCTGACATGTATAGACTTAATATTCATGTGAGAATTCTCTTAACAGGTTTCCAATGTACTTGTTATTGTAACAAGTATCCACATATTAGCATTGATCATACCCAGAGCCAATCAATATTTAAAAGTAAAAATATTTTAATCTATATCCAGTAGAAAATGACCCATTACATATTGATAACAAAATTAATTAAATACTATCTCAATAAGTTTTGATCAATTGAGATAGTTAAATAGACAAGAATTTATAACAAATGAACATTACAAATAATTATATAATAGTCATTACGATCACTTAAATGTCCATCTATAAAAAAAAAAAAAAAAAAGCTAGCATGGAGACATATAAAGGAATTTGACTATACAACGGAAGTGTCTCCAAAACTCCACCATCCATTTTTTCCTTCTGACATATGTCTAGATAATTATGGATTAATATTTTTCTAAGTCTATAATCGCATATGATTTTGTTAGTTTCTTAACACAGGGGTCTAGGTATCCTTATACTTTTAACAGTTGTTACCTTTTTTTCGTCACCATAATAACAATTGGACTCATTGCTAGTATGCCAAAATTAATGAAATTCTTATCCCTTTAAAAGTAAACAATCATATATTGTTAATATCTCTAAATTGGCATCAATATGATAATATATTGCAGTGGGCCGCATTGTCTCAAATTATTTCCTAAATGGATTTAGCCCACTAATCCGCCCCTATTTGAAACCAAAATTTGATCCACTACAGTTCCGTTTGAGCTTCTAGTTCCGTAATCATCTTTATGGTCCTCGTGCATTACTGTTATTACTTGTTGGTGGCAACTGCCAACACCAGCTTTTAATTCTACCCAACTATCGCCGCTCTAAACACGTGTCTCTGTCAGCCACAAATCCTCCATATTCTGACCCAAACAAATGGAGAACCCAATCTTTATCTACAAAAATAAGTAAAGGAATCTATGCAATAAGATGGATAAATAAAATTAATGAGTATTAAACCTTAAATAAAGTATTAATGATAATTTAAGATGCAGATGACAATATTTTAAGTGAATTTCTTCTATTTTGATGCGATTAGATTTTTAATTGGCAATACTCCCATTGATTAAAATAGCAACAACATATATTACTTTGTCCTCACTATCATATGTCATGAAGATTAATTTTTTTCCTCAGTGGTGACACTTATTTTAGTGAGAAAGTTCATATTTCCTTGCAAGTTTGTCGGGAAAATTTCTAATAAGCAACATTTATAGTCCTTCCTATTTTTCCTCGTTATTTCACATATTTTAGTAATTTAGACAATTAAGTCCATCTATCATATTGTAAAGATTATCGGTTTGAATGTCGGTAGATAATTTATATAAATTTATATGAGACATCACCAGCAATAAAACTGTCATTTTGGTTGGTAAGGAATTTTGTATATATGTAAGGGAAGAAAAACCAGAAGCTCGAATTTGAGATCTCATAATATATTATAATTAATATGTATTGCTAGAATGTCTCGTTGAAGGCAATTTGAGTTTTTCTTATTTAATTTTAAATGTTATGTTTATGGACAAAACCTAAATTTAATAATAAAGAGAACAAAATCTTAATTTATTTTTTTATAAGGGAGCAAAAGTTTAATATATTCTAAATAAGGTGAGAAAATTCGGTTTTTATTTAATATTTTAATTAATATTTTGAAAAAAAGAATTTTTTTTTTTTTTAATGAATCCGCCCTTATTAGTATCATTCTTTATGCATTTAATTTTTTCATAAATGATGAGGAAGGAAAAAAACCAATAGATTCCCATTAAATCTAAATCAATTTAGTGTTGAGATTTCCAATCAGCACTGGGAAAAATGACCAATAACGAAAACACTAAATGTGCGGAATGGATTTTCGTTATTTATTTTTTCCTACTTGAATGAACCTTTTAGGTAATCTAACAAATAGAGCAATATCTAAAGCAAATACCACAACAATAAGTTCTGAACTTTACAGCTACAATCAACACAAGAACACGCAGAATTTTTACGTGAAAAACCTCCTCGATGTAAAGAGTAAAAACCACGGGACTTTTAGGCCGTTTAAATCTTTCACTATCAAATAATGGGCAAATATAACATGTGTTCTGTCTATTATAGTAAATTTTCTTTATACTGAACTAGAGGCATATAATCATAATAATCATCATCATAATCTTGGAATAAACTGTTGTGGAAACTCGGGTTGATTTCCTGCAAATTCACCTCGAACTCTATTGAGCAGGTGAATAAAGCGTAAACGATTGTACTGAAAAATCACACAAGGTAAAATTCTCAGGATAGAATTTTCCTAAGTAATTTAACAGCACAATAATTCACTAACAATATACCCGACAATAGCTATTAAATAGACAAATAAAGAACACCAGAATTTAACGAGATTCGGACAATTATGCCTACGTTCTCGGACACTACTAATATTATATTTCACTATTTCAAAAAAATAATACAAGTGAAATATTTACTAATTGCCTTAAAAAGATTGGCAATTTTGGGATGGTTTGGATTAGAAAATGGGGGCTATATTTATAGTGTTACAATTCCCCCATTCCCTTCAATTTCCCCGATGTGGGATTCCTATACTAAGCCATTTTATTTGACTTCTTAAGGGATATTGAATTTAAGCCAACATTTTTGACTTTCTAACAAATCTCCACCTTGGCGTAATTCACATACCTTCAAATCTCTCACAAAACTCGATTTAGTAGTGTCACCAAATGCGTTTCAAAGCGCACAACTTCAACTTTTAACAATATTGATCAAGTCCAAACAATGTTGCAACTTGACCGCAGTCACCACTTTTATGAACATATCAGCAGGATTATCAGTGGTCCTAATCTTCTAGATTGTTACTCCACCTTCTTCCAGAACCTCTCGTACAAAATGATAACGAACATCGAGATGCTTTGTCCTTGCATGGTAAACTTGGTTCTTTGCCAAATGAATAGCACTCTGACTATCACAATGCACTTTGATGTGCTTCTGTTGAACCCCTAATTCACCAAGCAACCCTTGAAGCCAAATCGCCTCCTTCACAGCCTCTGTAACTGCCATATACTCTGCCTCTGTAGTGGACAAAGCAACTGTTGACTGTCAAGTAGACTTCCAACTAACTGGTGCCTTCGCAAGAGTAAACACATAACCAGTAGTTGATCGTTGTTTGTCCAAATCACTAGCATAGTCGGAATCACAATATCCAACTACACATTGACCATCTTGATCATCCCGCTGAAATACCAAACCAACATCTACGGTGTTTAGAATGTACCGCAGAATCCATTTCATAGCTTGCCAATGCTCCTTTCCAGGATCATGCATATACCTGCTCACAACCCCAACTGCCTGTGAAATGTCGGGCCTTGTACACACCATAGCATACATCAAGCTACCAACATTATTTGCATACGGTACTTTTGCCATGTATTCTCGTTCTGTTTCATTCTTTGGAGACAAAGATGCACTAAACTTGAAATGAGGAGCAAGAGGAGTACTAACAGGTTTTGACTTTTCATTCATGCCAAAACGCTTTAGCACCTTTCTCAGATATTGCTTCTGAGTCAAATAAAGTCTTCCCAATTCCCTATCTCTGCTTATCTCCATACCGAGAATCTTCTTGGCTTCACCTAGATCCTTCATTTCAAACTCCCTGTTCAACTGAGTCTTTAACTTCTCAATCTCTATCAGACTCTTGGAAGCTATCAACATATCATAACCATAAAGAAGAAGATATATGTAGGATCCGTCTTGTAGCTTGCGCAAATATACACAATGATCATATTTGCTTCTTATGTACTTTTGCCCCATCATAAACTTGTCAAATCGTTTGTACCACTGCCTCGGAGATTGTTTCAATCCGCACAATGATTTTTCAAGTTTACACACCATATTTTCTTTTTCAGCAACTTTAAATCCTTCTGGCTGAACCATATAAATTTCCTTCTCCAAGTCTCCATGTAAAAATGCAGTTTTTACATCCAACTGAACTAGTTATATATCCAATTGTGCTACCAAAGCCAACAAAATTTGAATGGAAGAATGTTTTACAACTGGAGAAAAAACTTCATTATAGTCAATTCCCTCCATTTGAGCGTAGCCTTTAGCCACCAGCCTTGCTTTGTAGCGAACATCATCCTTGTCAGGAAATCCATCTTTCTTTGCATATACCCATTTGCACCCAATTGCCTTCTTTCCCTTCGGAAGACTAGCTAGCTTCCACGTATGATTCTTATGAAGGGACTGCATTTCATCATTCATGGCTTTCCTCCACTTCTCTACTTCTGAACTTTTGACTGCTTCATTATAAGTGGTAGGAATCTCATCATTTGCAATTTGGAATGCGTAAGCCACCATATCAACATAGCAAGCAGGCCTTTTGATTGTGGAGGTTCTTGGGTTAAAACCTCTTCTTCATCTGACTCCTCATCTACCATAGGAGTTTCTGCATTTGCTTCATCATTTGCTGGGCTAACAATTTTCCTTTCAAACTCCACCTGTTTTGGAGTACCATATGTCTGCTTAACACTTTCATTTGTTACCTTTCTCAACATGGTAGATTCATCAAAGGTAACATCCCTGCTGAAAATTATTTTCTTTGACTCTGGGCACCAAAGTCGATATCCTTTCACACCAGAGGTGATCCCCATGAAAATTGCTATCTTTGCACGTGGATCCAACTTTGATTCCTTAATGTGATAGTTTGCAGTGGAACCAAACACATGTAAGGAATTATAATCTGTAGTAGGTTTTCCAAACCATTTCTCCAATGGCGTTTTACCACCAATAGCACTAGATGGTAGGCGATTAATGAGATGGCAAGCATATGTAATAGCTTCAGCCCAAAATTATATGCCCAACCAAGCATTGGACAACATACACCGAATTTTTTCCAGCAATGTCTGGTTCATATGTTCTGCCACCCCATTTTTTTATGGTGTATTTCTGACTGTGAAGTGTCTGACAATGCCTTCATCTTCACACACCTTCATAAATGGATCACTCCTGTATTCTCCGCCATTATCTGTACGGAGATGCTTGATCCTTCGGCCTGTTTGAGTTTCCATCATCTTTTTCCATTTGAGGAAAACTGCCAGCACTTCATCCTTAGTCTTCATAGTATACACCCAAACTCTCCGTGAAAAATCATCAAAAAAGGTCACATAGTAGTGTTTTCCTCCCAAAGAAGTCGTCTTGGAAGGTCCCCACACATCAGAATGAACATAGTCCAAAATACCCTTGGTATCGTGAATTGCTGTTCCAAATTTCACCATTGTCTTTTTTCCTTTGACACAATGCTCGCAAAAATCCAATTTGCAAGTCTGAACTCCTTTCAATAATCCTTGTTTCACTAAGAGATTCAAGGATTTTTCACCTGCATGCCCCAAGCGCATATGCCATAACCTGGTTGCTTCTAACTCCTTTTCACCAGTAGAAGCCACTGCTATTGTGCTAATAACAGTAGTACCTTGGTAGTGGTACAATCTGTTATTCTTTCGAATTTCCTTTAACACCACAAGTGTACCAGAGATTATCTTCATTACTCCGCCTTTTGCTCGTACCTCGAAACCCTTTTCTTCTAGAGCTCCCACGAAAATGAGATTCTTTGACAAACTGGGCACATAACGAATATCCTTCAGGATTCTGATTGATCCATCATGGTTTTTCAAACGAATGGAACCAATCCCATGTGTGGTGAGAGAGACATCATTTGCTGTATAAACAGCTCCATCTTCTAGTTCTCTAAATTCATAGAACCAATCCCGATTGGGACACATATGATGACTGCAGCCTGAATCAAGCAGCCATACATTAAAAGAGCTAGTTGACGATGTAACAACAAGTGAGAAATCTGAGTATTCATCATTACACTCAGCTATATTTGAATCTGCAATAGCCTTTCCCTTATCAGGTTTGCCCTTATACTTTAGCTTAGGACAATCTTTCTTCCAATGCCCTTTTTCTCGACAAAAAGCACATTCGTCTTTGCCCAATTTGGGCCTTGACTTCGATCTCCCTTTCTTTCCTCTAGTCTGGCTCTGCGACCGACCTCTCACTACTAGAACTTCTGTAGCTCCACTTGTGCTTTATTTCTTGTCTTTCTTTCTCAGTTCATAACTATACAAGGCAGCACAAACTTCACTGAGAGTCATAGCGGCCTTCCCATAAAGTAGAGTCATTTCAAGAAACTCAAACTCCTCAGGAAGGGATCCCAACAACATCAAAGTCAGATCTTCATCTTCAAATGTCATGTCCATATTCAATAAATCAGCGACTAACTAATTAAAACTGGTAATGTGATCATTTATTATGGTACCCGCAACATAATTGAAATGAAACAGTCTTTTTTTCATGTGGAGCTTATTTTGACTGCTTTTCTTCAAGAATTTTTCCTCCAGCGCATTCATCAATTTACTTGCAGAAGTTTCTTTCGAGAAAGCATATTTTTGCTCTCTAGAAAGGCACGATTGAATTGTACTACACGCCAAACGATTAAGTTTCTTTCATTCTTTCTCATCAACATCATCTGTTTTCTTTTCTTCAAGGGCAATATCTAGATATTGCTGAAAGAGAGCGTCTAGAACCTCACTTTGTCACATGCCAAAATGACCCGTACCATCAAAAATTTCCACCGCAACTCTTGCATTTGCCATCATATTGGACGAGGAAGAAGAAGTGGATGGATTTATCATTTTAGCTACAATTACTATTCAATAGCTGTCGATACGGAATGCCAATAGCCCAAGGAAAAATCTTTTCTGATATGGAAGATTAGCCTACACTGTAACCACAGAGCATATTAAGAAAGAACCTAGGCTCTGATACCAATTATTGTGGAAACTCGGGTTGATTTCCACCAAATTCACCTCGAACTCTATTGAGCAGGTGAATAAAACGTAAATGATTGTACTGAAAAATCATACAAGGTAAAATTCTCAGGATAGAATTTTCCTAAGTAATTTAACAGCACAATAATTTACTAACAATATACCCGACAATAGCTATTAAATAGGCAAATACAGAACACTAAAATTTAACGAGGTTCGGCTAATTATGCCTACGTCCTCGGACACTACTAATATTATATTTCACTATTTCAAAGAAATAATACAAGTGAAATATTTACTAATTGCCTTAGAAAGATTGACAATTTTGGGATGGTTTGGATTAGGAAATGGGATAGTGTTACAATTCCCCCATTCCCTTCAATTTCCTCGATGTGGGATTCCTATACTAAGCCATTTTATTTGACTTCTTAAGGGATATTGAATTTAAGCCAACATTTTTGACTTTCTAACATAAACATCAAGATATATGGAATAAATTAAAGACAAAAGCAAGAGAGCTAATACCCATAAATTGAATTATGTCCCAGCCACAAACTGACCTGCGGATGTCAAAATCCGATCTTCACTGTTGATAATGAAGATCAAGATGTGAGTAAGATTCTCTCCAAAATACAACTCAATCCAACGGTTCAATCTCTAGAAAATAAAGAATTCGTGGGACTGGTATGTGTAGAAGAAAGTTTTGTGTTCTCTATCACGAAATAAACTCAAGACTTCAGAATCCGATCTTTACCGTTGAAAATGAAGATTGACGTGTGATTAAGCTTCTTTCCAAATTTCAACTCGATCTACCGGCTGAATCTAGGAAACGAAAAACTCGTGGGACTGGTTTTGAGTAGAAAAACCAGATTTTTCTTCCTCTTTCTTCAACTCTCTCTCCCAACCCCCCGTTTTTTTTATTGCTTTCTTTCACTCCCATTTTTCAAATCACTCATCTGTAATATGAATGGTCAAATTGGACTCTCTCCTCATGTGACAGAAAAGTCCAACAAATCTCACCCTTTCTGACTATGAGGAAGAGTTCGCCATCCCGGCGATAGAGCAACACACCTTTAGCTTCTCCTTATAGCTAAAGGTTTTGTCAATATATCGGAACCATTATCATCGGTATGAACCTTATCAAGTTCAAACAACTTCTATTCAAGAGCATCTATAATCCAATGATACCTCACATTAATATGTTTTGTTTTCTTGTGGTAAGTCGAGTTTTTAGCAAGATGAATCGCGCTTTGATTATCACAAAGCACTACATAGCATTGTTGCTTGAAGCCTAACTCTTGCATAAACCTCTTCAACCATAACATCTCCTTACCTGCTTCCGTTGCTACTATATACTCGGCCTCTGTAGTAGAAAGTGCAACACACTTTTGCAGTCTTGATTGCCATGACACAGCTCCCCCTGCAAAAGTCATCAAATATCCATAAGTTGATTTGTGAGTATCCTTGTCTCCTGCCATATCAGAATCTGAATACCCAACTAGCATTGGGTTTCCATTTCCAAATAAAAGACCCAATTTGGAAGCACCCCGAAGATATCTAAATATCCACTCAACTGCTTCCCAATGCTTCCTACCCAGATTTGATAGAAAACGACTAACAACACCTACTGCATGAGGTATATTAGGCCGTGTGCACATCATAGAATACATCAAACTTCCTACAGCTAAGGCATATGGAACTCTATCCATCTCTTCCTTCTCTTTCTCAGTAGAAGGGCAATCTTTTTCAGTTAGTTTAAAGTTGGTTGTAAGAGGAGAACTAACCACTTTAACTTTATCCATGTTTAACCTGCAAAGCACTTTTTCAATGTACTTTTCCTGTGATATATGCAATTTTTTGGCAGCCCTATCTCGCGTAATTTTAATGCCAAGAATTTGTTTTGCTGGCCCTAAGTCTTTCATAGCAAAATACTTACTCAACTGTTATTTCAACTGGGCAATTCTTTCAGTATTCTTTCCAATAATTAACATGTAATCAACATACAACAACAAAATGATAAAATCATCACTACCAAACCTTTGAACAAATATGCAGTGATCTGAAGTAGTCTTTCGGTAGCTTTGCTCCCCTATAACAGACTCAAACTTTTTATACCACTGCCTTGGTGCTTGCTTCAAACCATATAGACTTTTCTGAAGTCTCCACACATACCTCTCTTTGCCTTTCATCTGAAACCCTTCAGGTTGCTCCATGTAAATCTCCTTATCCAAATCACCATGGAGAAAAGCAGTCTTAACATCCATCTGCTTAACCTCCAAATCAAGGCTAGCTGCTAAACCGAGAACAACACGAATAGATGCCATTTTCACAACTGGAGAAAAGATCTGATCAAAATCAATACCTTTCTTCTGGCTAAATCCTTTGACCACCAATCTAGCTTTGTACCATAGTTGTGAAGAGTTCTCATCTTGCTTCACTTTGTACACCCACTTGTTCTTCAAAACTCTTTTACCTTTAGGTAACTCCACTAACTCAAAGGTGTTATTCTCATACAAGGACTTCATTTCATCTTGCATGACATCAATCTACTTCTTCTTGTGCTCATCTTCCATAGCTTCTGCATAACTTTCAGGTTCTCCCCCATCAGTCAACAATACATACACATCAGCAGAATAACGTGTAGAAGAATAACGATCTCTAACAGATCGCCTAAGTGGAACAAATGGTGGTGCATCTGGTACTAGTAACTCCTCATGGATAATCTCATCCATATCAACTTGTTGTGGAGCATCAACATCATCAGTACCCTGCTGGTCAGCATTCTGATCATCATCTCCAGTCTACATATCAGCATGCTGAGGAGGAACTGGATCCAAATCAATAAGATCATCAGTACGCTGAGCAACTGTCTCTGCCTTCTCAACATCTTTCAAAGTTTGATCTTCCATAAAGATAACATCTCGGCTTCTCATAATTTTCTTCGCAATTGGATCATTGGATCATACAACTTGTAACCCATCTCATGTTGTTCATAGCCAATGAACACACATTGCCTAGTCTTCACATCAAGCTTAGATCTCTTATCTTTTGGAATATGCACAAAAGTCTTACATTCAAAGACGCGTAAGTGATCATAAAAAATATCTTTGCTGCTCCAAACCCTGTCAGAAACATCAAAATGCAAAGGAACACAGGGTGTTAGATTTAAAACATGTACCACAGTACTCAAAGCCTTACCCCAAAATGATCTAGGCAATCCTGCATGTGATAGCGCACATCTGACTCGCTCAACCAATGTTCTGTTTGTCCTCTCTACTAAACCATTCAGCTGTGGGGTCTTTGGAGGAGTCTTTTGGTGCCGAATACTTTATTGTCTGCAATATACATCAAAAGGGCCTATGTATTCCCCTCCATTGTCTGTCCGGATACACTTGATCTTCTTCCCAGTCACTCTCTCTACTAGAGCTTGAAACTGCTTGAATGCATCTAATACTTGATCTTTAGACTTCAAGGTATAAACCCAAATCTTCCTTGAATAATCATCGATGAATGTAACAAAATAAAAGGAACCACCAAGTGTCCTTGTATGCATAGGACCACAAACATCGAAATGCACCAAATCAAGTATTTTCTCCTTCCTAGAAGGAGGATGACTCTTAAAAAAGACTCTTGTATGTTTACCTATCAAGCAGTCGTAACATTTCTTCAAGTGAATATCCAGCACACTAGATAGCAATTTCTTCTATGACAACATAGACATTCCCTTTTCACTCATATGGGCCAGTCTCTTATGCCATAAATTAATCACATCAGTATTCTCCACTATATTAACAAAGCTTTTGGAGATCTTTGGATGCACTGTGTACAACTTTGAATGTTTGCTACCTCTTGCCACAATCAAAGAACCTCGAGTGAGCTTCCATTGTCCATTACCAAGGCCGTTGTAATAGCCATCATCATCAAGCAAACCTGTAGAAATCAAATTCAATCTTATATTTGGGACATGTTTCACGTTATGCAAAACCAACTTCATCCCAGTGTCAAATTTCAAACAGACTTCTCCAATACCAATGGCCTTTGATATCCCATCATTACCCATCGGTACATCACCAAAGTCAAGTGTAGGATGAAAAATAATCCTTTCGTGATGCAACATGACATGCACGTAGCACCACTGTCAATTACCCAACTTGACTCATCATGTGCAAGGTTAACAATATCATAATCACAACAAACAAGATAGTTATCAGTGTCATTTTTATTACCACTATCAGTATTTTTCTGATTGTTGTCAGCTCGTTGTCTGTTATCAGCATGTTGTTTGTTCTCTTTCTTCAGCTTTCTGTAGAACCTTTTAGTGTGCCCATTCTTACCACAATAAAAATACTCAACATCAGCAAGCTTACCCTTAGAACTACTGTGCTGATTTCCTCTATTCGGACCTCTACTCTTACTTCTCCACCGCCTTTCTGTGACTAAGACTTCTGAATGTGAGGAGGAACCTTGTGACTTTCTTCTAATCTCTTCATTCAAGACACTTCCCTTAGTCAATTCCATGGTAATAACTCCATCTGGTGTAGAGTTAGATAATGACGTTCTAAACATCTCCCAAGAGTCCGGTAAAGTACCAAGAACCCACAAAGCCAGTATCTCATTCTCAAACTTGATTCCCATTGCTTCAAGCTGATTTATAATTCCTTGAAAGGCATTCAAGTGGTCTCCCATAGGAGTTCCATATCGGTACTTCAAATTCATCATTTGCTTGATCAAGAATAACTTATTATTCCCTGTCTTTCGAGCATACAACTGCTCAAGTTTGTTCCATAACTTACGTGCATCTATCTCACCACTAATATGATTCAAAACATTATCATCCACCCATTGCCGTATATACACACAAACCTATCGATGCAAAATAGTCCATTTTGCCTCTTTCTTATCATCAGGCTTAGTTTCCATAAACACCGGTAGATAATAATTCTTCACATAAAGAAGATCCTCCATTTTGCCTTTCCAGACATGGTAATTTGAACCATTTAAATTAACCATTCTACTTGTATTAGCTTCCTGTAGACACCGGGTCCCGAGGCAGTCCAAGATCAGGATTACCCGATGATGAAACGAAAGACCGATTTTCGGTCTTTAAAGGTGAGAATCGATCGTTCCCTTGTCAAAGGTATTTTTTTCGAAAAATAATTAAAAATATATATTTCAGAAATTAAAAAATTAAAATGGGGTAAAAAATATTAATTTTGTGTCAAGGTTTTATTTAAAAAAAAAAAAGCGCGAGCGCCACCTGCGGCAGTGCAGGGACGCCTGCGCGGCAGGCTGGCCCAGCGCGGAGGGGCGCCTGAGCGGCAGGCCGCCCCAGCGCGCGAGGCAAGGGGACCACACGCCCACGCTGCGCGCGAGGTGCCAGGGGCACCGCGCGCGCCCCTGCCCGCGAGGTAGGGGACCGCGCGCCCCCCTGCGCGGGAGGCAGGGGGACCGCGCGCCCCCTGTGCGCGAGGCAGCAGGCTGTAGCGCGCGGTGCGGGGGCACCACGCACGCTCAGCCCTCTCCGCGCGGCTGCTTTTGGTCACCTGTCCTTTTTTTTCCTGCGTTTCAGTCTGTTTTGCAGTCTATTTTTTCCCTTTTTTCACCATTTTATGCTTTTTTGGGGAGACAAAAAATAAAAGTTCTTTTGGTCTTTTTCCAATTTTGGCCAAGGCAAGAATTAAAGAGGGTTGGCCCAATTTATTAGGAAAAGTCTCAAATTATTATTTATCTAAAAAACGTAATTTTCTATAATACGGGTAATTAATAAAATATATTTTTTACATACAACGCATAAAAATAATAATAATAAAAAAAATACAACAATTAAAATGCAAACCCTCAATTTGAAAGTCTCTAATTCTCCAATCTTCCGACCCGAGCGCGAGCGTAACTCGCAAAGATAAACAATTTTGAGACAGCAAAACAAAATAAAATAAAATGTGAGTAAAATAAATTAAATGAATAATATATGAACCAATAATTAAATAAAAATCAATAAATAAACTAATTAAATAAGCTAATAAAAATATTAAACCATGACAAATAATATAACAATGGCATTAATAATTATTAATAGAGTAAAAACTAAAAGTAAACAAATAAATTATAAATAAACAATTGACAATGCAATAAATATGATTTAATAATAATAATAATAATAATATAAAATAATAAACATAATATAATATAATAGGATTTGTAAACTATAGAGAAAAGTGAAGTGAAAAGATTTAAAATACAAAAGATAGCCAAAGTGCAACGTGAAATGGGAAATGCAAATATGGGAAAAGGAAAATGGGAAAATGGAGGAGAGGTGCATGACTCGTGAATGCACTCCACGAGTCGTGCAATGCATTCATGACTCGTGAATGTATTTCACGAGTCGTGCAGTCCGATCGGGGAACTGGGTTTTCTTGACTATACAGCCGATTAGGAGAGGAAAAGACAGCACTATCCAATCGAGAAACGTAAAATCCGATCGGGGCAACACAACTCAAGCAAGACAAGAGCAAAATCTGATCGGAAACCATAAATCAAACAAAAATAAAATCACAGCTCAAAGAACCAGGAAAACAGAGGTGAACAGAGGAACTAAACTAATAGACCAAAAACACGATTTCAGGTGATATAACATGCATAACGAAGCAATATACACACTTATTTAATCGTAACAATAATAAACATATGATGATCAAGTTAAATAAATCAAACAACAAGGCTAAACAGAATATATACAATATGTACAAAGAGAAGAAAATGATAGGTTGAAATAGACGAGAAAGAGGAAGAAGAAAGAAAAGAAAAGAAAGAAAGAAGAACTAAGGATCCTAATATTTACCCTCAGAATGATCTTTGATCTGCAAATGATGAAGTTTTGGCTTCTTGGATTCAAGAACAAACTTTGAATGCTTTGAAAAAAAATCGAAATCCTTATTTTTGCTCTCAAACCTTTTTCTCTTTATTCTTCTTTTTCTCTCTCTTTTCTCTGTGTTTTTCGTTCTCTCCTTTGCTCTCTCCCATAATTTTTTTCCTCCTCTTCCTCAGTTTTTTAATCTTTCTTTTTAATATCTCTGCCGGATTACATGGTTTCCCAATAAATCCAACATTTCGCCTTATTTTCAAACCAAATCCCTGTAAAAATGGAAGAGGATCACGTGAGGCAAGGGGCAAGTGAGCCTCCTCACTAATGTGAGGATTAGTGAGGCCCCCATCTCACATTAGTGAGATGGGTCTCACTGCCCAATCCCAAAAACTAATTTTTTTAAAATAAAGAAACGAAAAACATTTTTTTCCAAGGAAGCCATCACTTCTATTTGCTTCTTGCCCATGAACATGCGTCATTTTCATCATTGGGTAACTTTGGTCTGGGCTGCTTCAGGACCCGGTGTCTACAGTTGCCCCCAATTTTGGAGAACGTAGTTCCTAGGTGCCTAAGTAAGCCAAAACTCAAAGAAAGAAAGAAGAGACACGTACCTAATGCAGCTATCTTCTTCAACTGGGTGGTGTTGTTGTTGTGGTTGTCGCCATGTTATTGGCGTGTTATGCTTTGGTGATGCGGTAGTGTTGTGATCATTCAAACCCTCTATGGAGCGGTAGTGCCGTCATCATGCAAACCTTTATGAAGTGATAGTACCGTGGTCTTGCTAACCTTCTGTAGAATGGTAGTGCTGCCATCGTGCTAGCCCTTCTGAAGTGGTGCTGTCTATGAGCCCTTTGGTTGATTGCCCCCTGGGAGGTCTTTAGTTGATTTGCCCCCTGAGAGGTCTTTGGTTTAACTGCCCCCTGAGAGGTTTTAGGTTGATCTACCCCCTGAGAGGTCTTAGATTGAACTGCCCCCTGAGAGGTCTTTGGTTAACTGCCCCCTGAGAGGTCTTTGGTTGACTGCCCCCTGAGAGGTCTTGGGTTGATCTGCCCCCTAAGAGGTTTTGGGTTGATTTGCCCCCTGAGACGTCTTGGGTTGATTTGCCTCCTGAGAGGTCTTGGGTTGACTTGCCCCCTGAGAGGTCTTGGGTTGACTGCCCCCTGAGAGGTTTTGGGTTGATTTGCCCCCTGAGAGGTCTTGGGTTGAACTGCCCCCTGAGAGTCTTGGGTTGATTTGCCCCCTGAGAGGTCTTAGGTTGACTTGCCCCCTGAGAGGTCTTGGGTTGAACTGCCCCTTGAGAGGTCTTGGATTGAGAGGTCTTGGGTTGAACTGCCCCCTGAGAGGTCTTGGGTTGATTTGCCCCCTGAGAGGTCTTGGGTTCACTTGCCCCTTGAGAGGTCTTGGGTTGACTTGCCTCCTGAGAGGTCTTGGGTTGATTTGCCCCCTAAGACGTCTTGGGTTGAACTGCCCCCTGAGAGGTCTTGGGTTGATTTGCTCCCTGGGAGGTCTTGGGTGATTTGCCCCCTGAGAGGTCTTAGGTTGAACTGCCCCCTGAGAGGTCTTGGGTTGATTCGCCCCTTGAGAGGTCTTGGGTTGATTTGCCCCCTGAGAGGTCTTTGGTTGGTTGTTTGGATTGATGTTATCACTTGCCTTTTGTCGGTATCCGCATCGAATCTTTCTTACTGCAAGACTGGAAAACCAAATATGCAGGAAAAAATGGTGAGTATGCAAGTAAAATGCATGGGTTATGCAGGAATGCAGGATAAGAATTCGTCTGAGTGGATTTGGATGCGACAACTGGTTTGGTCACAAATTGCAGTAGGATCGGTGCCCTCTGGAATTGCTTTTGAATTTCGTGCCTTTGGGGATTATGAGGTTCTCGTCTGATACCTGTAGTCATTATTTTAAGGTAGTGCGTCCCTTGTGGATTTTCACACTAGCTTTTCTTAGCGGGAAATGCGTCCTTCCGGATTTTCACATAACCCTGTGCCTTATTTTTTTGCCTGGAATAGACCCAACCCAATCTAGCGGCTTTTATTCATTTTATTTTTTGTAGGACAGACTGCCTGTTCCCAGGTTTTCACCCTGCCCTTTAGCCTAACTTTTGCTTAGAGCGCCAATCACGATTTTCATCTCTAACGGCCTTCTTTTTTATTTTTATTTTTTTTGTTTTTTTAAGGATGAGTTGACTAAAGTGCTCGAGTGGATAGACCATCGGGGAGCATATAGTACTAATACACTGATTCTACGCCGGACCCAGACAGTTTTGAGTATGCAAGATGAACTACTCTGGTCACATCAATATATCATTGCATAAATGCATATATTTCTATTTGATTTCAAAACACATGATCACTATTTGACATTAACTCGAAAAATACAAGACCTCATCTAATCTCGGAATAGATCTTGAAAGCATCAAACTCCTATTATCAATCAGCCCTCTCGGGTTTTCATGATTGAAGATTTTCTCTCATTTTATTATTATTATTATTATTATTATTATTATTATAATTATTATTATTATTATTATTATTATTATTATTTATTTTTAGCTTTTGCCATGAACCCTCCTTCAGTCCGTTGGTGTTGACTAAATTTGCCTTCGTCTTCGTTAGCCGGGGAGGCTGCTCCTTATGAGAGTGGTTCTTTTTAGCATCGAAGTCTTGTTCTCGACCTTTGTGTAAACTGGCTAAGACGACGAGTTTCTTATTTGGGACTTGAATGAGAAACCCCACACCTTACTTTTGTCGGCTTTGGTGGTTCAATTTCTGAAATGACTTTTAATGGCTGAGATTGGGTTACCGGTTAGACTCAGATGGTTTGGAGGCAAAATTGTGGTTTTTTCTTCTTTTTTCCTTTCTTCTTCTTTTTTTTTATTATTATTATTATTTTTTCTTTGCTTCTTCTTTTTTCTTTTTCTTTTTCCTTTTTTTTTGAAAGGGTAAAGAGTTGTGCTTCTAAGTTTGGCTATAAAGATCTCGGATGGTTAATTGGTTTTTACGTACACATTTCAAATAGTTGGGAGGAAAAAGGTCATACGGCTGAGTTAGATTTTTCTCACGAAGGTTCTGAGTTTTATTTATCCAACTTCTGATGTAGCTCTCGGAGTTTGATTTTATTTGGCAGCACCATATGCAACCCAGATATTGTGGATGCAAAAGAATTGGTTTTTAAAATTCTATTTGTCGTCATGTTGGCACATGTGGAGGCAGTATGGTCTCAAGAATGTCTTTGTCAATCTTCAGCATATCATACCCGGTCCAGGCAAAGGCTCTCTTTTTTTTTTTCAGGAGTTATATCAGATGTCATCAAAATTTTGTTTGGATTCCCCAAAGTTTCAAGATTAAATGCAATTGTATTAATTGGGTTAATGTCAAAATGAATGAATTCATCATGATCATAAGAAATGAAATCATTGGAAACACCATACAAATAAGCGAAAATTGGTTATCATATCAAAATAACCAAGACTGTTATAAGGAGTCCTTGAAATAAACAGCATCTATAAAAAACACAGTATCTCCATGTAGCTCTTGCAAAATGTGCCACTCAGGTGGACCAGACCCGATCACATATCCGGTGGAGGGGCGACATTATAACCTGTCTTCTTCTTCTCTCTCTTCTTCCATCACAAAATCCTCATCGGGGTTTGGGACCCTTACCCCTCTTAGCTCAGCGGGCACAACAGCTTTAGGCTCATCGGCAGGTTGGTGAGCAGTAATACCTATAATTGGGGCCTCTTTGCCACAGGCGGTTCAACATGCCCCCGAGGAGGGATTACTGGTGGTTGTGGAGCAACTGGTGGCTGTGTAGCAGGAGGAGGAGCAATCCTTTCGGCCATAGCGCCCATCATTTCTAACACCCTCCGCTCGAAATCATCTAGTCTCCTCGCAAGGTCTTGAGTGGTTAGAGTTCCGATCTCTTCTGCCATAGAAGATGATTTGCCGGTCGTTGAGAGTGACTCGGAATCCCAAACAGGCACTAATTCTAGCAATCCAAAGGGCGAGTCTGTCTTTCACTAGTCGACCGTCAGAACCTCTAATCCACTTAGATGAATCTATGCTGAAAAGCACAGATTTTTAGAATGATGCATGATTGCAATGCATGGTCGTACTATGCAAATGGTCCTCGATGAGTGAAAGATTACGATGATATAATGTGATGCATGGAAGAAATTATATGCAAGATGATATGTACATGTGAAAAAGGATATACACATAAATGTATGTTCTTTTTATTTTATTTTATTTATTTTTTTATTTTTTATCAATATGCATGAATGACACGTGATACACGAGCATGCTATGCAGTATTTACAACCACATGCAAATAGATAGATCCTTCCAACCTTATTTCTCCCACACATGGGGTCATGCGATTTCTTTCCTAGGTGGGCTTTATACAAGGGTTAACAGGGAACACATTGGACACATATAATGCACGGTGAGAAACCGACAACATAACATCTCTTGCCTAATGTACATACGTATTGGTGTTTAGCCATTATGTATTTAAACAATTCGATTAAATTAAGATGGGCCCACTGGGGCATGAAAGCCTTTGATGAAGTCCATTTGATTTGATTGATTTTATTCAATATATGACAACCCAAATAGCAAGCACAGTATTATGGTACATTTCACCTAGTGGAAGTATCTATTGCCATTACAAGGATTTTGATCCAAGGTTACGATATTTTAGGGCTACCCAAGCATGGTCCCTGCCAACGGGTCTAGCTCATCACGAGCATAGCGACCAATCGGGTCTCCATTTGATATACCATTTAATGGTACGAGACTTGGGCTGGTGATTATCCCGAGCACTTCCCTACAATGAGTGAAAGTAGGGTCGTGCTTTAAGAATGTACCGGGGTAGATATGGGACCAACTAACTTAACTCTAAGGCTCTAATGGATGCAATGCAATTTCGAATAGAAACGAAATTTTTGATTCTTAAAACCTCAATTATATTTTTAACTTAAGTCACTTTCGAAGTGAAGTTTCGATCATCGTCCCTAGTGGAGTCACCACTGTGACGTGCACCAGAACCAGCAAGGCTCTCATTGAACCCGCTTTTAGGATTCGAGGGATTGGTTTGCGTCTTTTTAATCTTGGGCATCATGAGTCATCTTGGATGCCTCCTTCCCAATAGAACACTGGAAAGGATCATCTAGACTCACAATGCCTTTAGGCACCTTTGAGATATTTTGGAGTCGCCACCCAATTTACAAGAAATTGGAAAAGGTCTTTAACCTCTATTGGTCTAAACTAGAGATGGTGTCCGGAACTTCACTCTTATTAATAAGTTAAGTTAATAAATGAGTTTTTAAGAAAACAAAATTCCATCTCTCATCTCACGTGATAATTCAATAAATTTAAAGCACATTCATTCACATAGGAAAGAGATAAATAAAGCAGTAAATAAATAAATTATAAAATAGAAATTGGGACAGAACAATCCCCCAAAATAAATAATAAATAAAAGAAAATGGGATAGAACAATCCTCGAAAATAAGAAAATATAAACAAACAAATAAATAAACACATAAAAGAAATTAAAATGCAACATACATAAATCGGGTCATGAATTTTAGGAACATTGGTTCCTTTTTATTTATTAGAAAAATTAGAGAACTATTTTTAGGATATTGATTGGAAAAAATCGGGATGAGTGATCCCATTTTATAAAAACTAATTCTCTATTTTGAATGTGAGGTTTTGTTGGTTAAAATAGGACATTAGTCCAATTTATTAGGAAAAGTCTCAAATTATTATTTATCTAAAAAACGTGATTTTTTGTAATACAGGTAATTAATAAAATATATTTTTTACATACAACACATAAAAAATAATAATAATAAAGAAAATACAGCAATTAAAATGCAAACCCTCAATTTAAAAGTCTCTAATTCTCCGATCCTTCGACCCGAGCGTGAGCATAACTCGCAAAGATAAACAATTTTGAGACAGCAAAACAAAAGAAAATAAAATGTGAGTAAAATAAATTAAATGAATAATATATGAACCAATAATTAAATGAAAATCAATAAATAAACTAATTAAATAAGCCAATAAAAAATATTAAACCATGACAAATAATATAACAATGGCATTAATAATTATTAATAGAGTAAAAACTAAAAATAAATAAATAAATTATAAATAAACAATTGACAATGCAATAAATATGATTTAATAATAATAATAATAATAATAATAATAATAATAATAATAATATAAAATAATAAACATAATATGATATAATAGGATTTGTAAACAATAAAGAAAAGTGAAGTGAAAAGATTTAAAATACGAAAGATGGCCAAAGTGCAACGTGAAATGGGAAATGCAAAAGTGGGAAAAGGAAAATGGGAAAATGGAAGAGAGGTGCACGACTCGTGAATGTCGTGCAGTGAATTCACGACTCGTGAATGCACTGCATGAGTCATGCAGTGCATTCACGACTCGTGAATGTATTCCTCGAGTCGTGCAGTCCGATCGGGGAACTGGGTTTTCTTGACGACACAGCCGATCGAGAGAGAAAATGATGGTACTATCCGATCGGGAAACGTGACATCTGATTGGGGCAACACAACTCAAGCAAGACATAGAGCAAAATCTGATCGGAAACCATAAATCAAACAAAAACAAAATCACAGCATAAAGAACCAGGAAAACAGAGGTGAATAGAGGAACTAAATTGACAAAGCAAAAACACGATTTCAGGTGATCTAACCTGCATAACGAAGCAATATACACACTTATTTAATCGTAACAATAACAAACATATGATGATCAAGTTAAATAAATCAAACAGCAAGGCTAAATAGAATATATACAATATGTAAAAAGAGAAGAAAATAACAGGTTGAAATAGACGAGAAAGAGGAAGAAGAAGGAAAAGAAAAGAAAGAAAGAAGAACTAAAGATCCCAGTATTTACTCTCAAAATGATCTTTGATCTGCAAATAATGAAGTTCTGGCTTCTTGGATTCAAGAACAAACTTTGAATGCTTTGAAAAAAAACCGAAATCCTTATTTTTGCTCTCAAACCTTTTTCTCTCTCTTTTCTCTGTGTTTTTCGTTCTCTCCTCTGCTCTCTCCCATAATTTTTTCCTCCTCCTCAGTTTTTCACTCTTTCTTTTTAATATCTCTGCCAGATTAGATGGTTTCCCACCAAATCCAACATATCCCCTTATTTTCAAGCCAAATCACTGTAAAAACGGAAGAGGAGCACGTGAGGCAAGGGGCAAGTGAGCCTCCTCACTATAAGTGAGATGGGCCTCACTAACATGAGGCCCCTATCTCACATTAGTGAGATGGGTCTCACTGCCCAAGCCCAAAAACTATTTTTTTTTTAAATAAAGAAACGAAAAACAATTTTTTTTCCGAGGAAGCCATCACTTCTATTTGCTTCTTGCCCGCGAATAGGCATTATTTTCATCATTGGGTAACTTTGGTCTAGGCTGCTTCATGACTCGGTGTCTACAGACGGGTTCCCGATTAGTGGGGTGGTTGGTCGGTGGTGGACAATGGGCGGGCGACGGTGAGGGGCTGGTAGGTGGTGGGCGGTGGTTCCAATTTCCTGTGATGAGAAATTCAAAAGTAGAAAATCAATTTGGTTGGGTAAATGGGAAAATGGGTAATAATAAAATAACACAAGTGAAATTAAATTAAAAACCCATTTGCATAAAAAGGCCCACACTTTAGAACACAACCCAGTAAGCCTATTAAAACCAAAATATAACAAAAATAGCCTGCAATAAAATTAAGCCAACAACCAGTTAGTTTTCCATTAAAACCACCATTAACTGCTCAATCCACATAAAAATAAATAAATAAATAACATTAGATAGCCATATCCCTTAATCCTATTTGCTAAAAAGTTATTCAACTCTACCATCCTCAAAATTGGAAGTTAATTGCCAACATTACCTGTAAGTTCAAAGATAAATTAGGTTATTCATTAGAAATAGACGATGAAGAAGAAGGCAGTGAAATAAAATTAAATATGAAAATTTAAATCTAAATAGGAACACGTTAGCGTTGGGCAAGGCTTAATATTGGGTTGCCTCCCAGTAGCGCCTTTCTTTAACGTCTTTGGATAGACGTTCCTGGGTTTAAAACCTCTCCCCCAGGCAAAGCCAGCTGAGTCTCTTCATGTCCTTCAGCTAAAAACCCATCATAAAAGGGTTTCAGGTGATGGCCATTAACCTTAAAAATTTTTCCATTCTCCAAACTCTATATTTCAACTGCACCATGAGCAAAAACATTAATCACAACAAAAAGTCCTAACCATCTAGACTGTAATTTCCCTAGAAATAATTTCAAATGTGAATGAAATAATAAAACTTTCTAACCTATTTGAAATTCTTACATAGAAATCATTTTGTCATGGAACCTTTTAGTTTTCTCTTAGTAAATTTTGGAACTCTTATATGCTTCATTTCTTAACTCTTCCAATTCCTGGAGCTCTAATTTGCGATTCTCACCTGCTGCATCTAACTCCATGTTGAATCTCTTTATAGCCCAAAATGCTCTGTGCTCTAGCTCTACCGGTGAGTGACATGGTTTACCATACACCAGTCAATACGGGGACATACCGATAAGTGTCTTGTAGGCAGTCCTATAAGCCCAAAGAGCGTCTTCTAGCTTCAAACTCCAGTCTTTTCTATTTGGATTCACCGTCTTCTCCAATATAGATTTGACTTCCTGGTTGGAAATTTCAGCTTGTCCACTGGTTTGGGGGTGATAGGCAGTCGACAATCGATGTGTAACTCCATACTTCTTCAGCAATACATCCATAATTTTTTTACAAAAGTGTGTCCCTCTGTAACTTATGAGCACTCTTGGGGTGCCAAACCTGCAAAATATATTATTTTTGATAAAATTTATCATAATTTTGGCATCATCAGTCCATGTGGCCTTAGCTTTGACCCATTTAGAAACATAATCTACTGCAAGTAAAATATAAGTATTTCCAAAAGAAGAAGGAAAAGGAACCATTAAATCAATGCCCCAAACATCAAATATTTCACAAATTAATATAGGTGTGAGTGGCATTTGATCTCGGTGTCCTAGGTTACCTGTTCTTTGACACTTGTCACAAGACTTATAGTATAAATATGCATCTTTAAATATATGAGGCCAAAACAAACCACATTCTAAAACTTTTCGGGCTGTTCTTTTGGGACTAAAATGACCCCCACACGCCTCGAAGTGATAGAATTTCAAGATAGACTGCACTTCATTGTCAGGAACACATCATCGAATAATTTGATCGAAACAGTATTTCCACAAGTAAGGTTCATCCCAAGCATAATATTTAGCATCTCTCTTCAACTTGTCCTTCTCAAATCTGAAAAAGTCTGCAGGGACAGGACCTATAACCAAGAAATTCACGATATCAGCATACCGGGGGCTGTTAGCTGTTACGGCAAATAAATGTTCATTCGAAAAATCATCATTTATAGGTAATGCGTCCTCATTTAACAACAATCTACTGAGATTATCAGCCACTAAATTTTTAGATCCCTTTTTATCTCTAATTTCAAGATTAAATTCCTGCAGTAAGAGAATCCACCGGATTAAATGCGGTTTAGCTTCCTTCTTTTTCAGCAAATACCTTAAAGCTGCATGGTCAGAGAAAATAATTACTTTAGTACCCAACAAATATTGTCTAAAATTTTCTAAAGCAAAAACAATAGCTAAGAGTTCTTTCTCAGTTGTTGAGTAGTTGCTTTGGGCACTATCCAGTGTTCTTGAAGCATAATAAATCACATGTGAATTTTTTTCAATTCTTTGGCCAAGGACAGCCCCTACTGCATGATTACTGGCATCACATATTATTTCAAAGGGAAAATCCCAGTTAGGGGGCTGGATAATGGGTACACATATCAGCCTTTCTTTTAGTTCATCAAATGCGTCCTTGCATGTTTGATCAAATTCGAATGTCACATCATTTTGCAATAATTTACACAATGGTTGGGTGATTTTGGAGAAATTTTTAATGAAGCGTCTATAAAAACCTTCATGTCTAAGAAAAGAATAAACCTCCCGCACACTTGTAGGGTAAGGAAGAGATTGAATAACATCTATTTTAGCCTTATCTACCTCTATCCCTTTTGAAGACACAATGTGACCCAAAATCAACCATTGGTCTACCATGAAATGACATTTCTCATAATTAAGAACTAGATTAGACTCTAAACATCTCTTCAAAATCTTGATTAAATTAGACAGACATTCATGGAATGAATTACCATAAATCGTAAAATCATCCATAAATACTTCTATTATTTTCTCAACATAATCTGAAAATATGCTTACCATACATCATTGGAAAGTCGTTGAAGCGTTGCAAAGTCCAAATGGCATCCTTTGGTAGGCAAATGTGCCAAAGGGGCAGGTGAAAGTGGTTTTCTCTTGGTTTTCGGGTGCCACCGGTATTTGATAAAAATCTGTATAACAATCAAGACAACAGTAAAAAGATTTTCCAGCAAGTTTTTCTAGCATTTGATCAATAAAAGGAAGTGGAAAATGTTCTTTTCTAGTAGAGGCATTCAACTTCCTGTAGTCTATACAAACCCTCCACCCATTTTGGACTCGGGTGGGCACCATCTCTCCATTTTCATTTTTCACAACCATAATTCCTATCTTTTTGGGTACGACTTGGACTGGACTTACCCAGTTACTATCCAAAATCGGGTATATTACTCCTGCATCCAGCATTTTTTGTATTTCCTTCTTTACCGCTTCCATCATTGGTGGGTTCAACCTTCTTTGTGTTTGCCTACTGGGCTTAATGTCTTCTTCTAAATGAATCTTGTGCATGCAAGTAAAGGTGCTGATGCCTTTTATATCGGCGATGGTCCATTCAATTGCCTCCTTATGCTCTCTCAAAGCTTAGATTAGTAGCTTCTCTTCCTTAGGCTTCAGCTTATTGGAAATTATCACTGGAAGTGTTTTCTCCTCACCCAAATAAACGCACTTCAAATGGTTGGGCAACACCTTAAGCTCCAATTCTGGTGCCTGCAACATAAATGGTAAAAGCATTTTGTTAGTGCTATTTAATTCCAAAGGATTAGACGCACGTACCACCGGTTTCAAAGCCTCCAACTCTGTCACTGCTTCCTGCATCTCTTCTTCAATATTCAGCTCTTCTTCCACTCTATCAAATCTATCCCTATGAACATTTTCATTTAAAGCAACCTGCAACTTGTCAGTTCCACTCATTCAAACACTTTTTGAGTCAATGGTTCAATAACATCAATTCCACATACAGAAGACATCTCATATGGATATTTCATAGCATCATACACATTGAATTACACTATTTCACCATCAAATTCCATCGTAAGAGTACCTTTGTACACATCAATTTTAGTTCTAGCTATTTGAAGAAATGGCCTACCTAATAAAATGTCAGATGAATCACCTGAATTTCCTACATCTTCCATGTCGATCACATAAAAATCAGCAGAAAAAATCAGACCATTAACCTGAACCAACACATCCTCTAATAATCCCTCAGGATAAACTATTGACTTATTTGTCAATTGAATAACTATTCCTATTTCTTCTAAGGGTCCAGTATTTAAAGAGGTATAAATAGACTTAGGCATGACATTTATAGATGAACATAAATCACACATAGCTTTTTTAACAATTAAATTGCCAATTTTATAGGAAATAGCAAACATACCTTTATCCTTGCATTTTTTGGGCATTTTCCTTTGAATAACAACTGAAACATTTTCATTCACAGTAATTTTCTCATAGCCAACCTATTTTTTCTTGTTAGTACAAAGTTCTTTAAGAAATTTTGCATATTTCGGTATTTGTTAATAGCATCAATCAAAAGAATATTTACCTCAACCTTACGAAATGTCTCAAAGATGTTTTTTTCCTCTTTTTCCTTTTTAGATTTAGCTAACCTTTCAGGAAATAGGGGATGCACAACTAAAACAGAGGGCTGTTCTAAATTTTTACCTGTGTGCTGCACTTTCTGCAGAATTTTCGCCTCTCTCTCTACTTCCCTTGGCTTTTTCTGATTTTCTCCCTTGGGTAGGGGCTGTTCCAACTCTTTTTCATTCCTTAGAACAATTGCACTCGCATTTTGCCTCAGATTCTCTATAGTTTGTGAGGCCAAACATCCTTGGGACTCTTTTCTACTCAAAGATTGTGCTATTTTGGCTCATTTGTGTCTCCAAATTCTGAATCCTTGAATTTGATTTCTTTGCATGCTATTGAAGATCTTGTATATTAGTGGTTAAAGAATGAACAATGTCTTCAAGACTCATACCTTGTTTAGGAGCTAGTTGAGAGGGCTATTATGTTGCCTTAGTTGAAATTATTGTTGTGAATTTTGCTGCCTCGCTCCATAGCTGAAGTTGGGATGATCTCGCCACCCCGGATTGTATGTGTTTGAATAAGGATCATACTTCCTATATGGTTGTCCAGAATATCCACCCATCGCATTCACTTGCTCTTGTGAGTCATCTTGAAGTGTGGGATAGATATTTGTTGGATGTCTAGCATATGCACATATTCCACACACCCTTTGCTTGTGAAGATGTACCTGAAGCCATATTTTGCACAAGAACAGTTAGAGCATTAAGTTTATCTTCAATGGAAGAAAAATTTAGCTCATGTACTCTTCTTGGGAGGTCTTGATATCTTCCGAACTATTGAGAGGTGGCTGCCATATTTGTATTAATTCATGGGCTTGAGTTGGAGTTTTGTTATTAAGGCTTCCACCACTTGTTGCATCTATCATTTTCCTCTCCATACTCAACATTCCCTCATAAAAATATTGAATAAGGGACTGCTCAGTAATGCCATGTTTGGGACAACTTGCACAAAGTTTCTTAAACCTTTCCCAGTAGTCGTGAAGAAATTCTATATCTTTTTGTCTAATCCCACTGATTTCCCTGCGAATTATAGCAGCTCTAGATGCTGGCAAAAACTTATCTAAGAACAGTCTTACCATGTCAGTTCACGTGGTGATGGTTCCAGCTGGTAAATTCAGTAACTAGTCCTTTGCCGAATCAGCTAAGGAGAAGGGAAAGGCTCTCAGCTTCACTTGCTCCTCGGTAACTCCTTGCGGCTTCATTCCTGAACAAACAATATGAAATTCCTTAAGATGGTTATGGGGATCTTCATTCTCTAAACCACAAAAAGTAGGTAAGAGATGAATTAATCTAGATTTCAGCTCAAAAGTTGTATCTACTGCCAGATATATAGTGCACAGGGGCTGCTGGTCCAATGGTGGAGTGTGTAGCTCTCTTAAAGTCCTTTTCGCCATCTTTTCCATTTCTCCATCGGCTGGAAATTCAGTAAAATCAGATTTCTCTTCCTCTTGCTGCTGTTTGAAAGAAGTTCCAGCAAGTTCCTTGCATAATTTTGTCTCCTTCCTTAGTCTCCGGCCTGTTTTTTCAATTTTCGAATCGAACAAAATTTTTCACGGAATTTCAGACCTGGTCATTAACAAATTAAATCAAGTTAGACTAGTCCCCGGCAACGGCACCAAAATTTGATGGGTGTCGAAGCTACCAAAAATAAATACCTCAATTATCCTGTCAAATAAATTGTAAATAGGGTAAGAAAGGGTCGAATCCACAGATATTAGCACCAAATTAATTCTAAAATAACTAGATTTTTAACAATAAAAATAAAAAGGCGAAGTTTTCATAAACCAAAAATTTAAAAATGTTGAATTAAAAGAAATAAACAAACAAGCAGCAAATTGATCAAAAGAAATTCAATATATGATAAATTCTAGTTAAAGATATTCACAATGCAGGATTAATTCAACCGACCATTGATGAAAGAGTAAATCTAAAAATCAAATAATGGGCCAATTATAGCCGTCGGCTTCGCGCTCCCGACCTAATCTTTCTGTATTAATGAATCAATTAAGTAAGACTGTAATTAATTTCTAGCCAACAAATAACCCTTAACACGCACAAGAATTTAGTTTATTGACAGTATTAAGGAATAGAAAGACCTAACCTAAGCCAACCGACCTCACTCGAGGCCGATTTAGACCAAATTATGCATTTACTCAATGTAACAGCCCTTGTGAGGAAGCTACACTAATTGCCACTTGTTGTTGACTTTACTAAATAATTACAGATTCAGCAAACTCAACTAGC